>JANAVB010027995.1:4180771-4355771 GCA_029216955.1 Iris pallida
AATCAAATCATAAAGAATATAAAATCATTCTTTATTCCTTCTTTAAATATATATATATATATAGATACATCTTAATGGAAATCTATTATATCTCGAATTTTCATTCTGAATATAACAAATGAAGGTCTATTACATCTTTGGATCTTCTTGTTGATGCCAGTTCCTTGTCGCCTCGACCTGAAGCAGCGAGCAAGGCAACGGAATCAACTCTGGTCTTCTCTCTCAGAAAGACGAGAGGAGAACCCCAGAGTACAGCGGCTCAAAGACAAGCTGCTGTCAATACAACTGGTGGAGAAGAGACGACCCATCATGAGAACTAGGAATGAGATCACCCTCGTGATACGATTCCTAATTCTGTGTCTCCACCATCCAACTCTCATGTATAAAGGCCCTTCCTACCATCTCGAGGAAACCCTTTTTAACATAAAGATTCCTGAGTTTTCTGATGTGTGTGTCAAAGTGGTTCAACTATAAAAGTAATTAATATTTTCAGTATTATTTCGTTATTAATTAACTTAGTTTCCAAAATGCTCCAATAGTATAATTATATTATTTGGTATTTAATTAGTTAATCTTGTTATATATTAATTGGCATAATTAGTAATTGGTTCTAGTATTATTTATATAATAATATTATT
The DNA here is from genome assembly GCA_029216955.1 of Iris pallida. Lineage (NCBI taxonomy): Eukaryota > Viridiplantae > Streptophyta > Magnoliopsida > Asparagales > Iridaceae > Iris > Iris pallida. The sequence continues at coordinate 4,181,410 of JANAVB010027995.1, forward strand.
ATATTAACAAATGTTACTTTAAATATGTTTTGTTAGTATAATTTCTAGTAAGTATAATTCTACGTATTGTATATATAATTATTATTAGTTAAAATTGAATATTATTAATTGTTTTTCCTTATTACCAATTGATAAATTAATAAATTCTTATAAAAGTATTTTTGTGACTAAAACTATTTTTAAAGGTTATTAAACTATTTTCATAGTAAATAGTTAGATGTTGGTTAGAAAAATATTAGATAGTTATTGTAGTTATTTCAAAACCCTAATAAACTTGTACAAAATATAACAGGTGATCATTGCAACCATGCAGTACTACTCTCGTGCAACCAAACCGAGGCAAGTACACTGACTCGACTTGTACTCTGTATTTCTGTCTTACCTTCATGTGCCATGTTCTCATATCGGACACGAGATACACACGATTGTCTTGTACATTGTTTATTGCTTGTGAGTCATTGTTTATTGCGGGGATTGGGGGAAATATTAGCTTTTGTGTGACCACACCCAACATAGGTATTGTGGATAGCCTAATCGTACACTTCACGTACGATGAAGCCGGACCTTGTAGAATTGATTGACTCATTGACTCATTGATTGATTGTGCTCCTAAGCCGGACACACATTAATTTTAATATTTCAAAATATTGTCACACTTGCATTGATTGTCGTGATTCATTATCTTGTACATTGATAGCCGTGTTCATTGTCTAGCATATTGATTATCGTCCATTGCCTGCAGTTTTACATTTTATTTCTGGTACCGCAGTTTCATTTCCATTTCTGGTATTCTAGTTTCACCTTGTATTCTGTATTACAGATTACATTGTATATTGCTCTTGTCAGGATTGTACTTTGCTCTTTTCCTGACAGGATACGTTGCAGGTGAGTAGGAGGCCACATGGAGCATGTGATTGCAATGGATATTGCAGCTTTCATTTTATTTTATTGTCTGGAGATTGTATTTTGGATATTCATTATTGTATCTTTATTTTATTTGACCGGATTTGTCTCAGGCTGATTTTGTACAAAAAAGACTTGATGGATATTGGTGATAATTGATCTGGGAACGTTATAAAAGCTGTGTTTGTTTACATTACATTATGACTTGGAGTTTTTCTTAGTATTGTACAGCTTACTTCGTCGTGTCCATCGACGAAGGCTGGGCGTGTCCGACTCGTATCCGATTATTTGGGAGCGGGTCGTGACATCAACTTCATAGGATCCAAGATCACCAATGCCAGTTCTGGGGAATGTTGTCAGTTGGTCCCCTGCAAACATCAGAAAGAAGAAGAGAATACAGTAAAAGCTCTTTTCTTATCGCAACTATTCATACGCAATAGAAGCTGAAACATTATGCACGTCCATAGGCGAATATTTCGGAAAGAATGAAGCATGAAAGCACGAAAAGTGCCACATATCGTTCAGAAGTTTGTGTTATCAGACCGAGAAAAGTTTTTTAAAAATGTGTGTGTGTGTGGGATGTGTCAAGACCGTTACACAACAAAGCTCAAATGTTCCAGGATTTAATAAGGTCCAATTTTTCATTTCATAATGGAAGAGTGGACAAACACTACAGACATAGGCACTATGGCCATTATGCAGAATAACGCTCTTGTATCACGTCACTTCTTCTCGTCATCAGCTTGACGCAAGGCAGCGTTCAATTCCTCCATATTATGGATTCTCGAACGTTGCATCAAACGGAGGAATCCTTCCCTATGTTCTAATGCGCCACGTTCTTCGGAAGAAGACGATGGCCCACCACTGGTGCGAGTGAAAATTGTTGAGGTTAGGCCAAAACAGTCCAGAAAGTTTTCCACCCTAAGAGATGGGTCAGCTTCTAGCAAATACTCTACAGGCGCAGAGTACAACTCCTTCTCAGAAGCTTTGCCGTCGCCATGGTTGTTCGTCTCCTGCTTCATGTTCTCTTTGGAAGCCATAAGCGTGAATGAAGATGGAGGCTAGGCATCATGCCCATATATATATACAGTGAAGGTCAGCCCCCGCTGACTCTTCGTCTTCCCAATAAATGGGCACGTATCACTTAACGAGGGTGAAAGGAAAAAAATATTTCAAAAAAGAGCGCCCCATAAATAGGTTCATCGTTGGAAATGAACCGAGCATTTAATGCTCTGGTTCAGTCAGGCTGCGCGACACTCACATTGCGCCACACTCAACATACGCGGCCATCAGATTGCGCAACAATTAGGTTGTACCGTATTTTGTCGTACAACACGTCAAAATTTCGTTCAACATATCGAAACGCTGCACAATGCGTATCAACAGCAACAAAACCCTAATAAGGGAGGCACAAGTTATGGAGTATGTCCAACTCTAAAAAGAGCGTGCGCACACTGTCAGAATCAAGCCAAACCCTAAGTAGGGTGGTCGATGATCAGTAGGGTGGTCGATAATCGGGTCTATAGTCGAATGCTTACCCTCCAAGGCCGGGTTGGCCATCTCTCGACGTGATGAAGGCAGAACTCGCATGGATGACTTGGCCACAGTCTTATCCTTCTCAGCAGCGGAGCGCTTGGGTGCCATTACCGTCGATCGAAGTTCTCAAATATCGAGAAAAAGGAGAAGAAGATAGGGTTTTCTCTCTCGAGGTATCTCAAAATGAGGGTGGAGAATAAAAAATCCAAGGAGTACGGCTATTTATAGCTTTAATAAGACTGAAGCGCGCAACTTTGCTGAAGAAGTGGGCTCGAGTTGACTGGCGCAACTCAGACAGTAGACTGCACAATACAAACAAAACTCGCATAATTCAAAGTATTTCAAAACTTTGAAGTATTTTCAAGTTTCGAAAACTTTAAAGGGGGTCTTGTAGAGGATAAAAATCAAGTTGTGCCGCCCACTAAAGTGTGCAATCATCAAGTGGCGCCAAATCATTTTGTTGCGCCGGATCATCAAGTTGCGCAGCATCAGGTTGCGCCAACGTCAGGTTGCGCAGGACATAGGTTACGTGAGCACCACATGGCGCACTTTCTTGAAAAGCTGTAATAGCATCATCATTACCTGACAAACTGACAGCACGGAGATTAAGGAAAATCTGTTCAAATCCCGTACAACGCGGCACTCGAGAAGATTTTATCAGCATGTAATTAAAGCTAACAGCTGGTTCGCGCAAGTCACTGTATAGCACGAGGATTAATCAGTACAACACAAAAACAACCTAGTCAAAGGCGCCAGTTGTCCAGTTGCGCCCATGCACAGTTTGACAAGTTGGCGCCACTTGATCAATTCTTATTTTTAACAGGGTGACGTGGCGCACAAGCTACCAACTTCGCAGAGCGTGCTCACTACACTGCCCACGACCACGCATATCTCAATCAAACGATGCCACGCATCCATAGCAGTTGGTACAACCGCTCGTGCAAGTTGTTACATTGCGCCACGTGCAACCTGATGAAGCTCGTGCAAGATGATCAACTAGTGTTCAAGACAGAGTGACGTGGCGCGCAAGCCACTAACTTTACAGAACGTGCCCACTACACTGCCCATGACCACGCGTATCTCAATCAAACGATGCCACGCGTCCATAGCAGTTGGTACAACTGCTCGCGCAAGTTGCTACATTGTGCCACGCGCAACCTGAAGCACGCGCAACCCCAGAATAACGGCTAAACAGTTATTTCAAGAACTCTATAAATAGAGTTTCAAATCAATCACAAAGCATCAAAGTGTGATCATAATTTCCTGCTAAAGTGTTGTTGTATCCTCCAGAGGCTTGTGTCTTCGATATCACATCGTCCAAGGGATAAAGTGATCGACTTCTGATCAGATTCCTATAGTTGTACTTCCCCAAAAATCAATTGTACTCATATACTCTTTTTTTAGTTTGTAATAAAACTTTTGTTCTTTGCAAACATCAGCCTCAGTAGTTGATAATGCGGTAGAATTTTGTTTCTTGCTAAACCAAAAGACTAGAGCCATGCCTAGAAAATGACACGTACTGCTAGTACTTTTTCTATCCACTTTGCATCCAGCAAAATCAGCATCCGAGTAACCGGTTAGGTCAAAGGATATAATTTTGGGATTCCACAAGCTGACAAAAGAAGTGTCTTTAAGGTGTCGAAAGATACGCTTAACTGCGCACAAATATGATTCCTTAGGGTTAGCTTGAAAACATGCACACAAGCAAATGCTAAACATTATATCTGGACGACTAGCAGTTAAATAAAATAAACTACTAATCATACCTCGATACTTACGTATGTCGACCGGTTTGCCTTGTTCATCAATATCAAGCTTGGTTGAAGTCGCCATCGGAGTACCAAGTGGTTTGACGGTTTCCAGGTCAAACTTCTTTAACAAGTCTTTTCTGTACTTGGCTTGATTAATGAACCTCCTATTGTTAGTTTGTTTGATTTGCAGTCCGAGAAAGAATTTCAGTTCTTCCATCATGCTCATCTCAAACTTATTTTGCATACACTTTGAAAATTCTTGACAGAGAGATTCATCAGTAGATCCAAAGATAATATCATTTACATAAATTTGAATTAAAAGAAGATTTCCAATAAAAGATTTTGTAAAAGTGTAGTATCAACATTGCCTTTTGTAAAACCGTTATCAAGTAGAAAAGAGCTTAAACGATCATACCAAGCATGAGGGACTTGTTTCAAACCGTATAAGGCTTTCTTCAACTTGAAAACATAATCAGGATTTTTGAAATCAGTAAAACCTGGAGATTGAGCTACATAAACTTCTTTTTTGATAAAACTATTCCAAAATACACTATTAACATCCATTTGAAATAGTTTGAAATTATAAAAATATGCAAATGTACATAACATGTGAATGGATTCTAATCTCGTAACTAGGGCATAGGTCTCATCGTAGTCGATACCTTCCTCTTGGTTGTATCCTTGAGCTACGAGTCGAGCCTTGTTACGAGTAACTAAACCATTCTTATTATATTTATTTTGGAATATCTAGCAGGTGTCATTGACCGGATCATCAATGGACTTGGGAACAAGTTCCCAAACTTGATTCCATTCAAATTGGTTTAATTCCTCTTGCATAGCAGCTAACCAAAAATTATCGCTACATGCTTCTTCAATAGTTTTGGGTTCAAGATGTGAAATAAATACAACACAAGAAACTATATCTTGGCTAGAGAAACGAGTACTTACATTCCTGGTAATCTCACCTATTACCAAGTCCTTGGGATGGTCAGCCAAAAACTTAATTCTTTTTGGCAAACTCTCAAGGTAGCGGGTTTCGGCTTCTGGTTCTATATGTAATTTGCCTGGAGAATCAGCTAGTGCTATGCTTGAAGGTTATACAGGTGAGGTACTTGGTGTACTCATGTCTTCGTTATCATCATTGATTGTTTGTTGATTCAGTTCGTCAAAAGTGACATTTATTGACTCTTCGATAATCATGGTTCTTTTGTTGAAGACTCGATACCCTTTGCTTTTAGCCGCATAACCTAAAAATATACCTTCATCGACCTTTTTGTCGAACTTTCCAAATTATTTTTAGTATTAAGAATAAAACATTTGCAACCAAATATCTTGGAATATGGAACTTATGGTGTCCTATCAAACCATAACTCATAGGGAGTCTTCTTCGATATAGGTCGAATTAGAACCTTATTGAGAACATAGCAACCTGTATTGACAGCTTCAGCCCAAAAATATTTACGTAGACTAAACTGGTTTAACATTACTCTAGCCATTTCGGATATAGTCCTGTTCTTACGTTCCACAACTCTATTTTTTATGGAGTCCTAGGACAAGAGAACTCATGCAGATAACCTTGTATGTCACAAAATTGCTTGAACCCTGTATTATCAAATTCATCATCATGATCGCTTCGAACACGAGCAATCATGAATCCTTTCTTGTTTTGAACTTTCTTGCAAAAGAGACAAATTCAGATAATGCATTGTTCTTGCGTGCAAGAAAATATACCCACGTGTATCTAGAGAAATCATCTACTATTACAAAAGCATATAATTTACCACCTAGACTAGCAATTCTAATAGGTCCAAATAAATCCATATGCAGTAATTGTAGAGGTCTAGTGGTACTTACAATATTCTTGGATTTAAAAGTAGATCGGGTAGCTTTGTTTTTTTCACATTCACTACATACCATATCCTTCTTGAAAGTAATGTCCAGTAAGCCTCGTACCAACTTCTTTATGGATAGTCTTAAAATTGTGTCTATATTTGTATGACCGAGTCTCATATGCCATATTTGACTCTCATCACTTTTGGCCATTAAGCATCTACCTGTTTTGTTAGCATCTTCTAACAAATAGAAAACATATATATTATCTTCCCTAATACCTTCAAAGATAGTACTACCAATTGAACTATCAACTATAGTACATTTGTCTTTGACAAAGTTAATACCATAACCATGGTCGGCTAAATGGCTTATGCTGAGTAGGTTATGTTTTAACTCGGTAACTAGATAGACATCTTTAATCACAGGATAGGAAGCCTTACCAATATTGTCGATATCTACTATATACCCTTTAAGATTATTACCGAATGAGACGTATCCTTCTTTCTTCTTCGACAATGTTGCGAATAATGAAGCGTCATCGGTCATGTACCGTGAGCAACCGCTGTCGAGAATTTATTTGCTCCTTAGCATATGAAGGGTGTTCCACCTACAAAAGAATTTGTAGATGAAGCTTTTGGTACCCATTTCTTGTAGGGCCCTAAAATGCTAGTTTTGATATCCATGCATATATCTTTAAATCAACAAGCTTTCTAACTCTACATACAGGAGAGATATGACCAATGGTGCCACAATAATGACATCTAGCATGTTGAGTGTTGGATACAGTGTGTTGTGCATGATTGGTAGGTCTTGGTTTTCTAGTATAATAGAATCCATACCTATTAGTCTTCTTGGGCAATGGTTTGGTTTGGTTTGGTCTGACAGTGTTCCGATGATTCGGTAAGTAACACGTATTAGGGTAGGAAGCAGCAACCTCATATTATTTTCCTAACCTAATCTCCAACTTTTTGGAAGTGTCATACAATGTATTATAATCAGCAGTAAGTGCACCATTTGTGATTAGTGCTTGCTGAAGACTCTTCTTCTCTTTGAGTAGGTCTTCCGCTAATTGGGTAATGGTTTATCTTTTTTTCGGATAGTCTTGTGGTCTCGTGTAATAATAACTTAACAGAAGAAAGCTCACCTACCTCACTAGAATTATCATTACTTCTAACCTCAGCTAGTAGGTCGATAAGTTTTCCTGTTTTACCTTTGTACTCTTTGAGTACCTTCTTAGAGTTTTGATATTTGCTACATAGTTTTCTGTAATCACCTAAAAGGTCACTAAAGGCTTCACCTAATTGTTCAAAGGTAAAATCATCATATGTATCAAACAGGGGGTTAGTATTTACCTGATCGAATGCCATTAAGCATACAATTGCAGTGTCGTCTGATTGTTCATCTTTTGAGTCGCTGGCTTCGCTTTCATGCCATATGCTTGTGTTGGCATACCTTCTGGATGTTGATTTCTTCAGGTAACCTTTACCATACTTGTTGCTTTTTCTGGTTGATGATGATGCTGTTGGACAGTCCTTTTTCATATGTCCTTTCTTCTTCAACCGTAGCAGATAGGATCTTCTTCGTTGTTGTTGCTGTTGTGTTCCTTTGTTCTTCTATTGAATCTCATGAACTTCTTGAACTTTCTTACTAGGAGAGCTTGATCTATAGAGTCAGAGTCACTGTCGTTGGAATTATCTTCGACAGTTCTTCTGTGTTGAGCTTTGAAAGCGATCGACTTCTCCTTCAGTGCAATATCTTCAAAGTCTTGAAGGTCCAGCTCGTGAGTGAGTAGCTTACCCATGAGTGTTTCAAAAGACATATTGGTGAGGTTGTTCCCTTCAATGATTGTCATAGCCTTTGGAATCCAGTTCTTCGTGAGAGCTCGTAGAAGTTTACGAATCTTCTCATGGTTATTGTATTCCTTGCCTAATGAAGACAAAGGGTTTGCAACATCCAAAAATCTTGTAAACATCTGAATGACAGATTCCTTTGGCTTCATCTTGAACGCCTCATACTCCTGAGTAAGTCTGCTTATTTTTGAGTCATTGACTTGCGTCGTGCCTTCGTGAGTCACTTCGAAAAGTTTCCATACTTCATTTGATGTTGTACACGTAAACACCCTGTTAAATTCAGTTATGTCTAAGGCACAAAACAAAGCATTAATAGCAAGTGCATCAAGACTGACCTATTTTTTTCAGCTTCAGTATACTTGTCATGGGATTTCTCAACCAACTCCCCTTCAACAAGAATACGTGCAGGCTTCTTATAACCATCAATAACAATAGACAATAAGTCAAAATCTAGAGATTTCAAGAAGAAACTCATCTGTATTTTCCAGTATATGTAATTTGTACCATCAAACAGTTGAGGTCTGTTTATGGCTTGGCCTTCACTTGTGAATTTTATAGTTGCCATGTGTGATACTGTGATCTATGTAACAGTTGTAATAATAAAGAATATAATAGCAGTGTTACCTTGTTTTACCTGTATAACCTGCTCTGATACCAATTGTAGGAATGAACTATAAAGCACAATACTCTTGAAGGGGGTGAATAGAGTAGGCAACAGAATTTAGCTAATTAAAAATTGTTAGCAATAAGATCACAAATAATATATCACAAGTAAGTAAATGAAAAGCAGAGATCAGAAAGCAAACGCAAACACGACGATGTATACTGGTTTCCATCTTGTGAGGACTATTCCAGTCGGAAGAACTCTAGCTTCTAGTTGAATCCACAATAGAAAAATATCGCAAGTTTTCATACGAAGTCCCTGCAACTTCTACAATGCGTGCTTTGATCCAAATTACTCGACCAACATCAATTGTGAAGTGTCTTTCTTCTATCAAGCCTCTGATTATAATCTCTCTGAAACTTCTAGACCATTCCGCACTGGCAAATCGACTAGCGGATTGTAACTGGCTTGGGATTTGAAAATGAAAGAGCTTAGAACACTTTGGAAGACGTATTAAACTTAAAAAGAAGAGAGGTGTGTTGAAATGAGTGAACTTCTTCTTTATTTGTAGGTTTTCCAAAGTCAAAACTCGGGGCGAATTCGGACAAAATTTTTGGGAGAATCTCGACAAATAGTCGTTGCGTCCATAACAGCAGGGTGACCAAGTTCAAAATCCAACAGCACCAAACAATTTGAGGCGAGTTCGGACCGAACTCGGGCCGAACTTGGTGTCCAGAGTATGATTTTTGGGGAATTTTGTAAATCAGATTTTGAGTTTTGGGATTTTAAAAAAATTTAGCAGTTAGGAGCTTTTTGTAAAATGGGCTATTTTTAAAATTATAGGATATTTTAAAAACATTTTGGGGTAGCCTATTTGCCAGTACGACTCGGTGTACAAAGTATTCCTATACTCAATAAATATAAAAATTATATTAAATATTGAAATACAGACTCATGTGGTAAAACAGTTTCAGTCTTAAACAGTATGGTAGAAATTCTCAGCAAATGTCCAAGTAGCCCTTATATCGAGACAGGGTTAAATTAATTATTAAAATCAGGTTTGACCATGACCAATGGGCCAACAATTGCATGAATACTAGTTATATCATAAGGTTACACTTAATTGATTAGCCATCTTCAAAAATACGATACAATCTTTGGGCTAACAATCTTTCCCTTTTTATTATGGTAAATCAGTTAAGTTTAAGATATAGATAATAAAAGCCCATTTCACTAATATGCACATATCATTAAAATATAATATAAATAGTTACATATTGCTAACTTTAACCTACTTCTCCCCTTTAACATGATAAAAAGTAAGCTCCCCCGTAGTAAGATATAAAATAAAATTAAGCTTAAATAAATATATCATAGCATAAATATATCAGAGGATGGCATACATGTTCAAGATCAAGGTAGGAGAACAACATAATGATAAGTTTAGAAAATAGCACAACTAAAGTAGAAAAACTTGTCAAAACACAATATAGTTGGTTGAACTTAAAAATATGAATCAATCAATAAATATTTTACCAACTAGAAATCCATGAATACATTCAAAACAGAATCTGCTGAAAAATATAACTGTAGTTTTGAAAGAATTTCAATAAAATACCAATATAAAATATTTAGAAGATATAATAAGACCTTTAACAATGAGGAAAATATATATGATTTATGCCAATACAAATTAGCAAATCAATCCCATAAAGAGTATTATCATTGAAAAGAAATCAACTAGATATACAAGAATCTTCATATATGCAAAATCTATCCACTTATCCAATTTTATATATTTAAACTCAATTATCTTAGCATGATATGTGATTATCTATTAGATAATCATAAAGGTAAAGGAGAAAGAATACTTGAGAATGAGAAACTCAGTCGACTTGAATGCTCTCCCGCAAAGTATTACCAATCTAAATATAGATAATCATGAACTTTGGATAGAACATCAACAAAGAAATCCAAAATCAATTAAAAACCCAATAATGATTTAAGATAAGAAAATCAAGATAATATAGAAAACTTATAACTTTATAAACCCATGAATAAGAAAGAACCAAGAAGAAATAAGGACAATCACTTATTCTCTCATAAACCCTCCATAGATTATGAACACAATTAATAAGATACCAAATAAAGGAATATAGGTCCATGATGAACAAGGTATACTACATATTAAGAGTATAAATAAATTGAAACAATTAATTTGCTCCCCCTTAAAATATGTGTATCTATAGTTCGAATGCAATTATAAGCAAAAATAGATAAATACAAGAGCCAAGGGATATTCAAGATATTAATCTTTCTTCCCTTTGCTCAATACATATAAAGCAATTTAAAATTTGTCAAAAAAATAAAAAGTACCATCGTTAGACAAAAGAAGTAATATTCATTAAATGAACACTTCAAGATGAATAATAACTAGAATATTCCAATAAGCATAAATAATCAAAAGATGACATACATTTACTTATATAGAATGATCTCATAATAAATATGAATGTTGTATTTTGTAAAAATATTATAAAAACAATATTATCCATCAAAACGGAAGTCCAAAGTCCAACATCTGACAACAGTTGCAGATAGACCTGAACAGATCTTTAGTCTATAAAGTGTTGATCACCTTGGGTTAGTTGTATGGGTCGGATCCTAGCTAGCGGTGGTCCGAAGATGCTTAAATACCATATCACTTAAAGCTATTTACGTCCGGTTGACAGAAGGACCCTTTCGACGTGTACCCAAAATAATCTCTTCTTTAAAAAACTTTCGGGTTTAAGGAATTTATGCAAAATAAAAATAAGTATATTCTCTGGATATGAAAAATCTCAAAAACACATAGCTCAAACCATTGTAGCTAAATACATAAGGTATAAGATGTACATGTATCCATATATGCTATAAAATTATTGGGTAACAATAAATATAAGATAGCAAGTACCTAAAGCCTGAGCAAAGAAAGATCATAAAGATCAAGAAAGCTAAATGCTAAAAATAGCTTAAAATATTTTTTAAACAACTTTCATAATGCACTATAGAGGTATATATAGAAAATATATATACTAAAATATGCACTAATAAAAATAGAACTCAAGATCTCATGGACTATATAGTGATATCCTAGCTTTATAAGTAAAGACTAAAAAAAAAAATATAACATGCATATATAAATATGTCACACTAATAGAAAACAAGTAGAAGTCTACATAGTGCGAACTAAACATTTAAACTTAACAACTAGTCATGCTAGATTACAAGAGAATTAAATTTAGCATGCTAGTATCACATATCACATTAATTTAATTAAATAACAACTAGAGAATATCAATGAGAACTATTACAAGACACATATTAAAAACATGCAAGATTCCAATTTTAGCCATTTAGAAAGAATCGTTTTGCATGTTACCAAAGTGGTTCTAGTTACCACATTTATGTTGGTGCAGAAGCTATAAAAATATTAAAACAGTGTATAGCGCCATTCATAGATAGCGCATGGTACTATCTATCAAATGGCGCACAGTATTCAAAGTGTGCCTGTCATCAAATGGCACTGGACATCAGATAGTGCAGGCGCAGCCACATGGCGAGCTTCCTTGAGAAGCTAAGTCGTCAGTCATAATGACTGACAACATAACAGTGGAGGAAAATCCTTTCAAATACCGAGCACACGGCATTCGATGAGGATTGTGTCAGATCCGTCATAATGACAACTATCTGTTACTTTGTGCCATTTATCATTGGCACAAAGTGACCAACTCCTCACAGAATCAATGCTCAGCGTATTCCATAATTGGCATCCATCAACAGTATGCGCTATTTATCAACTGGCATCAATCAGTCAACTATCATCCAGAAGCAGTTAAAGATGACGTGACATGCATATCACTAATCTCGAAGAACGTACACGCGAAACTGCCCATGACCAAGCGTCTTTCACTTACAGAATGCTACGTGTCCATGCAGTTAAGCTAACCGTTCGCACAAATGGGTAAAACAGAACATTGTGCGCCAAATAGTGCACAAATTAGCATACTTTTGTACTGTGCACCAATCATTGTAGCTGCCTGGCAGTTATCTTAAAACTCTATAAAAGGAGTTCTAAATCACTTCACAAGGCATAATTAATGATCATTGTCTTCTGACAAGAATTCTCGATAATCTTCCATAGCTCCGACATCGTATCGTCCAAGGGATAAAGTGATCACCTTCTGATCAGATTCCTACAATTATACTTCTCCATAATCAAATTGTACCTTGTACTTTTCTTTCTTGGTTTGTAGTTAAGTTTTCTTTGGAAACTTTTGTTTTTGCAAACAAAATGGTGACTGCTGGGGACGACTTTCTCCTCTGGCGAGAAAGTGACAACTCAATACGATATTGTGTCGATCGGCATGACACAGGAGACTTTTGTCGTCGAGTTCGACCAAATTACTTATGAAGAAATGATTGGCACAGGGGTGCCAAGCACGCCACTATTGCTGCCAAGTGTGCCACCACTACTGCTGCCAAGCGTGCTGTCACGACCCGCACCCTAATTAGGGGCACGAGCACGTGGGTACGTCCACCCTACGCCGCAGAATCGATGGTAGAACGCTGTATAGGTCGTCTGTAAATACTATAACTAAACAGTATAAGGGTACCTGTCATCTCCACACGGAGGAATATAATATGGCATAACTCAATCACAAGATAAAACTAGGATAGATAGCAGGAAATAGAAATATGATAGAAGTGAAAACAGAAAATGAGTTCAGGATCCAACACAGCTCAGAGATATAAACAACATCACAGAGACTCAAAATATAATATAGAATACTACAGTCTGAAAGTACTAGCTGGATCGCAGTCCAGGCAAACCTAACTAAGCTATACTACTCTGGGTGTGCAAAGTCTAGTGGCTCAACTAATAGGCCACAGTCCTGGACTAAGTCTCCATCTATCTCGACCCCATAGTAGTCGAGCAGTTTGCCTCAGAATCATCTATAATATATCAACGGTATCCTATCAGAAAAATGAGCAAGTACAAACACTAACAGCAGTTCCATATGAATTGACAAATTCTATAAGAGACAATTATAATGAAATACAAGACAAAGATATAGGATGACTTGGGAGCTATTCGGAAGCCGAGTTACAACCCGTAAATCAAACAAGGACCGGGGTTGTAACCCATCTCCCGAACAGAACTTAGCCTCCAATCAAGGTTTAGCATAAGATCATGTAGAACATGTGAGAACTGAATATCATAACATGGTGAGAAAAGTACTGAATGTAGAACTGAGTAGGATATATGATGTGATAAAATAAATATAAAATGTGCCATGAATTATTAGAGCGTTATGTGATCGACTTGGGAAAGTACAGGACAGGCTATCCACTTGGCCCGACAATCACATAAAAATAACTGGAAAGGGTCATGCCGGCCAACCTGGATAACGAGCACAAGAAATAAGATCTCGTTACACCCTACGTGAGGTGAGAGTGGCACGAGCACAAGAATATAGTGACAGGATGGTATTGATCACATAGCCTCTAATAATTCCCCATCTTCGAATAGTATAATGGATCCGGACATGACACGTCATGACACGGGATTCCCTAAGAGGGTAGCAAATCCCCTTAGGAATCGGTGTCTATACAAGTACAGGGAACAAGACAGGAAATGTACCAATATACCAAGAAAATCTAGGAACAACATCTCATGTCATGATCCAACATATACTAGTCCGTGCACCATCGTATCGAGAAATCAAGTAAGACACTACAACTGAATCGGATATAGCAGATATCAAGACAATAAAAACTATCAGTGAATGTAGTCACCTGTGGTCCTGAGCTGATAAGGTGAACAGATGCTCAGAGTAATCACAGACCTACAGATGAGATACTATAAGTTAAAACAGGGTTTAATAATGAAAGAGAAACTAATCTAGTCATGATATGCAAGTCTAAGTCAAACTAGGTCAAACTAGGTTATACTGGTCCAAACTAGATCATACTAGGTCATACTGGGCCAAACTAGAACAAACAAGGTCACAGGAAGTCAATCCAAGTCAAACTAGGTCAAATTAGGTCAAAGGTTGACTTTTGGTCAACTGGTCAACCCTGGTCAACTTTAGGTCAATCCTAGGTCAAACTAGGCTAATGTTGACCAACTGTTGACTTTCAGTCAACTGGTTAACTCTAGTTGAGTCCGGTCAAGTTCTAGTCACTTTTAGGCTAAGTTTGACTTTCGGTTGACTTTCGTTGAGTTTTGGTCAAAACGGTCAACCGAGGTCAAAACTAGTCTAAGAGCACTAATCCTGACCATTATCAACCAAGAGAACCAAATTCTACTTATATCTTAACACCTTAAACTCTTACCTTAGTTTTTAGGTAATTACCTTAACTTACCCTATTACCTTACCAAGGTAAACTCACTACCAAGCCTCTACCTTAGTTTCTAGGCACTTTTCTACCTCAACATGGTATCCTAATATCATGCCCTCGTATCTCGATACCATGCCATGGTATCTTGATACTCTAACTTCATATCTTGAAGTATCTAATACCTTATCCTAGAAATAGGGTAAATCCTATTTACCTTAACCTATAATATCTATACTAGCTATATAACTCAACTCTAGCTCTAATATCTATAGCCATACACTACCTCATCTATAATATTAGACACCACTCTTAACTCAAATACCATATCTAACATATAACTCACTCTCTAACACAACACTAACTTACCTTACCTTGCTAACATGATAATTCCCTATTTAACCTCTCATAGACACTCACACACACACACACACACACACACACACACACACACACACACACACACACACACACACACACACACACACACACACACACACACACACAATCACATAGGGGGTTTAAGGGACTGATTTGGACTGAAATATATGAACTGGGAATGTAGTTGAAATGGTGAATGAGACATAGATGAATGTTGGATGAATGTATGGAATGTTATATATGTGATGGACTGATATATGGTGAAGTGTGAATAGAGTGAAAAGGATGGATGAATGAATGGTGAATGGGCTATGGAATGGAATGGATGGATGGGCTGTTTTATTAGGATATTACATGGGACTGATACCAGTCCTAAAATGGACTGCAATGAGTGTTCCCTGTGGACTAGACAAGGGTACATGGGCTGTTGGCAAGGTCCACATGTTGGACTGTCTCAAGAAGAACAAGGGGCTGAAATATGATGGAAATGGGACTGATTTTGAATGGATGGATGAATAGATTTGTGGACTGATATATGATGAATGGTTGGATGAATGGATTTGACTGATATATGATGAATGGATGGATGGCTGAATGTAGGCTGGAAAAGAGGGCTGAATATGTGCTACTGCTGCTGCATGATGTAGTGCCCTGCTGTTGTCCTGAGGACAGCAGCTACTACTGCTCCTCCTGCTGCCATGGGCAGCAGCTCCTTCTCCCCCCTTCACTGCACTTCCTTCTCACTCTCTAAAACTCTCTCTATCACTCTCTAACACTCTCTCTATCACTCTCTCTATCACTCTCTTCTCACTCTCTATATCCCTCTCTCACTCTCAACTCCACACACACACCTACATATATATATACATCCACACACACCTATATATATAGAGAGACACACTCAAAATGATATATACACATGAATATATATATATATATATTTATATATATATATATATATATATATATATATATATATATATATATATATATATATATATATATATATATATATATATATATATATTGGTATGGGGGTGTGTGTCTATTTTCATGTATCATATATATATATATATATATATATATATATATATATATATATATATATATATATATATATATATATATATATATATATATATATTCTCTTAAATATAAAGAGACACACACACAATTTATATCTACAATATAAGATACATGAATGGATAAGTAAGGACACTCAAGAACAACATTTCTAACACAAAAATCAGAGATTAAAACATGAAATAAATCATTCAAACATAAAGACAACACAAAGTGTGTCCAAATTGGGGGTTTCCCACATGGACACAACAACACATCAAGGACACTCCTAATAACTCCAAATGGACACAAATGGAGACACAACTATGGGGGTCATTCATATGTGTTCAAAATGATCCTATATGCATGTAGGATTGAAATAGAGGGTAGATTTTACCTTCCGGGAGGTGAAATCTCAAGGGACTCCTTCCGATACGGCACCGACACGAAGGGATCTCCAAAAGGACACGAACCAATGCAAACTCCTCCTAAACTTGGCTAGCACCTCCTCTTGCTTGAGTAGAGAAGAAATGAAGAATATTTGGTGGAAGAATGGATTGATTTGGAGATGAAATCAATGGAGGTTCCTCTCAAATTTGGGAAAGAACAAAGGAGAGAGAAATTGTGGCTAAGAATGAAAGAGGATGACTCACTCTCCTCCCTCTTGTGGCTGGCCCAATATGGCTAGGTGTCCTCATTTTGGAATGTCCAAAATGCCCCCCTCTTGCTCCTATTGGTTTTAACTTAAATAGGGTTTTGGTTTGAGGCTAAATTAGTCTAGTTTGAATCTCTAATTAACCCAACCTAGTCATAAAATTTAGTCTAACCATACTAACTTAAATATTGTCATATGTGGGCCATGCCTAACTAATGAGTGGGTCCTACTAGAGTCAAAGCTACCCCGGGTCTCCGTTACAAGTCGGATTGAGTTAAAATTCGAACCCGACTCAAATAACCCCAAAACAATATCATAAATAATAAAATAATTCCAAAATTATTCTAAAGTGGAAATGACCAAAATACTCATGTTTTTGAAAACTGGGGGTGATAAATCTATCCACCTTAAAAAATTTCGTCCTCGAAATTAAAATAAAGCAATCACAGGAAACACATGCAGAAAACAATCCCATTCAAATACTTTCAAGAAAAAAAATCAGCAATAAAAAAAATCTCTTTGAGGCACATCAAACACTCATAAATAAAAACTGATACGTGTCCGATACGGACATAAAACCAACACAAAACTACTCCTATCAAAAGTCAAAATTAACAATCACCAATGCAATAAATATCAAAATAATTTAAAGAGGTCAATGACCAAAATACCCTTAGGCCAGAAATGACATTAAAAACATCCTAATCACATGGTTAGGCTCTAGGTCAAGCAGTCTCTAGGGTTCCACTAGTAACACATCAAAATCACAAGTCATGGCTTTAATAGTTTTAAAAATGATAAAATAAAAAAAAAATCTCCAAAATCATATCATGATTTAAATGTCAATAAATAAATGATTAAAATTTCAAAAGTCAAAATTACCCTCAATTTAAAATCATGCAATTCGAGAATCATATGTGCCTGTCCAAAATCATGATTCTCAGATTTTTGTCATACTAGTGAGCAAGGCTACGATAATCACAGAGTCCTCGACTAAGGTACATACCTCTAGAATCATGGTATTTAAAATTTTCGCATTGTCGCATGCTTGGCCACGAAAACCTTAAATTCCCACACCCGAGAAATACGTCCATAATCTGTCATGACCCGCACCCTAGAGTAAGGGCACGAGAAGTGGGTATGTCCAGCCTACGCCGCAGTGTCGGCGGTAGAACGCTGTCCTAGGTCAATCATCTAACAATATAAAGTACCTGTACAGTATATACTCTCCGAATGGAGGTGATATAACAACACACAATCTCAATCACATCTAGGGTAGAAGAATGAAGACAGATAGACAGATAGTAACTCAAGAGAACAGTATATAGATGAAATAAGTCCAAGTGTCTAGGATAACATAACATCAGAATGACAACTCAAAATACAATAAGTCTAAGAGTCTAAACATCTCAACATCTCAAAATACAACTCAGAATGTGAGACAAAAAGTAAATATAGAAAAGACTGCCTAGACTAAACTGGTCTAGACTACTGGAACATCCTCCTCAGCTGTAGGTGGATCCTGCTGAGGGTCTACAACATAAGTATCATCTAGTCCTGCTCCATAGTAGGTAGACACCAGGGCCTCATCCTCATCCTCTGTAATATTTTCAACAGGTCCAATCAGGACAGGAACGAGCATAATACATCTCACGCAGTGCATATCAGGTTAGGAAATACGATACAGGCAATAGAGTAAGATACATGAACTGCTGAAAGGAAATGTACGCTGTAAAAGAGATAGCTGTAATGAAATATCTACTGTATATAGAGAACTGTAGTGACTAGTGATGTAGAGTACAAGATAGGCATGTGAATGGCTAGAATTTATACATGATCTACTGAGTTTGCACATGACTACTTTAGAATTATTCACATGTCCACTTCTACTCCCCCGTTTCCCCAATCAATACACAAGGATCTATACAAGTTACGTTATTGTACATGATATCACATGGGGCCCATGAAAGGATGCACATGATAGTATACATGAGGGCTCAGTAAACATGAGAGTACATGATCACATGAGTGCACATGAATAATAGAAGCATGGGAGTACATGATGATAGTGAAACACACATAACATGAAGTACCCGATGCTCCCGAGGGGGATAACATCTCATGTAAAGATCCATATAGTACCAATCCGTGTTACCAACGTGACAGCAACAAGTAAAGTAATCTAGAGCAAGAAGTAAAGCCTGAACAAGTATGAAACGGTCAGAGAATGTACTCGCCTGATAACTGAATGTCTGAAGAGGATGTACTGCCTGAGGAGAGGTGTAGGGCTCCTAATCAGAGCAATACAAGTCACAATGTATCCACAATGGTAAAAATAAAGTATACAATGCACATTACATGATTCTAGGTCAATCTGATCAAAAGTCAACTCTTGGTCAACTCTAATAGTCAAACTAGGTCACAGGAAGTCACACTAAGTCAAATGAGGTTAAACAAGATCAAACAAGGTCAAACAAGTTTAATCTAGGTTAAAATCAACCCTTGGTCAACATTCTAGCCAAACTAGTCAAATACTAGACAACATGATCAATCTAGGTCAAATTTAGACTAACTAGGGTTTTGGGTCAAACAAAGACTAGTCAGCAAGGTGATTAGGTCAATGGTCAACTATCTAAGTCAATACCACAAGGTTAAGGTATAACCAATACCTATACAAGTATACCACACATATATATACATATATATATAATACCAATCTTAATCCTATATTCAAGCTAATCCCACATTCCAATCTCAAGTCATGACTTAACTCTAAGTATCTAACTTAACCCATACATAAGTCCTTCCACAAAACCCAAGTCACAATAGTATACTCATATATAGGTCAAACCTAAACCAACTAGTTAATAGCCTAGGGTTTAGTCAAATCTTAGTCAACAAGTCCTTCTATGTTCATCCAAGCCATTTCTAGGTCAATTTGGTCATGGTTGACCTATAGTTGACTTTGGTCAACAATGGTAAATTATCTAGTCAAACTAGGTCTACTAGTCAAGTTAGGTCAACCAATGTCAAACTAGTCATTCTAGGTTAATTCAAGTTCAATTTAGGTCAAGTTTGACCCTAGGTTGACTTTGGTCAACTCTAGTCAAACAAGGGTCATTAGTTAGTGTTTAGGTCAAGGGGTCACTAGTCAATTAGGGTTAGCCTTTATGCCATAGGCTAGTAGCTTAGCCATAGGCTAATATAGGGTTTCTATATAAACCTATACCTAGCAAGTTATCTATATATACATATATACCTATATATATAGATATACACTATCTATCTACTACCCAATATCAATATCAATATAGGAATACTATATATGATACCATCACCCACACTCACATATTTATATACAATGACCTAATGTAAACTAATACAAACATATACATATATATCATCATATATATATATATATATATATATACATATATATATACTTACATATATACTACAAATATATAGAGAGGGAAAAAATGAGAGAGGGATATAGAGTGAGAGAGAGGGTGAATGAGAGAGAGACAGGACAGTGAGAGAGAGGGGCTGGGTTCCAGATTCTGGAACCACAATTCCAGACCCCAAACACACACACACACACAGTCCATATATACATATATATGTATATACACACAACTCCCTATATACACTACCAAATACCCCCAAAATTTACCCACACTCACACATACATATATACAATACATATACATACTAAAAACATATAATAACATGTATAAAAATGCATAAAATGGCAATTGAAATTGGTTTTGGAAAAACTGGAATAAATTCCAGAAATCTGGAATTGGGTTTTACCCAGGTTTTGGGGGTAATTCGATTTCGAACCATAAAATCGAACTAAGGTTAGTGTCCATTGGTTGGTAATGGTAGGGTAGGGTCTATACTAGTGTCCTAGGTGCCTGAGACACGACCACGACACGTTTTGGTGTGTCGGACACGCAAAAATCAAAATCAGGTAAAATCTAGGGCACGCGAAGGGCTGATGTTTGTGTGTCTCGTACTCACGACACAAGACACGTCGTGTCTCGTGCTCATGGGGGAAGGTTCGCCTAGGGGTCCCCTAGGTGTCCACGATCCTGATTTGTGTCCACGTGTGTCCGTGTCCGAGATACGAGCACGTATCAGTAGCTCTGATACGTGTGTGCGCAGTATAGTGTAGGGTCATTGCGAGTGTGATTTCTCACTCGACACGACACCAACGTGTCTGAAACTTTGGGAGGGGTGTGTCAGACATTGCCCCAACCCTCAGGCCAAGTTTCGTGTGTCCACGTCGCGTGTCGTGTCCGCACGAGAAGTCTGGTAGCAGGGGAGGCTGCACAGTCTCGTGCGCGCGTGTCGAGGGGTCGTGTGCTCCACACGGGGCACGTGGGGCCACGTGCTCGTGTCAGGGGGTCGGCCTAGGGTCTAGGTTTGTGTCCTCGTGTCTGTATTGTGTCCACAATGGGTGTGGACATAATACACAGCATCAAACAGTTAGGTTTTACAGTGTGTCAGTGTGTGCTGAAATCAGTGATTTCGTGTCCAATTTGGACACGAAACGTGTCCTGTTTTGTGCTCAGTCAAGTGGAAAAGTGACCTAGGGATCTAGGGCTACCCAAATATCAATTTTGTTTTGAAAAACATTAACAAAATGTTCTATGTGGCATTTCACCAAACACCCAGTTTCAAACATAGATACGTGTCCGATACGGACACCAAACCACATAAAAATCCTACCAAACTTGACCTACATGACCATGGTATCCTAATGCATGCAACCATGAAGAGAAATCACTATTTTGATAGGGTTTAGAACACTTTACCTATATGTGCAAAATCATGAAAATCAACCTTCTAGGGGGGGTTTCCTCTTCACTTTGGGGTGTCCAAATCCTTGTGCAACCTTGCTACTAAGCCTCCTTTAGCATCCTCAAGTGTAGGGGGTTCCAACGCAACAAACGGGGCTCAATTTGGTGAAGGAATGAAGAAGTTATGGCTTTGTGAAGTTGAGGGAAAAATGGGTTTTCAATACATTGAAAATGAGGCTCTTTGTGAAGATGGGGGTGTTCATATAGGGGGGGGCATGCTTGGCCGGCCATGGGGGTTGGTTTAGGGTTAGGATCAATGGTTGTGGGCTCTCCAACAAGTTTCAAAGCTATCCTATGGCTAGGATTCATTCTACATAACTTTATGTAAAATATCTAAATAAAATATCTAATGTAAATATCTAACATGAAATATCTAGATATTTAGCTCTAACATTACTTTAGTTAAACCCATCTAACTTAGTCTCTAGGTCATGACTAACATCTAGATTAGGGCTAAACTAGGTTAGTAACTAACATGACACTAATCAATTAATTAAATAATAATAAATCACATAAATCCAAATAATTCCAAATAAATCCTAGAAAATTACCAAAATACCCTTTAGGCTAAAAATCACTAATTTGGTGTTCTAAGCCTATGGCTAAGCTCTCATGGGCATGGCAACTTCTAGGTTAGAGAAAACTAGGGTTTACACTAAGTTATATTAACCAAAATCACAAAGTCATAAGTCATGACTTAGCATGACTTTAGAAATGGTTTAACTTAACTGAAATCACCAGAAAATCATACCATGACTAAAATACCACTAATAAATAATAAAAATAATAAATTTTCAAAAATCCCCAATTTCAGAAAACAGGGTGTTACAAGTCTACCCACCTTAAAATAATTTCGTCCTCGAAATTTAGATGGTCGTACTCCTCCTAGGTCAAACCTCCAACAATCAGGGACGAAGCCACTACCTAGGCAACATACAAGGTCAATAAGCAAAATATGGGTAGTAGACCTATACTGGATCATGTCCAAAAATTGGTTGGTAGTTTTAGGTCATAGGGTGTCCTTAATTCAAATCGAAGCCAAAAGTAACTCCATGGGGTAAATCAGGGTAGAGTCTCGGGTCAGGAAAATCGTACTAAGTAAATGAAGCACACAATGGTATGCTTGAGTGGCACACTAAGGTCATGGGTGTAGTATGTCATGTCTAGGTCTGGTATGTGAAGTCAGTTTTGAGAAAACAACTAGTCTTGTGCTCTAAATTTAAAAGTCACGGTAATGTGCCTACGATGATCACAATTTAGAGTGGGAAAGGTCTATGGCCTAAATTGAACCAAAAATCATGATGAAATAGTGGTACCAGGGGGACAGGTTAAATGGAACAGTCTGTGGTCTCATCTGGGTGCACTAGTCATTCTAGATCAATACTGTCCTATGGTATCAAACGTACAAGCAATCTAAGGTATCCTAATTGGGAAGGTAAGGGAACAACAATCATCAAGGCTATAGGCCGTCTACCATCCTATATGAAAAAATAGGTCATTAACAAGTGAGAAATCATTAAAAGTTACTATTCCATAAAATGGTAAAAGAAAATTGAAAATTTAGGCACAAACAATCACAAATAGATTTTAGTCTTGACACGATCTAAGTTGATCAATTTCAGGATAAATCGAGATTGGGCAAGATGGGAAATCAATGAAATCAAGTATGAGCACGAGCATCCAATGATGAAGATCCAGGTCATGATTAAATTTAATCCAACTGGATATGAATACGAGGTTCATAGGTGATGAAAATAGTTCCAAGGAGAATTGTCAAGGCTGTTGCGGATAAGATTCTAAGGCAAGTTTAATTATATCTCCATCCACGTAGATTAATATACGAAAAGCGAACCAAAACGCAATAGGTTGATCAGACCATCATGCGCCGGTTCTGATTAGACAATATGTTAGTGGGTGCGCACCCAATAAAATATATCATGATCAAGCTCGAAAGGGATAAGCTTGTAAAACTTAAGGATAAATTTATAGCATAAGATATAAGTAAGGGTGGAATGATGAAAGAAGAGACATAGTCCAAGATTCTTAACCAATCGGGTCAAGCATTCAAGGTAAGGTACAAGGTTAAGTATTTGAGGGTTCAAGCAGAACACCATCACATGCCAGGTCGAAAGAATTGAGCCAAGGTGGATCTCTAATTAAAATAAGAATTAATTTAGTATCATGGTAGAGGTTATAGTTTAGCCATTTGACCAGAGAATCATATCAAGAAAATAGAGTACAAGGAAACGGGTTTTAGTAGGACATGGAATACCTACATGAAGGTAGGCTAGTCTAGGTCTTACATGTGAAGTTTGTTGGGAGGTAACAGCTAGTATTATACTCTGAATATCTAGGTCACGATAAAGGACGTCCAAGGATCTAGAATAGAAAGTGGGAGTTCGAGACGTGACAAATTGATGCAAAAATTGAAGAAGGTCAAATTAACTCATGAAATAAAATTAATCAGGAATCTAGTAAAAAATTTAGGAACACAGTCCTAGGGATAGATAGGCTACTAGATGAATATAGTTAGGGTTCGATCAATCAAGGGTCAAGGTTAGAAGGTCTCAATAAAGTCTTGATTTGAGGAAATGTCGAGTAAGTCAGGTTTGGGTTACAGTCACATAGATTGGTAGTAGGAGTTGAGCAAGATGCAAAAATAGAGGGGACAGTTCATTTCAATGAAAAGCAATTAGCAAGAGGATTAGATGGCAAGAAACAGATAAGAGTTTTCTCATAAATATGATTGAGTACCCTAAAATAAAAGATATTAATCTAACACTAAGAAATTAAAATCAATAACTACAAAAATTTTAAAATTATCAACTAACACCAGGATTCAAAGTTCTACAGTGAATCCTCAAAAATCAAATTTAATCAAGGGAGAAGGAGTTTAAATCGTAATTCAAAATGAGATTCTCAAGGGTCATCCCCGGAATCTCTCAAGGTATCCTATCAGTGATTGAGTATCCATTCTCTCTAAGCCTATTCCTCAATTCTATCGTAGGCTGTAGTGATACTCTAGTTCGAATACCACTACATAAACTCGACCTGCATGGGCCACCACTAAAAACGTGTCACGACCCGCACCCTAGAGTAAGGGCACGAGAAGTGGGTACGTCCAGCCTACGCCGCAGTGTCGACGGTAGAACGCTGTCCTAGGTCAATCATCTAACAATATAAAGTACCTGTACAGTATATACTCTCCGAATGGAGGTGATATAACAACACACAATCTCAATCACATCTAGGGTAGAAGAATGAAGACAGATAGACAGATAGTAACTCAAGAGAACAGTATATAGATGAAATAAGTCCAAGTGTCTAGGATAACATAACATTAGAATGACAACTCAAAATACAATAAGTCTAAGAGTCTAAACATCTCAACATCTCAAAATACAACTCAGAATGTGAGACAAAAAGTAAATATAGAAAAGACTGCCTAGACTAAACTGGTCTAGACTACTGGAACATCCTCCTCAGCTGTAGGTGGATCCTGCTGAGGGTCCACAACATAAGTATCATCTAGTCCTGCTCCATAGTAGGTAGACACCAGGGCCTCATCCTCATCCTCTGTAATATTTTCAACAGGTCCAATCAGGACAGGAACGAGCACAATACATCTCACGCAGTGCATATCAGGTTAGGAAATACGATACAGGCAATAGAGTAAGATACATAAACTGCTGAAAGGAAATGTACGCTGTAAAAGAGATAGCTGTAATGAAATATCTACTGTATATAGAGAACTGTAGTGACTAGTGATGTAGAGTACAAGATAGGCATGTGAATGGCTAGAATTTATACGTGATCTACTGAGTTTGCACATGACTACTTTGGAATTATTCACATGTCTACTTCTACTCCCCCGTTTCCCCAATCAATACACAAGGATCTATACAAGTTACGTTATTGTACATGATATCACATGGAGCCCATGAAAGGGTGCACATGATAGTATACATGAGGGCTCAGTAAACATGAGAGTACATGATCACATGAGTGCACATGAATAATAGAAGCATGGGAGTACATGATGATAGTGAAACACACATAACATGAAGTACCCGATGCTCCCGAGGGAGATAACATCTCATGTAAAGATCCATATAGTACCAATCCGTGTTACCAATGTGACAACAACAAGTAAAGTAATCTAGAGCAAGAAGTAAAGCCTGAACAAGTATGAAACGGTCAGAGAATGTACTCGCCTGATAACTGAATGTCTGAAGAGGATGTACTGCCTGAGGAGAGGTGTAGGGCTCCTAATCAGAGCAATACAAGTCACAATGTATCCACAATGGTAAAAATAAAGTATACAATGCACATTACATGATTCTAGGTCAATCTGGTCAAAAGTCAACTCTTGGTCAACTCTAATAGTCAAACTAGGTCACAGGAAGTCACACTAAGTCAAATGAGGTTAAACAAGATCAAACAAGGTCAAACAAGTTTAATCTAGGTTAAAATCAACCCTTGGTCAACATTCTAGCCAAACTAGTCAAATACTAGACAACATGATCAATCTAGGTCAAATTTAGACTAACTAGGGTTTTGGGTCAAACAAAGACTAGTCAGCAAGGTGATTAGGTCAATGGTCAACTATCTAAGTCAATACCACAAGGTTAAGGTATAACCAATACCTATACAAGTATACCACACATATATATACATATATATATAATACCAATCTTAATCCTATATTCAAGCTAATCCCACATTCCAATCTCAAGTCATGACTTGACTCTAAGTATCTAACTTAACCCATACATAAGTCCTTCCACAAAACCCAAGTCACAATAGTATACTCATATATAGGTCAAACCTAAACCAACTAGTTAATAGCCTAGGATTTAGTCAAATCTTAGTCAACAAGTCCTTCTATGTTCATCCAAGCCATTTCTAGGTCAATTTGGTCATAGTTGACCTATAGTTGACTTTGGTCAACAATGGTAAATTATCTAGTCAAACTAGGTCTACTAGTCAAGTTAGGTCAACCAATGTCAAACTAGTCATTCTAGGTTAATTCAAGTTCAATTTAGGTCAAGTTTGACCCTAGGTTGACTTTGGTCAACTCTAGTCAAACAAGGGTCATTAGTTAGTGTTTAGGTCAAGGGGTCACTAGTCAATTAGGGTTAGCCTTTATGCCATAGGCTAGTAGCTTAGCCATAGGCTAATATAGGGTTTCTATATAAACCTATACCTAGCAAGTTATCTATATATACATATATACCTATATATATAGATATACACTATCTATCCACTACCCAATATCAATATCAATATAGGAATACTATATATGATACCATCACCCAGAGCCGGCCCGGAGGTTTATGTTGCCCTATCTTGGAGCTAATTTTGGTTGCCCTTTAACCCTTTGGTGGGGTTATGTTGAGCCTAAGGGGTTGCCCTAGCAGAGAGGGATAGTCCTAGCAGAGGGAGGTTGCCCAAGCCCCAAGGCTTGTTCGGCTTACCCCAGGGCCGGCCCTGCCATCACCCACACTCACATATTTATATACAATGACCTAATGTAAACTAATACAAACATATACATATATATCATATATATATATATATATATACATATATATATACTTACATATATACTACAAATATATAGAGAGGGAAAAAATGAGAGAGGGATATAGAGTGAGAGAGAGGGTGAATGAGAGAGAGAGACAGGACAGTGAGAGAGAGGGGCTGGGTTCCAGATTCTGGAACCACAATTCCAGACCCCAAACACACACACACACAGTCCATATATACATATATATGTATATACACACAACTCCCTATATACACTACCAAATACCCCCAAAATTTACCCACACTCACACATACATATATACAATACGTATACATACTAAAAACATATAATAACATGTATAAAAATGCATAAAATGGCAATTGAAATTGGTTTTGGAAAAACTGGAATAAATTCCAGAAATCTGGAATTGGGTTTTACCCAGGTTTTGGGGGTAATTCGATTTCGAACCATAAAATCGAACTAAGGTTAGTGTCCATTGGTTGGTAATGGTAGGGTAGGGTCTATACTAGTGTCCTAGGTGCCTGAGACACGACCACGACACGTTTTGGTGTGTCGGACACGCAAAAATCAAAATCAGGTAAAATCTAGGACACGCGAAGGGCTGATGTTTGTGTGTCTCGTACTCACGACACAAGACACGTCGTGTCTCGTGCTCATGGGGGAAGGTTCGCCTAGGGGTCCCCTAGGTGTCCACGGTCCTGATTTGTGTCCACGTGTGTCCGTGTCCGAGATACGAGCACGTATCAGTAGCTCTGATACGTGTGTGCGCAGTATAGTGTAGGGTCATTGCGAGTGTGATTTCTCACTCGACACGACACCAACGTGTCTGAAACTTTGGGAGGGGTGTGTCAGACACTGCCCCAACCCTCAGGCCAAGTTTCGTGTGTCCACGTCGCGTGTCGTGTCCGCACGAGAAGTCTGGTAGCAGGGGAGGCTGCACAGTCTCGTGCGCGCGTGTCGAGGGGTCGTGTGCTCCATACGGGGCACGTGGGGCCACGTGCTCGTGTCAGGGGGTCGGCCTAGGGTCTAGGTTTGTGTCCTCATGTCTGTATTGTGTCCACAATGGGTGTGGACACAATACACAGCATCAAACAGTTAGGTTTTACAGTGTGTCAGTGTGTGCTGAAATCAGTGATTTCGTGTCCAATTTGGACACGAAACGTGTCCTGTTTTGTGCTCAGTCAAGTGGAAAAGTGACCTAGGGATCTAGGGCTACCCAAATATCAATTTTGTTTTGAAAAACATTAACAAAATGTTCTATGTGGCATTTCACCAAACACCCAGTTTCAAACATAGATACGTGTCCGATACGGACACCAAACCACATAAAAATCCTACCAAACTTGACCTACATGACCATGGTATCCTAATGCATGCAACCATGAAGAGAAATCACTATTTTGATAGGGTTTAGAACACTTTACCTATATGTGCAAAATCATGAAAATCAACCTTCTAGGGGGGGTTTCCTCTTCACTTTGGGGTGTCCAAATCCTTGTGCAACCTTGCTACTAAGCCTCCTTTAGCATCCTCAAGTGTAGGGGGTTCCAACGCAACAAACGGGGCTCAATTTGGTGAAGGAATGAAGAAGTTATGGCTTTGTGAAGTTGAGGGAAAAATGGGTTTTCAATACATTGAAAATGAGGCTCTTTGTGAAGATGGGGGTGTTCATATAGGGGGGGGGGCATGCTTGGCCGGCCATGGGGGTTGGTTTAGGGTTAGGATCAATGGTTGTGGGCTCTCCAACAAGTTTCAAAGCTATCCTATGGCTAGGATTCATTCTACATAACTTTATGTAAAATATCTAAATAAAATATCTAATGTAAATATCTAACATGAAATATCTAGATATTTAGCTCTAACATTACTTTAGTTAAACCCATCTAACTTAGTCTCTAGGTCATGACTAACATCTAGATTAGGGCTAAACTAGGTTAGTAACTAACATGACACTAATCAATTAATTAAATAATAATAAATCACATAAATCCAAATAATTCCAAATAAATCCTAGAAAATTACCAAAATACCCTTTAGGCTAAAAATTACTAATTTGGTGTTCTAAGCCTATGGCTAAGCTCTCATGGGCATTGCAACTTCTAGGTTAGAGAAAACTAGGGTTTACACTAAGTTATATTAACCAAAATCACAAAGTCATAAGTCATGACTTAGCATGACTTTAGAAATGGTTTAACTTAACTGAAATCACCAGAAAATCATACCATGACTAAAATACCACTAATAAATAATAAAAATAATAAATTTTCAAAAATCCCCAATTTCAGAAAACAGGGTGTTACATAATCCGACTATATGTCCTCGCTATGCCTGCTAACATGACCATAGAAGACTCTAAAATCCTATAATCGAGACGACCTAGCCCATACGACTTATCTCAGAGAAAAAATCAAAATCATATCACAAGAATAACAGAACAAAATTGATCAATTGACAAGGAACAGATAGAATCAAATTTTAAGGCAGTTATAAGGAGGCAAATGCGGAAATGCGATCGAAAGATTAGAACCTATAATCTGCCCTGCTACAGCCTGTGTGTCTTCGACTGTCATGGCGAAAGCTCGCCCCTGCTGGCCTTCCCTTGCCTACTGTACTCTGTCCTGGCCTGCTTGTCTGGCCGTACGAGCAGCACAATTCTTCATCTGGTGATCTGAAGCTCCACAGAATAAACAAACTCCCAGCCTCATCCTACAAACCTCCCGGGTGTGCCCCGACTTCCCACAGAAAATACACTACATGGCCTACCTCTGGCCCTGACCCTGCTGCTGGTGGACACATGCTGGTGCCTGCTGAAGCTGTAACTGAGGCTGCTGCTGAAACTGCCTCTGCTGAAAGTGAGGGCGCTTCGTCGGCCCCGTACCAGAACCCCCACCAAGAACATCGCTGCCCCTCTTCGGCTTGAGGCTGAAGTCCTCCTCTGCTAACTCTAGGCTCCTCTGGACGTCCTCCAACAAGTCATCAGCATACAGGATGCCTTCAGTACCCTTGAAGTCCCTCGGGTTCATCTTCCTGAAATCCAGACATGTGCTAGGCATCCCCTGATTCTGCTGCTGAACTGGGGCACCCTAGACTGTACCCGAGACTACCCTCTCTACTGCTGCCATCGCCAGCTGGTGGGAGTTCTCCATACTCTGTCGTAGCACCTCTGTCTGGCGGTAGGATGCGTCAGCCTGATGCTGCTGTGCCTCTGCCTGGGCCCTCTGGATCTGCAACATCTGCTGTAGAAGGGCCATCATCTGTTGTGCATCCGTCGGTAGCGCAGGTGGCGGTAGAAGAGTCTCAGGAATAACTATGGACGGTCCCACAGCTGGAGGTAGAAGACCTCCTGGAACCGTCGCTGCTACTCCCGCCTGAAGGACAGGAACTGAGGTGGCAGCTCCCTCAACTGCAGCTCCCGCAGCCGGAGGTGGAGGTCCTACCGGATCGAGCCTCTCTAGAACAGCACTAGGTCCTGCTGCCTGAGAGCGAGTAATCGTCATCCTAAGGATAGATTGAAACAAGGAATCAATATGGCACATGATAAGGAGTATCAAGGAAGGATAATTGAATTCAATGAAAGAAGAGTTGTCATGGTAATCAAAAGATCAGAATTTTCCTAAAATGTGATTGAGTAACTCCTATCATATACTAGATACTATGTTCTAATCGCAGGCTCGTAATTAGTACTCTAAGTCGAGCACCATTACGAGATCGCACTAATTGTGACATCGATCTGCATAGGCCACCACAAAAATGTGTCACGACTCGTACCCTAATTAGGGGCATGAGCACGTGGGTACGTCCAGCCTATACCACAGAATCAGCGGTAGAACGCTGTATAGGTCATCTGTAAATACTACAACTAAACAGTATAAGGGTACCTGTCATCTCTGCACGGAGGAATATAATATGGCATAACTCAATCACAAGATAAAACTAGGATCGATAGCACGAAATAGAAATATGATAGAAGTGAAAACAGAAAATGAGTTCAGGATCCAACACAGCTCAGAGATATAAACAACATCACAGAGACTCAAAATATAATATAGAATACTACAATCTAAAAGCACTAGCTGGATCGCAGTCCAGGCAAACCTAACTAAGCTATACTACTCTGGGTGTGCAAAGTCTAGTGGCTCAACTAACAGGCCACAGTCCTAGACTAAGTCTCCATCTATCTCGACCCCATAGTAGGTCGAGCAGTCTGCCTCAGAATCATCTGTAATATATCAATGGTATCCTATCAGGAAAATGAGCAAGTACAAACACTAACAGCAGTTTCATATGAATTAACAAATTCTATAAGAGACAATTATAATGAAATACAAGACAAAGATATAGGATAACTTGGGAGCTATTCGGAAGCCGAGTTACAACCCGTAAAATAAACAAGAATCGGGGTTGTAACTCTTCTCCCGAACAGAACTTAGCCTCCAATCAAGGTTTAGCATAAGATCATGTAGAACATGTGAGAACTGAATATCATAACATGGTGAGAAAAGTACTGAATGTAGAACTGAGTAGGATATATGATGTGATAAAATAAATATAAAATGTGCCATGAATTATTAGAGCGTTATGTGATCGGCTTGAGAAAGTACAGGACAGGCTATCCACTTGGTCCGACAATCACATAAAAATCACTGAAAATGGTCATGCCGGCCAACCTGGATAACGAGCACAAGAAATAAGATCTCGCTACACCCTACGTGAGGTGAGAGTGGCATGAGCACAAGAATATAGTGATAAGATAGTATTGATCACATAGCCCCTAATAATTCCCCATCCCCTATAATGGATTCGGACATGACACGTCATGACACGGGATTCCCTAAGAGGGTAAAAAATCCCCTTAGGAATCGGTGTCTATATAAGTACAGGGAACAAGACAGAAAATATACCAATATACCAAGAAAATCTAGGAACAACATCTCATGTCATGATCCAACATATACTAGTCCGTGCACCATCGTATCGGGAAATCAAGTAAGACACTATAACTGAATCGGATATAGCAGATATCAAGACAATAAAAACTATCCGTGAATGTACTCGCCTGTGATCCTGAGCTGATAAGGTAAACAGATGCTCAGAGTAATCACAGACCTAAAGATGAGATACTATAAGTCAAAACAGGGTTTAATAATAGAAGGGAAACTAATCTAGTCATGATATGCAAGTCTAAGTTAAACTAGGTCAAACTAGGTCATACTGGTCCAAACTAGGTCATACTAGGTCATACTAGGCCAAACTAGAACAAACAAGATCACAGGAAGTCAATCCAAGTTAAACTAGGTCAAACTGGGTCAAAGGTTGACTTACAGTTGACTTTTGGTTAACTGGTCAACCTTGGTCAACTCTAGGTCATACTAGGCTAATGTTGACCAACTGTTGACTTTCAGTCAACGGGTCAACTCTAGTTGAGTCCGGTCAAGTTCTAGTCACTTTTAGGCTAAGTTTGACTTTCGGTTGACTTTCGTTGACTTTTGGTCAAAACGGTCAACCGAGGTCAAAACTAGTCTAAGAGCACTAATCCTGACCATTATCAACCAAGGGAACCAAATTCTACTTATATCTTAACATCTTAAACTCTTACCTTAGTTTCTAGGTAATTACCTTAACTTACCCTATTACCTTACCAAGGTAAACTCACTACCAAGCCTCTACCTTAGTTTCTAGGCACTTTTCTACCTCAACATGGTATCCTAATATCATGCCCTCGTATCTCGATACCATGCCATGGTATCTTGATACTCTAACTTCATATCTTGAAGTATCTAATACCTTATCCTAGAAATAGGGTAAATCCTATTTACCTTAACCTACAATATCTATACTAGCTATATAACTCAACTCTAGCTCTAATATCTATAGCCATACACTAACTCATCTATAATATTAGACAGCGCTCTTAACTCAAATAGCATATCTAACATATAACTCACTCTCTAATACAACACTAACTTACCTTACCTTGCTAACATGATAATTTTCTATTTAACCTCTCATAGACACTCACACACACACACACACACACACACACACACACACACACACACACACACACACACACAATCACATAGGGGGTTTAAGGGACTGATTTTGACTGAAATGTATGAACTGGGAATGTATTTGAAATGGTGAATGAGACATGGATGAATGTTGGATGAATGTATGGAATGTTATATATGTGATGGACTGATATATGGTAAAGTGTGAATAGAGTGAAAATGATGGATGAATGAATGGTGAATAGGCTATGGAATGGAATGGATGGATGGGCTATTTTATGAGGAAGTTACATGGGACTGATACCAGTCCTAAAATCGACTGCAATGAGTGTTCTCTGTGGACTGCACAAGGGTACATGGGCTGTTTGTAAGGTCCATATGTTGGACTGTCTCAAGAAGAACAAGGGGCTGAAATATGATGGAAATGGGACTGATTTTGAATGGATGGATGAATGGATTTGTAGACTGATATATGATGAATGGGTGGATGAATTGATTTGTGGACTGATATATGATGAATGGATGGATGGCTGAATGTAGGCTGGGAAAGGGGGCTGAATATGTGCTACTGCTGCTGCATGATACAGTGCCCTGCTGCTGTCCTGAGGACAGCAGCTACTGCTGCTCCTCCTGCTGCCATGGGCAGCAGCTCCTTCTCCCCCCCTTCACTGCACTTCCTTCTCACTCTCTAACACTCTCTCTATCACTCTCTAACACTCTCTCTATCACTCTCTCTCTATCACTCTATTCTCACTCTCTATATCCCTCTCTCACTCTCAACTCCACACACACACCTACATATATATACATCCACACACACACACACATATATATATATATATATATATATATATATATATATATATATATATATATATATATATATATATATATATATATATATATATATATATATATATATATATATATATATATATTATATATATATATATATATATATATATATATATAGAAAAATATATATATATATATATATATATATATATATATATATATATATATATATATATATATATATATATATATATATATATATATATATATATATATATATATATATATATATAGAAAAAAAAAATATATATATATATATAAAAAATATATATATATATATATATATATATATATATATATATATATATATATATATATATATATATATATATATATATATATATATATATATATATATATATATATATATATATATATATATATATATATATATATATATATATATATATATATATATATATATATAGACACTCAAAATGATATATATACATGAATATATATATATATATATATATATATATATATATATATATATATATATATATATATTATACATGAATATATATATATATATATATATATCTATATATATATATATATATATATATATATATATATATATATATATATATATATATATATATGATACATGAAAATAGACACACACCCTCATACCAATACTTTTTTTTTTTTTTCCAATACATATATATATACTCTTAAATATAAAGAGACACACACACACAATTTATATCTACAATATAAGATACATGAATGGATAAGTAAGGACACTCAAGAACAACATTTCTAACACAAAAATCAGAGATTAAAACATGAAATAAATCATTCAAACATAAAGACAACACAAAGTGTGTCCAAATTGGGGGTTTTCCACATGGACACAATACATCAAGGACACTCCTAATAACTCTAAATGGACACGAAATGGATACAAATGGAGACACAACCATGAGGGTCATTCCTATGGGTTCAAAATGATCCTATATGCATGTAGGATTGAAATAGAGGGTAGATTTTACCTCCCGGGAGGTGAAATCTCAAGCGACTCCTTCCGATACGGCACTGACACGAAGGAATCTCCAAAAGGACACGAACCAATGCAAACTCCTCCCAAACTTGGCTAGCACCTCCTCTTGCTTGTGTAGAGAAGAAATGAAGAAGATTTGGTGGAAGAATGGATTGATTTGGAGATGAAATCAATGGAGGTTCCTCTCAAATTTAGGGAAGAACAAAGGAGAGAGAAATTATGGCTGAGAATGAAAGAGGATGACTCACTCTCCTCCCTCTTGTGGCTGGCCCAATATGGCTAGGTGTCCTCATTTTGGAATGTCCAAAATGCCCCCCTCCAGCTCCTATTGGTTTTAACTTAAATAGGGTTTTGGTTTGAGGCTAAATTAGTCTAGTTTGAATCTCTAATTAACCCAACCTAGTCATAAAATTTAGTCTAACCATACTAACTTAAATATTATCATATGTGGGCCATGCCTAACTAATGAGTGGGTCCCACTAGAGTCAAAGCTACCCCGGGTCTCCGTTACAAGTCGGATTGAGTTGAAATCCGAACCCGACTCAAATAACCCCAAAACAATATCATAAATAATAAAATAATTCCAAAATTATTCTAAAGTAGAAAATGACCAAAATACCTCTGTTCTTGAAAACTGGGGGTGACACGTGCCACCACTACTGCTGCCAAGAACAAGACATGCTCTATCTGGACTCCAAAGTCCACATCTATGCCAATCACTGTTGTTGCTGTACAAGACAAGGGAAAGCACCCAATGGCCACTCCCCAGTCTTTTCTAGTCCTTAACTTGGTGGAAAACTCACTCAATTGTGCCCTTGCACCCATCAGTGCTAGAACAACTCTGAATAAGAACTCTACTTCCAAGAAATTAAGTTTTGTTCAAAGTTTACTTCCTTCTACCCATAGGCGCCGCGCTAAATGCATTGTACCAGTGCGCGCAGAATACCAAGGCATCCTGCCTACTCCGCGCCAATCATGCCAACACTATGACCTTCCTACCCTGTGTATATCAAGAAATGAACAGGGAAGACTGAAGGTGTCACAGACTATCGACAATCAAGTCAGCCTTGACACTGACATGCGTGCGTACCTCAATAGGCGCAGCACATAACTTCCTCAGCCAAGTCATATGGCACGCCAAAAGGTCCTGATGCAGTCTGTGCCAACTAGTAATACACACACAGTAAGGGCTTTCAGGAACTAGAACCCACTCACCTATGCCAACGAACTCAATACTTCCCTGTACATGCAAGAACACAAAAAATTTGGAATAGGCATCATATTCCTAATGTAATCATGCAGAGCATGCCTTCTTTTTCTCCTCCTCCTTATAATGTAACAGATCTCGGACGCTTTCATAGTCTCGCACCATGGTTTCTGAGCATCTCTTAATTCACATTGCTCAACCTTTCGGGCTTTGAAAGACTATGTTTCGCTTCCTGGGACGAAGTCAAGCTCCTTTCCTACGGTTTTGTGCCCCGAAAGGGGAACAGCAAAAGTCAAAAGAAGTGCTAGGTTCCAGCATCGTTGACATGCAAAAATTCCCAGAGGTCTTTCAGAACCTGATCATCCCTATTAAGGATAGCACTTTATCAATCTTTAAGAAAAATGACAAAAATATGGAAAATAATTTTTTCAAGAATTCCCGGTGACCTGCACCTACCCTACCTTATTTAGTGCGCTAGGGATGTTAACCCAGGTAGACATCCAATGCATTTCGATCACGTGAACACTACGAACCCAATGGAGAAGGTTTACTCCAGTTGAGACTGACAACATTCATCAAAACATTTTTCGAGTTGAACCAAGAAAGACAGATAGATTAAACTTGATTCATGACTCTACTCGTGCAGCAGTGGCTTCACATAATGAACATTACTGTCATAAAGTGGTAATCAAATGTTATTGTAAGTCAGCAAAATGGTCTATGTTTGATCGTTTAAATTACTCTCGCTCTCCTAATTTGATTTTGATAGATGAGGACGACTTGATGTTTGCTTTCATGAGTACGATATCTCGTAACACCGGGGGTAGAAGACGTCCAAAGACTTTACATAATAAATGTCACTGTCATTCACATGAGGCAGAAGTCAAATGATGTTGCAAGCCAGCAAAACGGTTGATATTTGACCTTCTGAATCACTTTCATTCTCCTAATATGACCCTGATAGACGAAGATGAATTGCTCTTTGCCTCTGTCAATACAACGTCTCGTAGCACTGGGGGTGGGAGACGCCCGAGGCATAATTCATCACGATCTTTGAGCCGACAATTCCACAATCAAGTTCTTAACTCCTCTGAGGGAGTACCAAAACACAAGATAAAGAAGCCGAGACTTTCTCGATCAAAGGAATCTTCTCAATTTCAACCCTAGGGGTAGTGACTTACCAGACTTCGATGCCGACAGCAAAGACTCTGATCGGACTATCCTATCTACCAGCTCATCCTCCGTATCAAGAGAGGTGACTGCCTATGTGACCAATGAATAGCAAGACGCTTCAGTTCTGCTAGCCAAGAGCAAAGAATTGCTGCCATGGAGGCTAATCTGAAAGCCATGGCTGACATGGTTACAAGAATGCACGCGATGATCATGACACAACATGATGTTCCCCCAGTTGTGAACCTAGTTCCAACTCAAGAATATACAGTTGGATTTGTGCCTATCAATATTGGCCCTGGAATACAGCCTCCGCTAAATACCGTCGTTCCGGAGGTTATACACCTTCAAGCACATGCCACTCCAAGTCACTATAGTGCTGGGGGTGGTACTTACCATGTGGTTCCACATCCTAATTCTTCAAGTCAATCTTCTACTCCTCAAACAACGGGAGACCCTCTCGAAGCAGTCAAGCTTCTACGAAATTAGTTTAAAGATTTTAAGCAAAAGAAGGAATTACAAAAGTTAGGGATCAAAAAATCCTACCTTGTAGAGTGGAAGGAAGTCCCGTTCCCACCTAAATACAAGCCACTGAACATAATGTTATTCGACGGTAGCACATCGCCGAGTCAGCATATCAATTATTTTGAGATGATGATTGATCATCTCCAACAGAATAATGCTCTACTGACTAGAGTGTTCGTCGGATGCTTGGCAGGTGTTGCCTATGACTGGTATCGAAGCTTACCAGATGGCTGTATAATATCCTTCGTAGCATTAAAATAGATATTCCTGGAACATTCTATGAAGGACTACGACATGACTACGTCCGCTCTTACCAAAATCAAACATAAGCCCAATAAGACAGCCGAACGTTTCATCGAGTGCTTCCGACGAGAGGCACTGAAAATGCCTCTGGGTATCCCAAACGCATTGACTATAAATAATTGCAAATCAAACTTGTTACCTATAGTCAGCATGTGGACGAGACCTACACAATTTCAAGATTGGGGTTCCTTCATTGTAAGTGCCAGAGCAACTGAAGATAGTGCCGAGAAATTTAATCAACTAGGTATCCCGATGCCGAATCTCGATAAAGGTAAGCATCCTACTACCAGCAATGGTAGTCACCAAAACAATCGCAAAGGTAAAGAAGATTTAGCCATCAATGAAGGTCAGTCAGCACATACGGCAACAGCACTTCCACAGAGGGCAACACCACGACCCAAGGAAGAGTATTCCTCCGATGACGACGATGTCATGAGCATCTTCGATTGCTTGATCAAAAGCAATAAGCTTCAACTGGCAGAGATCAAATGTCCAAACGAAGTAGGTAAGATCGATAATCCTAAGTATTGCATGTATCACAGGTTTTTGGATCATCCCACCAGGGCCTGCTACGTACCCAAAGAAAAGATCCAAGGGCCGATCAACGCCAAAGCAATTACTCTCCAAAAAGATGAGAAGACGGTGACAGCCAACGTCGTCTCTCTACCATTTAGAGACTTGGCTCCTCATCTAGTCCCTGATAGTATTGTCTCGATACCTAAGGCAACTATGGAGATCGTTAACCACCCTCCGACACGATGTGATGGCTTAGTACCACTGTCAAAAGCCAAAGGCAAAATCATGTGGGTTCATCCAAACCCCGTCACCGAATTCGAACAGAAAGCAACTATCTCTTCTGGCAAATCAAAAATGCTGGCCAAGTACAAGTTATGCAACATGACTTCAAGTGAGCACTCCTCACTTGATGGCCGTGTTCTCTCTTTAAAAGCTACTTTCATTCCGGCAGGATCCATGTCTTCCTCTTCAGAGACTGTCCCGCAGACGTCAGAAGTCAACTACCAACCTGAATTTCATCGATACAGTCAGCAATCTTATGAGTTGACAATAAAGATGGGATATGATTTTTGTAAAGCACTTTGAATAGTGGAAAGGGGTCTCCGATACCTCTATCTTTACAACTTCAAATAACAGGCCTCGGGTCGGCCTGAGATTTGGGATAGATCATGTGTTCCCTCATCAAAGAAAGAAGTCCACCAAAGGTAGGGCACGAGTGAAGGCCTGTAACATGGTTTTTCTCTCACCTGCTTCAAAATAAGAAGTCTTAACCGGTTCTAGATCCGGAAGACTCTACCTCAGAGACTCTTCAGATGGTTAGGAGAATGAAGTTGTCAATCCTCCTCCTGCTCCTGATGCTCTTCCAACATCAGCTCTACCAGCTGATTCGGGTCCTTCTAAACCGATAGCAGCTGATAAAGGTAAGCAGAAGGTTTTCTTTGACAATAACCTAAAGAAGACTCCACTACAAGGTCTTCAAAATCTATATAACTTGGACATACTGGCTCAATTAGCCAACACTCTGACAAGACTATCAATTTTTGAGCTCCTTTGTCTCTCTAAGAAACCTGAAAAACATTAAGCGAAGCTTTGATGCAAGCCGATGCTTGTCTAGCACATCTGAAGAAGTCAGACGAAGACCCTGTGGCATGCCCTCAATGTCATAGTGTAATAGAAATAATGCCAAACATCACCTTCACCTAAGATGACATGCTGCTAGAAGACAATCGGCACGACCGACCTTTTTACTTCATTGGGTATGTTGACACAATGAAGGTAGATTGCATTCTTATCGATCTCGTGTCTGCACTCAGTATAATCCCAAAAACTTTGCTGGATTCTTTGAAGATTCCAGTCCATAGCCTCTCAGTGACAGTGACAAATATTCTCGGGTTCAATTTTGGGAAGAGTAAACTGCTAGAAAAGATTCACTTGAGAATCCAAATTGACGATCTCTGTACGAAAGCCACCTGCTATGTAATTGACAATCATGTCTCCTATAATCTACTATTAGGAAAGCCGTGGTTGCATGAACATAATATTGTGCCATCCACTCTCCACCAGTGTTTTAGGTACATAGACGACAACGAAGAAATCAAGAAAGAAGTTGTTGACCTCAATCCTTTTCAAGGTGTCGATGCCTATTATACGGACTCCATAATGTACAAAGAAGAATACATAAAGGTCGTATTGGCTATGGACACGGAGGAAGACCATAAAGACGACCCAGATGAAGTCTTGGTGATTCCAGTTAAAGGACGCACTTTTCGTCCTTCATCTTTCCAAATGCTAACTATTAATCTTGCCCCTTCTATCAAGAAAGTGGAGCAAAG
The DNA here is from genome assembly GCA_029216955.1 of Iris pallida. Lineage (NCBI taxonomy): Eukaryota > Viridiplantae > Streptophyta > Magnoliopsida > Asparagales > Iridaceae > Iris > Iris pallida. Next base: position 4,222,207 of record JANAVB010027995.1, read on the forward strand.
GGAGCTCACCTCTTCTGAGCCTCTTGTTGTTGAACTTCGTCGTAACAAGCCTACTACTTCTCTTTCTCTTATCATCGACCTGGCAATGTCTTCAGCCAAGGCCAAAAATGTTGTTGTAACTGTTGAAGCAGTGAAAGATATCAATAAAACAATGTCTCTTTCGCAGTACATTGTTGTCATTTTTTACGCACAATATTATTTAGAAATTTTGGATAATTTTGAACCTCTTACCTAAGAGCAATTCAGCCTTTCCATGATGAGATATCATTTGAACCAGTACAAAATTCGTTCTTCGTAGCTCCTCCTCGGACCGATGATGAGCATCCAATTAGGACGTAACCAAAAGACTATACTCAATAGTGATTCTGAAAATGACAATCATGGAAGAATGCAACTACGTTATTATAGTCAACAATCCAAAAATATTATCCAAAAAATGGGTTATAATTTCAGGTTCGGACTTAATAGAGGTAAAGGTAGACAAACTCCTATTCGACTACCTACCCTGAAAGAAAAGTCATCACAATATTACAACAAGACTAGACATGGGTTAAACTATACTACGCCGATCAAAACCCCAGACAGATCTGAATCAGACAAAGAGATACGATCTCACTCCTCCGATTCTTCCTTATGGGACTCAAACACCAGTATAGGAGATGTCTATCGACTGACTCTATCTGTCAATATGGTGACGACTGAATTCCAAGAAGACGATGATGACTTTATCAAGACTTATGAGAATGAACCTTGGGCACAAAAGATGGAAACTCAATGGGAACTTCGCTTCGAACAGCGTGAACCACCCACTAAGGATGAACTCATCCAGATCGACGTCGGAGATAAAGCTTCTCCATGGCCAATCTTTATCAGCAAGAGCCTCCCTGAGGCAGACAAATAAGACTTGATCCAGCTCATTAAAGAGTACATTGACGTATTCGCTTGGAGCTATGAAGACATGCTCGGACTAGATCCTCAGATTTCTACTCATAAGCTCAATATTTTTTCGAACGCCAAGCCAGTTAAATAGCAACAGCGACGAATCTGACCTGATATGATGGACACTATAGAAGCTGAAGTCAAGAAGCTCATTGTCTGCAGCTTTGTCAGGAAGAAATAACATCCTGACTGGGTGGCTAATGTCATCCCGGTTATGAAGAAGATAGAAAAAGTTTGAGTCTGCATCGACTTCAGAGAATTGAACGCAGCTTATCCTAAAGATGTTATGATCGACAATACCTGCGGGTTTGAATGAATGTCGTTTATAGATGGATTCTCTGGTTATAATCAGATCAAGATTAATACTAAAGATGAAAAATATACATCCTTCCGCACTCCTCTGGGAGTCTACTACTATGCAGTCATGCCGTTCGGTCTCAAGAATGTTGTTGCCACCTATCAGCGGGCCATGAGTACTATTTTTTGTGAACATTTACGAAAAGTAGTCGAATGCTATGTCGACGATATTGCTGTCAAAAGTCGTTTAAAGGAAGATCACATCTAAGACCTGAAGACTATATTTGATCTAATGCGTCAATATCAACTCAAGATGAATCCCACCAAGTCATTCCTGGAAGTCTCTAGTGGTAAATTTTTCGGATTCGTTATTACCTGTAAGAGAATACATATTGACCCCGAAAAAGTCAAAGCCATTCAAGAGATGTATCCTCTATGCAACCTAAAAGAGCTACGAGAATTGCAATGATGACTTGCCTATATCAGGAGATTTATCTCTCTGGACGCTGTAGACCGTTCACTCAATTAATGAAGAAATGTGTATCTTTCATTTGGACTGATGAATGTCAACAGGCATTTGAAGACATCAAACGATACTTGATGAACCCTCCAGTCTTAGTTCTTCCGATCACAAGAATACCTTTCTTGATGTACGTCCAAGCAATGGATCATTCTCTCGGTGCCCTCCTAGCCCAGAAGAATAATGAAGGTCATGAGCAAGCAATCTATTATCTCAGCCGCATAATGATCGGTGCTGAACACCGATACAGTCCGATAGAAAAAAAAAAGTGCTTAGCCTTGATATTTGCCATCCAGAAGATGCGTTATTACATCACAAGCCAAACCATCCATGTCATCTCCAGAATCAATCCTCTGCGAGTACTAATGAAAAAGCCTAGAACACTCAATTCTAGACTTGCTATATGGGCGATGCTACTAGCACAGTATAATATGGTCTATGTTCTACAAAAGTCTGTCAAGGGTCAAACTTTAGCTGACTTCTTAGCTGCTCATCCAATCATTGAGACTTCAAAACCCTACGAAATTTTTTTTGATGAAACTCTAGAGTCTAACACGACCTCGAAGGGAATACTCGCTTGGTGTCTATTCTTTGATGGTACATTTAGAATAGGACCCAACGGTATCATCATTGCTGGAGTAGGGATTGTCCATGTATCCCCAGAAGGGCTAGTCATTCAAAGAGCCTATTCTCTGAACGGCCATGTTCTAACAATGTTGTCGAATACAATGCTTTGCTCATCGGTCTCCAGTTAGCTAAGCAACTGAATATCAACTATCTTGAAGTATACGGAGACTCTAAACTGATCATCAATCAGGTTAGAGGTACGTATGAGGTCCGGCACCAAGATCTCATCCCTTACCAAGAAGCAGCAGTTAAACTTACTATGTCATTCAAAGATTTCTTTATTGAGCATGTACGTCGAGCCTGCAATACAGAAACTGATGCACTCGCTAATCTAGCAGCAGTACTAGCTGTTCTTGTGAAAAGGCAACAATTAATCGTCATCGCCAACCAAAAGTTATTTTATGTCGAGAATAATTTGAATATTGAATTCAGAAATGCGGTCAAGATTTGTACTACCAGTGAAGATTGGAGGACTCTTTTTATCGACTTCGCAGTACATGACATCCTACTAGAAGATCCTAAAGAAGCAACGATAATTCGTTGTCGATCACTTCGATTCTATTACAATCACTCGTCCGAGACACTCTACTGTCGATCTTTTGACGGCATGCTCCTACGTTGCCTCGCAGATGATGAGGCAAAATAGATATTACATAAAGCTCACGATGGTGTCTACGGTGCACATCAGCCTGGTCCTAAGCTACAAGACCGTATTCGATGCATGGGATACTATTGGCCTACCATGGTAGCAGATGTAATTAAATATGCAAGAAAATACAGAGCATATCAAATTCATGCAGATTTCATCTACCAACCGTCAGAATTCCTATATCCAACTATAGCATCGTAGCTCTTCGAAGCTTGGGACATGGATGTCGTTGGTCCTATCAATCCACCATCATTCCGGGGACATCGGTTCATCTTAGCTATAATCGATTATTTCTCAAAATGGGCAGAAGCTATTCCTTTAGCTGAAGCCAAGACAACCAGTATTATCAACTTCATCAAGCATCATATGATTTATCGATTCAAAATTCCTCGAAGAATTATTCATGACAACGGACCTCAGTTCGTGAGTCAAGCATTCATTCAATTCTGTAATGGTACTTGAATCAACAACATTGTTTCTACATCTTATAATCCTGTAGCCAACGGTTTAGCAGAAGTATTTAACAAGACAATCATCAAGCTTCTCAAGAAGTTCGTTTCTGCTAATAAATGCAACTGGAGCGAAAAGATTGAACAATGCCAATGGACGTATCGTACTACTGTACGTATCCCGAATGGCTGTAAACCCTTCTTTTTGGTATACGAGTGTGAAGCTGTCTGACCATTGGAGATTCAAATTCCATCCTTTAGGATAGCTATCGCCAACAAATTAATGGTGGAAATAATGATCGTCTTCGACTTTAGGAGCTTGAAGCACTTAACGAGAAGCAGCTGCTAGCTCAACAGCACATCGAACTTTATCAAGCCCGCATTTCAAAAGCTTTCAACCGTAAATTCAAAGTACAAACTTTTCAAAAAGGCGAGCTAGTCCTTACTGTTATGAGTCCTATGACTACGACTCACATGAGCAAAGGCAAGTTCGAACCAAAGTGGGAAGGTCCCTACGTCATAAGCAAAGTCTTCTCGAACGGAGCTTACCAGTTGACCAGAATGGATGGTCGAATAGCTATGATGCCTATCAATGGCAAATTTTTGAAGAAATATCATGTTTGAAAGTATGTATTATATTTTCTAGCAAAATATTATATATATGCAAATCCTCAAATTATTATCTTTTATTCACTCTTTCGTGAATAAATCTACAGATAATAAGTCCTCAAGAATTCTCAGTAGAGTCTAACACAAATCGTATGGTACATTCTTAAAAAATTAACCCACAATATCTACTATAATATATCATGAAAACATCGTCTTTTGAAACCCAGTCATTTTAAAAGAATATCTTATTCTTGATCCCCAGTTGGTTTAAGAATAATCAACAGATATACGAAGTCACATCCATGTTACCTCTGAATTCTATTATCTGTATCAATGACTTGTCTCTGATAACGTCGTCCCAAAAATAATATCACATCAAGTTATATTCTGTCACATCCAGGACCTCTGAACAGATATAACAAGTGATGTTGTTTTCAAGAAATATGTTATATCCAGGACCTCTGAACTTATTTCTACACTATCATCTATTGCTTGTGTCTTAAACAGATATATAAAGAATAGAATCACAAAGCAACAGCTTTTTAATTTCATTTCAATCTCAAGAACATATACTATTACGTTATTTAAAGATGTGATAAACAATGTTCAAAAAGATTATTACATTCATTTTCATTCTTGGGAAGACTCACTAGGGAGGTGGAGTACTGCGGTCGAAAATCATCATCTTCAAAGCTTCAGCCCGTTCTACCCTGGTAGCAATAACCCGCTCTCTAGCCAAGTTCCTCCTGAACTCTTAAGTTAATGGCTGCATCACCATCTCCGCATTTCAAGTTCAGATGAGGTCATCTCTTTGTCTGTTCAGGTCGTCCAGGCGGCTCGAGGCAAATTAATGCAGTTCGATCACCTCCTCTTGGAGCTTCTTAGCCACTGAGACTGATACACGGGTTCGAGCTAGTTCACCCTCTAGCTCTTGGATGCGAGCCTGGCCTTTAGTTATTTCTCAGTCTTTTTTTGCTTCCTCGGCCTTGTAGAGTTCAATAGAGGAAGTAGCTTTAGCGATACCAAACTCTCTGTCTCCAAATTGTACTGTGAATGCTGCCATAGCATTGTCAAGAATGGCTCGTCGTTCTTCATGTTCCCGGGCTATGGTCTCACATTCAGCATCCACCAACCTGTTTATGTTCCCTCTGGTCAGATCCTGGTAAGACTGGATTGGCTCCTCTAGCTATGATAGGATTTGCTCTAAGGTTGTTGCCCTCTCTGTGTCACCAAAGTTGCGTATAGACTCAATCAGATAAGGAAAAGACCTTCTTACAAACTCATAAGGATAATTCTTCTCCATACCAACTGAACTAAGGAGCGCAGAGAGGTGAAGAAGGTATCCGTATAAGTATGGATGAGACTACTCATCACCGCCTGCACACCATGTGTTGCCGCTGCATTTGAAACTTCTCCGTCTACCAAAGCTGGAGGAATATCGACAATCGGTGCAACATAAGCACTTGAAGGTCTTGGTACAGGTGTCCCTAATAAGCTTCCTTCCATGGCATGTATCCCGACATCCAAGGGAGCTATGGTTGAACTGAGGCTAAATGCGGTAGGGACTATTGGGACTTCGGTGATCGTACCTACATGACCTGTTGTAATTCAAATCAAAATCATTATATCACACAGCATTGAATAAAAACTAATGGCAGATAAGGATAGAAATTTACCTGGGCCGATAGGAACATAAGGGTGGTCAGAATGTGTAGTATCTCTTTCTGTAATGAGTCTTTCTATTATAGAAGCAGATACTACTACACCTACTTGGCTGCTTCCTGCCTCTAAGCCTCATGACATAAAGCAGCTACTCCCAGCCTCTGAGCCAGCATGGCTTCCTCTAGCCCCTGATTCGGCTTGGTCTCCTCAGGCCTCCAATGCTGCCTTCTCCACTTCGAAAACATGTTCCGTAGGGGCCTGAATCCCCTCAACATCAACGCCGGGGTTCTCATCACCCTCGGGGCCTTCGAGACCTTCAGCAAGGTCCTCATCACCCTCGTCATCCTCATTTGGGCTTCCATCACCCTTAACTTCAGCATCAGAGTTCTCAGTGCCAAGTGGCTCATCGAAACTCTGATCATCTTCGCTAGGACTTTGGTCGCCCTCATCTTCAATAGGGTGCTCATCACCCTCAGCTGTAATCTGGCCATCTTTGGCCACCAAATTCTGACCCTCCTGGGTCGTTATTTGATCTTGGCTTAATTCAACCTTTTCAAGATATGAGGCAGCATCAATAGGGTCCCCATCGATTGTCTCGTCCCCATAGTCAAAATCTTGCAATGCCTCTATAATATCTTTATCCAGTGGAGGTAGCTCGCTTGGTGCAACAAATATAGTAGTCTGAGTTATAGAAGGAGCTGGAACCTCTGCAGTCACCTCCTTTCCATCATGGTCCTTAATGCTCCCAACCAGGACTGATGCTTCCTCAGGAATGGAAGTTCTTGGAGCATCATCAGAAGCCGAAGGAGACGTCAGACTAGCTGAAGCAAGCATCATGACTGTCTTTGTAGATAGGAGAATATCAGCCTCAATAGTCATTGGCTCTGAAACAGTAACTGGAGGGACGTCCACTGGAGCAGCGGGAGCTGATTCACTAGTCGGTGGAAGTTCTAGAGATGAAAAAAGGTCAATACAAATTGCTAAAGGGTTAACATCTAGTAGCTCTTATTGAACTGAGAGACTAAGGATATCACCTTGTGGAGAGGACATGCCCCCAGGTGATGGCAGTAATAGCTCTAGACTAGGGGATTGCCTTGGCGAAGGAAGAATAGTAGAAGCTGCTGCCTTTGCCTTTATCGTTCTTGTTACCACCAATTTTCTTCTGGAAGCTCACTTGAGCAGTGGTTGCGGGGAAATGGCAGCAGTAGGTCGGTCTTGTGACACTTCAGGAGCAATCTGCTCTCTACTTGACTCCTCCACCTTGCTCTCCTTCTAGGCAGGAGATGGGGTGGTTCCTATAAAAGAAGTTATTCCCCAGGTGAGATCCCCGCTTCTAGCTATCGTATCTGAGCCCTTGTCCTCGCTACGGGCTTCTCAGCAACAGTCGTTTCTTTTCTTTTCTTTTCTTTCCCCTTAGTAGGAGAAGGAAGTTCATCATGGGCTGACTGGGAAGATGAAGTCTTAGTATTCTATTTCTTACTGCCTTTCTTTACGAGGAATTCTTTTTGCTTCTTTAGAGTGACATGAAATGCACCCTGCACCTCATCGTAAAAGCCAGCAGGCAAAACCTCTAGAGGATCGTCAGTGAAAACGTTCTCCTCGGCTTCTACAAATTCTACGACAGCTGCGGTCCCTTCTCGCGACCTTCTCACGCCAACAAAACTATCTGATAAGGAATAACCTTCGAAAAAGGTGTTGGCTGAGGTATAGAAGTTTGCGTACGTATTCAACATACGCGAGCCTGCCTCAAAAGTAGCGGAGGGCATAGTAAATACGGCTTTAGTGTATCTCGTACTGTAGTATCTCCATCCTCGAGCCTCGTCGATCAAATACCCGAAAGCTTGAAGGCAAGTGGTCGCATTCCTAACGTGTATCTGGTCGTAGCCGAACTGACAAGCAAATCGGCTAGGCAAGTATGGTTCTAGATAGCACTCATTCTCGAACTGATACACCAGATGGGAAGGTCTGATCACCTTCAACCAAGAGAAGGCTGCTGGAATTAGACGGGTACCCATTGGCTCAAGATCCATGAGAGGGGTCGGGAAGCTCTCATATCCAAGTGGAGGAGCGACACAAAAGAACTTCCAGTTGGAGGCCATATTCAGCGCCCTTCTACAGTCAAAAAGTGAGTCCATCTTCCATCAGGATGTGGCATATCTACCAATAAAATCTCCGCTAGTGGCACCGAGGGCTGGATCCATCTGAGTGGATGGTGTAATATCAACCAGGCAAACAAATAAGTAAACGGCATCTGGGTACGAGGAAAGTTATCTTGAGTACCGGGTTTCTCCATTATAGTAGTCGTAAACGCACAGAGACACACATTCAGTCGACTAGTCATGGCAGAGAGGATATCCATCATGTATCCGAACACCAGAAGCACTACAGCAAACAGCACGCTTCGGTAGATGCGATCGACCGCGTTGGCTCCGGGAACCATGAACCGTCGCAACCAAAGAGAAAGGAAGCCTTTCAGGGTAGCGTCCAGAGACATGGTTATACCACCTTGTCTTATATAAGACTCGATAGGGGTACCGGCGGTGGAACCATGCCAGTCTTCTTCTAGCTCATTATTAATATATCCCGACTCTTCTATCAGTCTTTCGATTGACTGGCTATCGAGGGGCTCAAAGAAATAAGGAATACACTCCAAATGTTCATGCACTTTGGTCTCCATGGCATGACCCAAAAAAAGGTACAACAACCACTTAGACGTATAGCATGTCCAAGCTGTCTTGCTCTTATAGAGGTGAGTGCATATCATGAAGTGACATAGCAGCTCATCAAAAACTGCCACCATCTGGGAGTTCTCCATGCCAGAGCCTCTAGTTCTTCTTCAGCTGGCACATACTCTTCATATGGGTTCTCATCCATTGGCAGATGCGATAAAAACTGTATCTCATGTAGGGCAAAGCTATCTCCCTGTAAGGAGTAACGAATGTGCCAGTTCTTTTGTTGTACCTCTCCACCAAGGCTAGGAACATGTTTGAGTTGGTGTAGATGCCGCAAGAGGTGGTCAAGACAGCTTCATAAAGCCCCAACTCAAGCAATTTATCCTTGAAATTGTTTAGAGCCCATACTGAGAGTCGGTTCCAGTACTTAATGTCTGGATGCATCAAACCTGTCAGCCTTGGGTTTGGGGCAGGATATGCTCCTCCTGCTGCAGCATAGGTGTTGGCAAAAAGGGCATTCTGACCGGTATCATCAAAGATGAATCTTCAGCCGACACACAACTTGGCTTCAAATCTCTTAGGTGCGTGTTTTGTTTCTTAGAAGAACTGAAGAAAATGTCTCTCCTCTGGTTCGCAAACCTGTGATATATCCGTCCAAACTTAGCCTGTTGGAACGGAGTTATATCCCATGACATTTTCTGAGGATAGCTGGCATGGGCGTATCGGGACATAGATAGGTTCCTTGCCATATCTGAGAGATATACCAGTCTGTCTCCTCTCTTAAAGGCCAGAGATTCTCATTTCATCTTGGGCTGAGAAGCATTATCAATGGCCTCACCTAATAAGAAAGCTGGTTTCTTATGGGGAACCTGATCCACAGATAGGAAAGGTTCACCGTTCATTAAGCATATCAAAGTCCTTTCATCTTGGGACTCTGAGAGAGCTCACCTAGTAGCCGGTCCGTAAGGGTCAAACTGCGAAAATGAGATATGTGACAGGTCTTCTTGGTATTTCGATACACGAAAAGCAGGAGCCATCATCTCAGCATTTGGGGTCTTCCCTAAGGTCAACTGCAAAAAGGAAACGAGATTTAAAATCATGAAGAAATATTCTTACAAATTAAGATAATTTAAATAATTTTTTACCTCTGCGCAAATCATGGATGTCGTATTACATAGAGTTCTATTCTTTAGTTTGCGCATGCAGTATGACAATTCCTAGTTTGCGCATACAGTATGACAGTTCTTAGTTTGCACATGCAATATGACAGTCCATGATTTGTGCATGCATCAAGCAGTTCGATTTCGCGTAGCATGATAATATGCGTACTATTTTTTGAATCATAACACGAAGCCTGCCATGCACTTTGAGTAAACAAAGAGTGCGCGATTCATGATTGATATATTTTGGCCAACACTCTGAAAGAGGTGGCATGTTTTGAAATTGGCACAGCGCCAACCAACACTCTGAAAGAGGCGATTGACGCTGGCTATGGTTTGTGCTGTAAACAAATGGTACTGGCCATGGTTCGTCCTCCCCGGCCGATCCTTTACCTTCGAGAGCAGGGTTATGCAAAACCTGACCTGCATGGGCCACCATAAAAACTTGTCACGATCCGTACCCGTTTTTCGGATACGAGACGTGTCCAAGCCCAGCCTACGTCGCAGCGTCGGCGGTAGTATGTTGTCTATGATAAGCATTATCCATACAAGTACATAGTCCACATATATCATCCACAACTAAGTCAAGACGAGAGATTAAACTTAAAAAGTCTCAATAAATAATTTAAAGAAAGATCCACTACGACTCAAAATAGTCTCTGGAAGAAACTCGCTCAAATAAATATAAATCAACTGAAACTAAAGTTTGCTAAGCTCACTAGCTAAGAATAACACGAAAAAGCATAAGAAGGAAATATGCTACTCCGCATCAGAAGAAGCAACCGACACATTTGGTAACATCAGTATCACCAAGATACGCACCATAAACCTCGGGACAAAGCATATCGTCTAAAACTGAAAAACAGTTATCTAGTCAGGATTGGAGCAAGATCACCATAACACTGCACTACACAATATAATATACAAGCACGGAGAATAGCAATAAAAAAAGGATGAATATAACATGATACAAAAGAGACTACTATATCTTGGGATGAGAGTACAATTATGACTTGGAGCAGTTGAAGGTATAATTAAGACACGAAGACAATATAAGATATCGACGAATATAAGTCAAACTACTGGACAATATGTCAACACGAATCAAATCACATGTACTGTATGTTTTAGAATACAAGTGTTCCGCATGTAGATGGGTTAGGACATCCGGCAGTCGGTACGTGAGGTGCAACGACTGCTATCAAAATTGACATTGGGAAAAACTTGTACATTGCGTAGACCACATGCATAATAGTTGTATTCCCCCTCCTGACACTCTCACATGTAAACAATATCACTTTAACACTAACTTTAACTTTAAACATTGAACATTGAGAATGAAAGCAGTAAGTGAACATGTATGACCATGATAATAAGTTTAACTCTCGTGCACAGTAATATAAAAGATAAGGTCAACAGTTTAAGGAAAAGAATAACATGCAGCATAGAATAAAGGCAACATAGGTCATAGTGATACTTGCCTTGCTCCGCTAGATGATGAATTCACAACTCAAATGTCATAGACCGATCTACCCTGTCACATAAATAACCATAAGTTAGATTATGAAAATCCCACTCTAAAAACCCTAGAAAGTGGTTAACGGTTTAACATAACTAACTCTATTTAATTCTAGAATAAATTATCTAAAAACCTAATTTAATCTAATATAATTTTGAATATAATCTAAACAAAGAAGTTTGGCCACAAAAAGTCATGTTTCCAATTTTGGAAACCATGGCACGTAAATCGAGGTATGTCATTGACTATCTAGTCAAACATCATGAACTCGAGATTTTGAAAGTGCACCATGGTAGATTTCAGTGCCACGAGTGCATAGAAATTGATCGTGCCATAAAATCATGCTTTGGTCAAAAGATATCGCCGTTATGGCTAACCGAGACCAAATCGATGATTTACGATCAAATCTGAGTTCAACTGAATAACTAAAATAGTCAACGAACCTCTAAAATTCTGGAAAAATTCTATGTCAAAGATCTTTGTGTTAACTTTCCAAAACTTCAAACGGATAGCGATTCAGAGTTCGGGATCTCGAAAACCGTACGACATGTCGAGTTTTGGACAACAAACACTCACGAAATTCTCCAGAAATTCAGGATCAAAAGATTCGAAAATTAAATTATAAATTTTAAAATTTTACATCAATATGAATACAATAAAAAATAGCGCACGAATCCGAGGTCGGGGCTCTTCACAATCGCCTCGGGAAGTTGAGGAATCACCAAGATCAACTCACAAAGGAGGAGGCTAGAATTAATTAGGGTTTGTAAATATACATGCATATATATAGGAGAGAGAGAGAGAGGCGGTTACTGTAGCTAACGCCGACAGGTGGGCCCCCGGGTGGATGACTGGGTAATTATTTATTTACTTCAGAAAATCATTTAAAAATTATTTTAAGTCCAAATAAATCAAAATAAATTGCAGAAAAATCCAAAAAATTTCTAGAAAATGCTAAAAAATATTTCTAAATGTCTAGAATATAAATAAAATATTTTAACACAAAATATCATTGTGTGATCTCACAATAAATTCCAAAAGCCTATAAAATATAAATTCTATAGGTTTTAATTATCTAAAAAATCCCAAAAATTCTAAAAAAATCCAAAAAAAAATCCTAGAATATTCTATAAAATATTTATAACCTAGGGGAGCCTAAATAAAATACTGGGTCCCAAAAATAACCCTGAATGACGATATGGTAAATCATGAAAGTCAATAAAATATATAAATCTTCACAAAATAAATATTTAAAAATTATCTAAATATCTAAAAATCATAATAAACTATAAAATAGCTATAGAATGTTTATATAACCTATCTAGAGGACATATAACCATAAGATGGTCTTAACTCACCTATGGGCTTAGGCATGACATCCAATGATCATAGAAATCAACCGTAATCTAATCAAATAAAATTAAAAAAATCCCTAAAGTTCTAATCGGGGTGGCAGATGCCACAGAAGACGACCACTTTATCCCTTGGATAATGCGATACCGGAGAAGAAAAACCCTTGAACTTGCTGTGAAAGCGATAGAGAATTGTCGAAAATTTTTGCTGGAAGTCGAGGATAAGTGTCCCTTTCATGAGAAGTGATTTTGGAACTCTATTTATAGAGTTTAGGATAACTGTCAGACAGTTACAGTAATTAGCGCACAATACAAATATATACTGATTGTACACTATTTTGTGCGTCATGTATCGGTTCATCCATTGGCGTGAATGGTTAACTTAACTGCATGGAACGTGTGGCTTTCTGTAAGAAAAAGGTGCTTATTCATGGGCAGTGTCGTATACACGTTCTTCGAGATTAGTGGCATGTGCGCCATGTCACCTTTAACAACTTCTGGATGATAATTGGCGCTAGTTTAATAAATGGCACATTCTGTTAATTGGTGCCAACTGTGAATGGCGTTGTGTGTTGAGTCTGTATAGAATTTATCACTTTACGCCATTTGGTGAATGGCGCTGAGAAAGTGACTGAAAGTCATCATGACAGATCTTTCTAAAAATACGTAAGATTTGGATTCTCGAGGAAGATTATCATGTGGTGGCATTTTTTATTGCAGGGCACTATTTGAGTTATGTTTGATCTATACGATACGTTGGCACCGAGTATCTGACAAAAATCCTCCTTAAGTGGTGCGCGCACAGAACTCGAAGAAAGATTTTCTAGACTGTCGTGCTGTCAGTGATCATGACTGATGATTTAACTTCTTGAAGAAGTTTGCCACATGGTGGCCTGGCACTATCTAGTGGATGGCACCATTTAATAAATAATACTTCGTGCTCTCTGTAAATGGCGCGGTGCATTCCGTTGGAAATTTTTAGCTTCTACAAGACCCCCTTCAAAGTTTTTAAGTTTCAAAATTTTAAAATTTAAAATACTTTGAATAAGAAGCATGCCATAAATTCAGAAGATTTTGCGCGCATAGATCCCTAACTGTTTTGTTGTTTTGATCCGCGCGAGATTTACGCAAACTTTAAGCAGTGGCTTAGGGTTGTAAATATTCCACTTTGAAGAGAGAGAGAGAGTTCTTCTCTGTTTTCTCAAATTCTCTTCATCACCTTTTCTTCTTTTGAGCTTTGGAAGTTTCCTCGATCAACAGCAATGGCGCCGAAAAGATCTGTGGTAAAGAAGGACAAGGGCATGGTCGAAGCTTTATCACGAGCACCGTCTTTGAGGGTGCCAAGGCATGCGTCGCCATCGGCTAGGGCTGAAGAAGCAAACCCTGCTCTTGGAGGTGAGGGTCGATCGGAGAAGACGAACAGTACGGCTGGCACGATTTGATAGTTGACGCTAACCATAGCCGGTGCCAGTCACCTCTTTCAGGGTGATGGTTGGTGCTGCGCTAATCTCAATATGTGCTACCTCTTTTAGAGTGTTGGCTAATCAAAATGTACTGAAACATGGTTTCATGAATCGTGCGCTCTTTGTTTACTCAAAGTGCGCTGCACTATGCACCATGATTGCGCGCGCTCTTTCTTTCAATAGAGAGCATATAGCGCTATGCAAAATAAATTTATCCTTTTGCGTGTGCAGAACTGAAAGTGTCATATTGTGTCGCGCCATCCATTATTTATGCAGAACTATTAAAAACTAGAAATCACTTAAGTATATTCTTCACTCATAAGAGTGGTCTTTCATGATTCTGACTCTATTTTCTTTTGCAATTGACCTCGAGGATCTCTATGCTAAAATATTGGCTTCCGCTTTTCGCACATCGGAATACCAAAAGGACTTATCACATGTTATATTCCCGCAGTTTGACCCTGATAGACCAGCTAATAGAAGAGCTCTCCTAGAATCTCAAGATAACAGAACGTTGTTGTGCCTAATGAATGGTGCACCTTTCCTGACTGCAAATCAAGCTCCCCACAAGAAACCAGCTTTCTTATTTTGAGAAGCAATTGAAGCTAACTCTCAGCCTAAGCCAAAACGAGAAGCTCGAATCTTCAAAAAAGGACATGAGTTGGTATATCTCCCAGATATGTCAAGAAGTCTGTATCTGTCCCGATACGTTCATGCCAGCTACCCTCAGAAGATGTCATGGGATATAACTCCATTCCAGTAAGCTAAGGTTGGACGGACATATCACAAATTTGGGGACAAGAGGAGAGACATATTCCATAGTTCTTCCGAAAAGTATAGTACACACTTGAGGGATTTAAAGCCGAGTTACGTGTCGACCGAAGATTCGTCTTTGATGATACCGGTCCGGATGCCTTTTTTGCGAATACTTATGCTGCAGCAGAAAGGGAATATCCTGCCCCAACCCCGAGGCTGACAGGTTTAATGCACCCTGACATTAAACGCTAAAATTGACTCTCTGTATGGGCCTTGGACAATTTTACCGACAAGTTACAAGAACTGGATCTCTATGAAGCTGTTTTGATGACTTCTTGTGGTATCTATACCAACACTCATATGTTCCTTGCCTTGGTAGAGAGATACAATAACAGGACTGGCACCTTTGCTACTCCGCACAGAGAGATAAGCTTTTTGGTAGTGATATAGAAAGCTAACCAAGTGCCAATATGCTCGATGTACATTTTTCTATACTCAATAAAGTATGAAAATACATAACAAAATACAAAACTAAGAGCAATTTGATGATGCCTTTTTCCTCGACGGTAGTTGTCCAAAGATAAATAAATCTGGAAATATAAATACCTTTCAGGGGCTTCGCCCCCGACCCCCTACGAGATCGCTGCCCCCTTGATCCCTATCCACTGACCAGTCAACAGAACCCCCAAGTGCGAGGCCCCAGAGAAGTCGTTGGGCAGTTTAGAGAAATCTTTTGCTTTTTTGGCTCATCATTAATTCTTTATTGCATATGTCATTGTTTAATCTTTCTAACTGCTTGTCTGCAAATACATGTTAGGCAAACAAAATTGTATGATATATTTAATGAACATTTAGGCCAATTCTAAGTTTAAGTATCAATTATATAGTAATTACATGAATACTAGTGATATCATAAAGTTAAACTTAATTCATTAGCCATATTCAAAAATATGATACAATCATTGGACTAACATATCTTTTTTCAGGTAATTTTTAGCCAATTCTTAGCCCATTTTATGGTGTTCAATATCATCTTTAAGATTTCAATGGTAAAGTTGTTGTCACTCCTCGTTCGCGATATACGTATTTTTTTGTATATTATTTATGTATCATGTTTGATACGGCATCTTGCACGTGTTGCTCGTACATGTATCCCTATATTAGTGATTGAGTATCTTGCTGAGTATCGAATTTATTGGATTTTTTGTGATAGTTGGAGACCCGATGAGTCGATCGCCTAAATCGTCTTATCTTATATGTTATCACTTGAACCCTGTCTAGACATATACACTATCTCGACGTACCCTACCCTTATTTGGTTGTAGGGGTGTATTATGGCATCGACGATAGGACAAATATTTAGTCTACGGTTCAGGTTCTGATTATAAGATAGTCATTGTAGTCATTTGTAAGAAAATTGATTAATTGACTTATGCAACTGTATTTTGATTAGTTTTATAAAAAAGATTATAATGTGTAAGACTAGATTAGACCAGTAGAATGTCCATTGGCATTGCTATAGAACTGTGATAGGACCCTTGTGTAGAACGAAATACCTAAAAATTCTCGAAATTGAGAATCGAGCTTCAGACCAGTATACCGCTGGTATATTGTAGTATACCGCCAAAATACTTTCTAGGGGCAGAATTTAACAGTCAGCTTATTGACTAGACTCATTTCTTTACCCACTAAATATTTTGTTTTGTATGTCTAGTTGGGATTAAGTATGGTGGGGGCATGGATTGATGACTTGGCATGATCAAGGGCCAAGCATCATTCCCTCTCTATATAACCCATCCCCTTTTCTCTTTCCTCCTTTTTCCCTCTTCTTCACCGTTTCATTCCTCATTTCCCCTTTCCAAGTTCTTCTTCCCTTAAGCTTGAGCCAACCCTAGGAGCTAGATCTTGAGATCCATGGTATGATTTTTGAATACCCCTTGGAGGAGGACTAGAAGACTAGGCTAGGATAACTAACCTAATACAAGTACATCTTGCTAAAGTGAAGAAACTTGCATTTTCTTTGATCTTTATTTTTTATATGTATACTTTATATCTCTTTAGTATATATCATTATTGTTTTTCTCATTCTTTTGCAATTATATTATGACTTTTGTTGAATTTGTGGCTTGGAATGTAGTTTTAAAGATGATTCTAGGGTTTCCATGGGATAATGGTGATATTGGTGGATAACTTGTGATACTTGAGGTTTTTCATTGACAACTAGTCTAGAATGATATATGTAGCATATCTGTAGTGTTAGAACTTATTGGGAGTACTTTGGATGAGATTGGGACGAGATCAGAACCACAGAAATATCATTTTTATGGGTTCATTGTGCTTGAACAGCCAGTGCCGATATACCGACGATATACTGGAGTATATTGGATACATGCCATTTTATATAGATTGGTCGCTCGAAAAAATAAATCGGAATACCAAAGGTATACTAGAGTATGACGATGATATACCGGTTTAAACAGAGAGCATTTGGGACATATAAATGGCATACCGACGGTATACTGGAGTATACCGATGGTATATCGGTTTGAAAGAGAGAGATTTTGACATACAAACGTCATAGCGATTGTATATTGGTCTGTACCGACGGTATGCCGGTTTCTGACCCAAAGTCGAGTTTGGGTAGTTTTAGGTGCATGATGCCACGTTCCAGTCCCAAAATATGTAGGACCATGATACGTAGCAAAGGCCAGCTACATATCAAGTGGACTCTGCTCCAACTCGAATATGTAAAGATGTCTAGAATAAGTTATATGTTTATGTCTCTACAATATTATAACAACTATCTATATCTCAATCCACTGACGATAAACTCTTGTATAGACCAAGTATACTAATGATGGTCAGGCATTAACATACTGGATCCTACAAGCAATAAGAATAGATAATATGTAATAAAGTGGACCAGACTCTATTGCAATTATCTTGAACAACCTTCTGAAGAAATAAAGCATACAAAACTTGGCTATACAGTAGCAGGAGTCAAACGAAAATAAAATATAATGCTGGAGGAATATGTAAAGGTATTAACTAAATATATCTGAATCCTGGAGATGCAAATCATCAATCATCCATCTAATTTACAAGCGAGCTCAGCATATACCTGGAGAGTTTACCAAGTCCTCAGAAGGACATAACAAGATACATAATAACATGCCACATATAAACTGAAATAAACATGCGAACACATATGAACTAAAACAAACATACGAAGTATTCAAATGATAACCTAAGCAAGCTATGTGAATGTAATTTTAAGGACAACGTTCAACGCATAGTCTCTCTGGCTAAATGGGATCGACATAGTCTCCTCCGAGCCTAGAGGCCCCAAATACATAGTGCATCTATGCATCTATGCAGACCACAAAGTGTCCCCTGGATGCTAGAGGCCAACTACTTATATATATAACCATGGTCATCAACCCGCATCTCCAGCTGAGCATACGGTCACAGAAAAAGTGCATAGTAGCCCATACGCCTAGTGACTGTCCTTCCCACCCACTATTACTATCCATGTCGACTCCACGACACGTCTAATACCTCACTTCTAAGTCCAATGAATACATCTATGCTAATAAATATGTGCTATGTCGTCAAACGTCCCATACATATCAATGATCAATAGGATATGACAGTACGTGTCCTCTCATGACTAACACACATCTATGTATGCACTAAAGTACATGCCAAGGTCACGTGAGATATAAGAATAGTCTACAAACAAGGAGTAGCAAGCCAAGCAAAGCAAGGAGTGGTGTTCTTGGACAAGAAAGAGCACCGACAACCAATCTTTTGAAGGCTTTCAATGAAGATTCTAACTTTTTCATCTTGAATCTCCATGGTATAAATTTTATAGATATATGAGAATTAATGTTCTAAGTCCATGTTTTGACATCTTTCATGCCATATCATCCATATAAATTATAGGTTGGATTGTTGAATGTTTGGATTACTGTAGGACTAGTTTGATTCTTTTCGGTGCAAATTTTTGAGCGGTTGTTAGAATTTATCAAAACTGAATTTAGTGTAGATTTATTAATGTAAAAATATGATTTTAAAAATATTTTCATAATTTTATCGTCTTAAATTTGAAAGAAAAATAGGTGTCAATATACTAGTTTTTCGGGTAAGTTGCTGAGATAGAATAGCTAAAATTTAGGAGTTGAGTTAACAATTGACTATGATTTTGTTTTGAAATAATCAGTATTAATTAGGTTTAAAATGTTATTTCATGTAGTTAAGTCATATTGGAAGTTTGGTGATATTCCGGACAAGTTTCGGGTAGACTAGCTAACATAAAATACAACTAGCCATGAACTTTTTGTTAGAATTCCAAATCTAGAATTCAGAGATAATTCCATATAAATTATATTAAAATATTATTATGATTTAGGTAATTTATATGCATGCCCTTGAAGTAGGGACTTAACCTTGAATTTTGGAAGTCAAAACTACAAACTAGGTTCATAAATCCAAGAAGCATGTAGACTTGTCAATTAGGAAACCCATGTGTCCCATGTGTAACTATAATAATTCTTTTATGATGTGTGAACTTTTTATAGGTTTTGATATTGCAAATTCAGCGGGAACTTGGACGATAGGCAAGTATACCTTGCCAACTTCTACAGTATTTACATATTTTATCTTCTTACTGTTATTTCTGTTGTCATGTGGTTATATGCTTCTTACATTCATAATTGGGTTGTTATCTACTACTTTACATGTTTTCTTATTTTACGTGCACATATATAATTTCTGTTATATTATTCATTACATGTTATATTGGTCTTCATTTCACATATGTCTCATGATTGAGTTGCCTAGTCCTACAATACTATTCTCTTGACTTGAGTATGACTTTGACTTGAGATATTCTATAGAGTGGAAACGCTTGTTGTCACGCCCCAGAACCGGAATACCGGAGAGCGGGGGAATGACCCAGCCAGCTACGTATTACGGGTAGAAGAATATCGTATAATACGATCAATGCTGTCTAACGACGATAGGGTGCATACTACATGAAAGTCTCACTATGGTCACTCAACATCTATTGTCTCAATCATTCAAACAAGAAGCAATAATAGAGAACATGTAAGATAAAGCAGTAAGGCGTCCCAAACGCTCAGTCAAAATGTTCTTGAGATCTGGCTATACAAAACATAGCTAGATGATATAGCAAGGTATACACAATTGTTATCAGCTGCAGTATGACTTAGTTATAATTATGTAAAGGTAAGTGCAAGATAGTCCGACTAACATGTCAGTGCCAAACGGCAATAAGTAAAGTAAGTAGTAAAACGAGCAGGGAAGCAAGGAACCCACTCGTGTCCTCCTGCAATCATTCCTCTAGTATTGACCATCTTGGAAGTAGAAGTAAGCTGAGTCCTCGGAAGCTGGCTCTAAATCTGGCCATGCAAAACCAGAGAGGTTAAACCTCTAATAGCAAGTACTGCAAGGAAGCACGATATGAGGAATAGAACCAGTGATAAGAGTTAAGAATATGATAAATAGATCTCTGCTTGCTACTGGGGTTCGCACAACATCACGACACTTCAAGCCAACTTCCCAACCAAACAAGAACAGAAGTTGACCCGTCATGTCCTGACATTCTGCTCATCTCAGTAGTTAACAGAGTAGGTACAGTACACAAACAAATCAATTTAAATGGTAATACAACTACTACGGCTTGCTAACTGTAAGTTCCAAGTTGTCTTGGAAACATGCAATAAGAGATTCCTCAGTTCTTACTATGTACAAGCAAGGCTAGTCTATCTAATAATCAATTGCGCCAATCATGAATTAGACGAGTCCCAGCGGGACGCCCGTCATCAATATATGTAATAGTATAAGCAGATACCACTCCCTGCCCGTGTGGCAGATTTGCAGTATCTGTGGGAACCAGCCGGCATGTCGGGGCACTAATTGTCCCAAGATGGCTGCCATATAAGAACTCAGAAATCTATTCTCTCCATGCAATCGTTATTTTATTTAGCTTAATAGTCCCTATGTTGATTGAAATCTCATGCCGTGGATCATGGTCATTCAGAATGAGTACTTTCGTACAGAGTACGATATGCACAACTCTACAACGATGCCCGTGCGGTTAGGTTGTAGGTCTTACATAGCGTAATGCAACAATCAAACCTAGCCACGGAATAATCATGCCTTGACTGTAAGATACACATACTGCTTTTGCAGAAAAATGGAAGTCAACATGTGTCCATATGCCAATGTTCGGATCGGCTAGTCGATCGCAATAGTTCATGGTTTATACATGAACGTGTCTCATTCAATTCAATAAGACGACTAGCCAGTCTCTTAGTTCCAACTATGAACGCATAATCAATCATTAGTCAAGGTAAAAATCAATGTCAATTTGGGACAAGAAACAGCCCAAAGGAGGCAGTAGATGGACGCCCATCTATACGGCCAGAGTAAGTGGGTACCCATCTATGCGGCCATAGTAAGTCAGAAACCCATACGGCCCGGGAGCCAAAGGCCATGGCCTATGCGGCCAAGGATCGCCATGCGGCTAGGGGAAACGGGGTCTATACAGCAAGACTGCCGAGAGCCATGCGGCAAGAGGAGAACAAGGCTATGCGGCAAGACTGCCGAGAGCCATGCGGCAAGGGGGAACAAGGCCATGCGGCAAGACTGCCAAGAGCCATACGGCAAGGAGGAAAACAAGGCTATACGGCAAGACTGCCAAGAGCCATACGGCAAGGGGGAACAAGGCCATGCGGCAAGACTGCCAAGTGCCATGCAGCAAGGCTGCCAAAGAGGAGCCGTATGAAGACTGGAGTGCCTATGCGGCTAATGAGGAGCCGCATGAAGACTGGAATGCCTATGCAGCTAATAAGGAGCCGCATGAAGACTGGAATACCTATACGGCTAATGAGGAGCCGCATGAAGACTGGAATGCCTATACGGCTAATGAGGAGCCGCATGAAGACTGGAATGCCTATACGGCTAATGAGGAGCCGCATGAAGACTGGAATGCCTATGCGGCCAACACAGTTCTTTTTCTCCAACTTTTTCGAGAAGAAGAACCTGGAAAGTTTGGGGTTCCCAGACTTCCCAACCTAACAATCCAAGCCAAATCTGGACTTCCATAGGTCAAAATAGGGTAGAATGAAATTTTCTACAACATAGAACAACTAGATTTTGAAAACAAAGAAGTTTGATAGGTCAAAACCAAGAAAAACTGAAAGTAACATAAACTTAGATCTACAAACATACACCCATGAAAACCAAAAACTCCAAGTTCTACAGAGACTTGAAATCAAGTAAGGAAGAGAATGGAACAATAATACTTGAGATCCATCATGAAGCAATTTGTACTTGCCTAAGCTTTCTAGGTTGGTGGAAGAGTAATGGAGGATGAAGAAGAATTAAATGAGAGTAATGAAGAGAGAGAAAGGTAAAGGGGTATAAATATCAAGCCAAGTCAATCTCCACCACCCATTCCTTCCTACAAGATCTAGGCCATCCACCCCTTATCATGATGAACCAAGCTACACCAAGTTGGTTCAACATGAACAAAATAAACCAAGAGCTTAAGCAAAAGCAGAAAATAAAATACAAAAAAATTAATTAGCATAAAATTACAGAATGAATGCATGATAAATATTAAATAAATATATTCAAGCAGTACACGCATAAAAATACGTATTCTGGGAACGGGGAGTGACATCTCTACGTCCTCGGAATTTCAAATCCAAGCAGGATAGAAACATCAAAGCTAAACTAATCTAAGTACAAACAATTTTAGCGAGCAAGCAGTCATCTTATAATATCAATAGCAAGTAATATATCTATATTTATCAATCTATGACATCAAGCAATTTCTATTCATAGGATGATAAGCATAAGGAATTAAGACAATCAAGGTACACGGAAAGAGATATACCTTGTGAGTCAAATAGGTGCGGATACCATGATCGGATATCATCCTCACGTTCCCACGTTGACTCTCCTAAGGAGTGATGACCCCAAACAACACGGACAAGGCTAATTGTTCGGTTCTTGAGTATCTTCTCTCTTCGGTCCAAAATGGACACAGACTGCTCCTCGTAAGACAGGTTGGTACCAACAACCAGCTCAGAATGATCGAGGATTTGGCTTGGGTCCGATACATACCTACGCAACTGAGATACATGAAACACATTATGCACCTCTCGTAACAAAGGTGGAAGGGACAAGCGATAAGCAACATCGCCTACCCTATCAAGGATAGCAAATGGGCCTACGTATCGCGGACTCAACTTCCCGCGAATGCCAAATCTAATGAATCCACGAGTAGGTGAGATCCGCAAGAACACGTAGTCCCCAACAGAAAATTCTAGCGGCCTACGATGCTGGTCCGCCGAATGACGATGCCGATCTTGCGCAACTCGGAGTCGCTCTCTAATCCCCTTAACCACTTCAACCGTCTGAACAATCATCTCTGGGCCTAACATCTTCTTCTCCCTGATATCATCTCATGCAAGCGACGACCGGCACTTCTTACCATATAGTGCTTCGAATGGCGCCATCTGGATACTGGCTTGATAACTGTTATTGTATGAAAATTCAACTAAGTGCAGGTGACTCTCCCAAGATCCTCCAAAATCTAGGGTGTAAGCTCGTAACATATCTTCTAAAGTCTGAATTGTTCTTTCTGATTGCCCGTCCGTCTGTGGGTGGTAAGTCGTACTAAATCTTAACTTGGTACCCAGGCTATGATGTAAACTCTTCCAGAAATGTGATATAAAATGGGTATCTCTATCTGACACAATACTGACAGGGACCCCATGCTGCCTGACTATCTGCTGCATATACAACTCTGCCAACTTTTCTGTAGATTGCCCTACTCTAAAAGGAAGAAAATGTGCCACCTTTGTAAGCCGATCTACTATCACCCAAATAGCATCCTTACCACTTAGTGATCTCGATAAACAGGTCACAAAATCCATTGTGATATGTTCCCACTTCCATTCTGGGATAGGAAGCGGTTGTAATAATCCAGCTGTCCTCTGTTGTTCTGCCTTCACTTGCTGACATATTAAGCAACGGAAAACGAATCTAGCTATCTCTCTCTCTTTATTCCGTTCCACCAGAAATGTTGCTTGATATCTTGGTACATTTTGGTCCCTCCAGGGTGTATAGAATACTGCGAACTGTGGGCTCCTGCCATAATCTCCTGTCTGATATCTCCACTTGGCACACATAGACGTGATCCAAATCTAAGTGTACCATCTTCGTAAATTTTCATCTCCTTCCTGAGTCTTGACTCACATTCTGTCCTAAGCTTCTGAATCCTTGGGTCCTGTGCCTGAGCCTCCTTGATCCTGTCTACTAAGTCGGATTGAACTCGCAGACTTGCCAGAATTCCTACATCACTAGGAAGTATAACCTCGATGCCCATCTCCTGAAGATCTTCTAAAATATGTTTTTGTGATGTCAACATAAATGCGCCGCCTCTCCTGCTAAGAGCATCTGCTACCACGTTAGCCTTGCCTGGATGATACTGAAGCTCCATGTCGTAATCCTTGATCAACTCAAACCATCTTTTTTGTCTCATGTTCAGTTCCTTCTGAGTAAAGATGTACTTCAGACTTTTGTGGTCTGTGTACATGTCCACTCGATCACTGTACAAGTAATGCCTCCATAGCTTCAAAACAAATACTACTGCCGCCAACTCCAAGTCATTAGTCAGATAATTCTTCTCGTGGTCTCGAAGTTGCCTAGATGCATATGCTATCACCTTCCCATGTTGCATTAGGACACACCCAAGTCCCTTTCCTGACGCGTCATAATATACAGTAAAACCTCTGGGTCTAACTGGTAATGTAAGAATAGGTGCCGATATCAACTTCTGTTTTAAATTCTCAAATAATGCCTGGCATTCTGCCGATCAGACGAATGGCACATCCTTTCGTGTTAAGCGGGTCATGGGTGCTGAAAGTCTTGCGAAGTTTGATATGAACCTTCTGTAATATCCTGCCAATCCCAAGAAACTTCGTACATCTGCTACAGTCTTAGGCATTGGCCAACCTTCTACTGCTTCTACCTTCTTGGGATCCACTGCCACTCCAGCCCCTGATATGATGTGTCCTAAAAATGAAATGCAGTCTGACCAAAACTCACATCTGCTGAGCTTGGCGTACAACTAGTTCTCTCTCAGAACTTGTAACACTTTCTTGAGGTGATCTTCATGCTCTTCTTCACTAGCTGAGTATACGAGAATGTCGTCGAGGAACACAACGACAAATTGATCTAAGTACGGCATAAAGATGTGGTTCATCAAATCCATAAATATTGCTAGAGCATTGGTCAAACCAAACGGCATTACTAATAATTCGTAATGCCCGTACTTTGACCTGAATGCTGTCTTGGGAATATCTTCTTCTCGAACTCTAACTTGATGATACCCTGACCGAAGATCTATCTTGGAAAAAACTCTTGTTCTGCTCAACTGATCAAATAAGTCGTCGATCCTTGGTAGTGGGTACTTGTTCTTTACTGTTGCCACGTTGAGCTTTCTGTAGGCAATACACAATCTTGATGACCCATCCTTCTTTCCTACAAGTACTACTGGTGCTGCCCATAGTGACTCGTTGTCTCGAATAAACTTCTTCGCCTTCAGTTCCTCTACGTGCTGATACACCTTGGCCTGCTCTGAATCCGACATTCTGTAAACTCGATCCGATATCGGTTTAGTTCCAGATGCTAATTCTATACTAAACTCAATATCTCTAATGGGTGGTAGACCTGGAAGTTCCTCGAAAAATACGTCAATAAACTCTTCAACTATCTTCGGAACTTGAACTTCTTCCATTGCTGCTACTATTACTTCTTCTTGTTGAGTTGCCACTGATCTGACTAAGGTAAATCGCTCCATGTCTGGAATATTAAAAGATACACTCCCTCTACGGCAATCTATTGTGGCACAACTGTCTTTCAGCTAGTCTATGCCTAGGATAACGTCGAAATTCCTCATAGGAAATTCTATCAATCTGGCGGGTAAGGAACGCCCGCACACTATAACTCTATATGCTAGAATAACTCTACTAACTCCAACGAGCCCATTACCAGTGAGTATATTCAACCTCCCTGGCAATGCTTCGAATTCTATCCCTAGTCGTATCGTAAATTGTGCAGATATAAATGAGTGTGATACTCCCGAATCAAACAATGCTACTGCGGGATATGAGGCGACGAGAATATTACCTGTCACAACATCTTCCGATGCCAATGCCTCTTCCAAGGATAGATTGAACGCCTGCCCTCGGCCTCCTTGTTGGTTCCCATGTTGCGGCCTAGCCTGGTGTTGCTGCTGGCCCCTGCCTTGGTGATGCTGGGGTGGTCTTTGTTGTTGATGTTGCATCGACGGTCCCTGCTGCCGAAACATCTAAGCATGTGACATCAACGGGCGTTGTGCCAGCGGTCTCACTGCTACCGTTGGTCCTCCTGACCTCGAACTCATGGGACAGGTGGAAACCCGATGATCTGGACTTCCACATATCAAATACTGTCCATTCAATGCCCGATACACATCTCTAGTATGCCCTACCTTCCCACAACAAGTGCAGCCCATTGGGGGTTGCTGGTTCTTCCTCTGTTGCTGATGTTGCCTTGCTAATGGTGCTGGCCCTCGTATTGCCACATCGTGAATGTGAATGCCAGGGGTTGCTGTAACTCGGGGCGCTACTTTCCTTCCTCCTTCAATCTGATTGTGAGATCTCTTCTGACCTCCAGTCCTAGATGTGATCCTCTGGATGGTGATCTCATGCCTCTGGGTTGCCGTTAATACCTCATCGAAAGTCTGGTAGTTGTGCCCCTCTATCAATTGCAAAAGTTTAAGATGAAACCCCTGCTGAAACCTCATAGCCCTCTGGCTCTCCGTTGCTACCATCTCCGGGGCGAACCTACTCAGTCTGCAGAACTCTGCTGCATAAGCATCCACTGTCTTGCCAGCCTGCTTGAGGTTGATAAACTTCTGTTGTAGCTCAAACTGCACCACAACTCCATAGTATTTCGTCTTGAATCTCGCAGTAAAATTGTCCCAAGCAACAAGACATCTGATGCCCACTTCTTCTGATTCCCACCAATCACGTGCGAGGTCTTGAAGCAACAGCTTTACTAGATCCATACGTTCTTCCGTCGGAACCTTAGCCACTGTCAAAATAGCCTCGATGTTCTTAAGCCATGCATCTGCTGAAATGGCATCTTTCGTGCCCTCGAAACGATGGGGGTTGTACTTGCAAAATCTGGTTGATGCTCATGAATCTGTCCTCACCCCTCTATCCAAAGCCGTCTGCAATCCTTGGTTGAGTAATACATTCTGCTCTTGCTGCTGAGTGTGCATGCGTTGCTGGGCTAACATCTGATGTTGCTAAGTAGCCATCATTCCTCTCATGATCTCCAGAAGGGCTGGTGTGTCTACTGCTATAGGGGTAGGTGGAACTGTTGGTAGTGTTGGAACCTCCGGATACTACGGTCCAGCTGTTGGTTCCACTATCATCTCTTCTTGGATGGTCTCTTGAGGTAGTACCAGCCTTTGTTGCTGACCAACATGGTCATGTTGTTCGTGTCGCCCTTGTTGTTGCTGTCCAGCTCTGACAGATGCAGACGAAGTGCCTCTAAGAAAAGGGACAAGAGAACAATCAAACGATCGGACAGGAAAGATCAATGAAGTCAAAGGATACTGGAATGTCAAGCTAGGGTCGAGAAAAATGAATCATGAGATCAAGGGAAAACATGTATGATTGAGACATCCTATAAATTAAAACACCCCACAAGTCTGAAATCAGACATGCATGGGCCACCACTAAAATCATATCACGCCCCAGAACCGGAATACCGGAGAGCGGGGGAATGACTCAGCCAGCTACGTATTACGGGTAGAAGAATACCGTATAATACGATCAATGCTGTCTAACGACGAGGGGGTGCATACAACATGAAAGTCTCACTATGGTCACTTGTCACCCCCACTTTTCCCAATTAGGGGTAAAATGGTAATTTTCCATTTTATAATATTTTTGGGAATTTTATTTCATGAATATTATTATTTAATTATTATAGGAGTCGGGTTCGAATGTCATCGCATTCCGAGTTAATTCGGGACCCCGGTGAATTTCGACTTGAGCTGTAATTAGCATGTTAGCTAACCATGGCCCACCCCACTAAACTTTAGGGTTTAAGAGTTTGGATTAGTCCCCCATGAGTAATTTAGTTTAATTATTATTTTTATTTATTTTTAGCAACTTTCTAAACCTATTTTGGATTTAAATTGCATTAGGCTTAGGGAGGGGCAAACTTGTAAATACAAGTGCCCCTACCCCTTGGCACCCCTTGGCCGGCCACCTGTAGGGCTACCCCCTCCACCTCTTTTACTTCCTCACTAAGTTTCTTCTTTTTCTCCATTACTTTCTTCCAACTCATTCTTCTTCCTTTTCAATCCACTTTTAGGTATGATTTTTAAACCCTTTTAAATTCCTCCTTTTGCATTATTCCTTCACATAAATGATAGAGGGGATCATTCTCTACAAGTTGACCATAGCCTTTGTAGGTTCCCTTAAAATATAGGTTAAGGATTTATTATGGTTTAATCCTTTTTGAGAGTGGTATATATATATATATATATATATATATATATATATATATATATATATATATATATATATATATATATATATATATTGTATATGTATGTATCAATACTTAGAGTTGTGCTTTAGAACTTATAGTTGTGCATTAGAGCCTTAGAGTTGTGCACGAGAGCCTTATAGTTGTGCAGGAATGCCTTAGAAGTGTGCAGAATGCTATTCAGGAAAAACTGTGCAGTAGAGCCTTAAAGGTGAGCAGAGGAGCCTTAAAGGTGAGCAGAAGTGCCTTAAAGGTGAGCAGAAGAGCCTTAAAGTTGTGCAGGTTGTCCCAGTGTGCTAAAATCTGAGAGATTGAATATTTTGTGTGTTTGTGCTTTATGTGCGTGTGTAAGGGAAATTGGAGAGTGTGTGTGTGTGTTTATATATAGATAGATACATAGTTAAGAATTAGAAGAAGTTAGAAGAATAGGAAGAAAAGTGAGAAATAGGAAATAGAGGGGATCGAGTTAGAGGGCGAAACGGAGCTCGGAGTATCGGAATGAGTTGAAACTTGGCGTGGGGCAAGAAAATGTGAATTAGATTTTGTGGGTAGGCTCCCGAGTAGAAATCGGGGTTGTAGGGCGCCGATATCGCGCCGTACCATTTCGTATCTTAAAATATTCAAGATATCGGCAATGGGCCGTATCGTGGACTAAATGTCCACTTTACTTAGGTATCTTGGTAGGTAATATATGTATAGGCTAGTACCTTACTACCCTAGGGAGCTCGGGTCAAAATACCAAGCGTAGGTAGGCTAACTTGATAGTTGCCTAAGCTAGAATTTTACCCTTTTTAAGGGCAAAATAGGATATTGGCCTACGGCCAAGATATGAATTTCTAAGTCCAAGATGGACTTGGATATGGGTTGTAGAGGTTGGTAATAGTTAGAAATAGTCGTCTAGACCTAGTCTTGACCCTGGTTGACCACGGTTGACTTTTTAGACCAAAAGTCAACTATGGGTCAACGCTTTACCCAATTTAGTCCCAAATTCCTTTACACTTGTGTAGTTGACCAAAAGTCAACTATTAGTCACCATTGACCTAGGGTTGACCAGGGTTGACCTAGAGTTGACCAAAGTTGACAAGGGTTGACCAGTTGACCAAAAGTCAACTGTAGGCCAACTCTTGATCCCGTTTGACTTTCTTCGACTTGTTTTGACCCGTGATGCCTGGTATGACCTAGGATTGACTTGGGTTGGCTTAGATTGACTTGACAGGACTTAGTGTGACTCAGTGAGACCTAGTTTGACCTAGATTGCATATCATTCATTGTAAATCATTCCTAAACTTGTTCAAACCTAAATTAACTTACAGTATTTCATATTTAGGTCTTCTGATCTCCACTCTGAGCATTGATATATCCTACAGCTCAGGACAGCAGGCGAGTACATTCACTGATAGTTTTTATTGTCTTGATATCTACTATATCCGATTCAGTTGTAGTGTCTTACTTGATTCTCGACACGATAGTTCACGGACTAGTATTATCGGATTCCGGTTATGAGATGTCATTCTTGGATTTCTTGGGATACTGGTACTTGCTTGGTCTTGATTCTTGTACTTGTATTGACGCCGATTCCTGAAGAGGACTTGCTCCCCTCTTAGGGAATCTCGCGTCATGACGTGCTATGTCCGGATCCGTATACTATTCGGGGATGGGGGAATTATTAGGGGTTATGTGATCAAAGCCCCATGTCCTTATTTTGCTAGCGCCACCCACACCTCACGTAGGGTGTAGCAGACACCCCTTGCCGGGTTATCCAGGTTGGCCAGCATGACCCTTACCAGAGATTTTTCTGTGATTGTCGGGCCAAGTGGATAACCCTACCCTGACTCCCCAGCCGATCACATATCGCTCTAATAATTCAAATCATATTTTATATTTATTGTCTTATCTTATATTCCAGTTCAGTTTTACTTTCTGTACTTCTCACCATGCTATGATTTCATTTACTCACATGCTCTACCTGCCTTTACATTGTACCTTGATTGGAGACTAAGTTCTGCTCAGAAGAAGAGTTACAACCCCGGTCATTGTTTGGTTTAAGGGTTGTAACTCGGCTTTCGAATGGTTCCCAAGTCGCCTATATCTTTGTCTTGTATTTCATTATACTGTCTCTTATAGTATTTGTTAATTCACATGGAACTGATGTTGGTGGTTGTACTTGCTCATTTTTCTGACAGGATACCGTTATGATATATTACAGATGACTCTGAGGCGGACTGCTCGACCTATTATGGGCTCGAGTTAGATGGAGTAGCCTTGGATTGTGGCCTTATAGTAGAGCCACTAGATTTTGTACTTCCAGAGTAGTGTAGGTTAGCTAGGTTGACTGGACTGCGATCCAGCTAGCTTTATCAGACTGTAGTTCTATATTCTATTTTGATACCCTGTGATGTTGTATATATCTGGGCTTGTATTGGACTCTGGACCTGGACTTATTACTCTTCTTCTAACATATGTCTTTCCTTCTCAGCTATCTACCTTAGTTTTATTCTGTGATTGAGACTGTATTGTTATGTCACCTCCATTCGGAGAGTATATACTGTACAGGTACCTTTATCTGTTTAGTTATAAAAATTCTAGATGACCTAGACAGCGTTCTACCGCCGATGTTGCGGCGTAGGCTGGACGTACCCACTTCTCGTGCCCCTAATCAGGGTGCGGGTCGTGACACATTTTTGTGGCGGCCCATGCAGGTCAGAGTCGCAATTAGTATGATCTCATAATGGTGCTCGACTTAGAGTACTAATTACGAGTCTGCGACTAGGACATAGGATCTATAATAAGATAGGAGTTACTCAATCACATTTTAGGAAAATTCTGATCTTTTGATTACCATGACAATTCTTCTTGCATTTGAATTCAATTATCCTCCTTTGATAATATCTTATCTTGTGCCATATTGATCTCTTGGTTTCAATTCGTCTCCAGGATGACGAAGACGCACCCGCAGGCCACTGGATCGAGTAGCTTGCCTGAGAGATCTCATCAGGCAGAGGAGGAGGTTCACGAGACTGCCCCCAGTGATTCTACTATTCTGGAGACCCAGGCAGTTGCACAGGGAGGTCTACCACCTCCACCCCAGAGGGTTACGGCCGTTGTTCCAGAGATACTGCCGCCACCACCACCGATACCGACGGATACACATCATTTGTTTCTTCTCCTTCAGCAGATGATGGAGACACAGCGGGCCCAGGCAGAGGCATCGCAGTGCCAGTCGGAGGCATCATACCGTCAGATCGAGATACTGAGGCAGAGTATGGAGAACTC
This sequence comes from Iris pallida, assembly GCA_029216955.1. NCBI lineage: Eukaryota > Viridiplantae > Streptophyta > Magnoliopsida > Asparagales > Iridaceae > Iris > Iris pallida. The sequence goes on from JANAVB010027995.1 coordinate 4,253,804, forward strand.
GCATCAGCTTGCCCTGACAGCAGTAGAGAGAGTGGCATCGGGTACAGTGTAGGGCCCTACTAGCCAGCAGCCGTGCCAGCAGCAGTCCAGGCCGGGAACAGTGTTAGACTTTAGGAAGATGAGCTCCAGGGACTTTACAGGCACGGAGGGCATCCTTTATGCAGACGACTGGCTAGAGGATGTACAACGGAGCATGGAGCTGGCAGAGCTTCCTAGAGCATTTTGGGTTTTGGCCGCAGCCAGCCGATTCTTCGACATTGCGCTGACATGGTACCGCACGGATCCTCGTACGTCGGTGAGAGGGCTGACTTGGAAGAACTTTCGGAGGCTCTTCAAGGAGAAGTTCTTCCAGACGTGGCTCTTACCGCATTGGAGGGCCAGTTCGTGGGTCTAGTACAGGGGAACTCGTCGGTGGACGAGTATGCAGCTGAGTTCTTCCGCCTTAGCAGGTTCGCTCCCGATATGATCCAGGATGAGGGGCAGAAGGCTCGTAAGTTTCGCAGGGGGCTTATTCATGCAGTGCGCACCCGCACCTCGGGTCGTCGTGATGCGACGTTCGATCAGATATTGATGGACGCGCAGATCGCAAAGGAGGACTTCGGCCTCAAGCCGAAGAGGAGCGGAGATACTATGGGGACGAGTTCCAATACGGGACTGGCCAAACGTCCCCATATTCAGCATCAGCAGAAGCCATTTCAGCAGCAGCCTTTGTTACAGATTCAACAGGCACCAGCACGTGCCCAGCAGCACCAGGGACAGGGCTAGAGACCGGCTACTCCGTGCAGCTTCTGCGGGAAGCCGGAGCACAATAGAGAGGCTTGTAGGAAGAGGTTGGGCGTCTGTCTATACTGCGGGGCGCCTGACCACCAGCTGAAGGATTGCCACGCTAGTGGAATCCGAAGAGACCAGGATAGAGTACAGCAGGCTAGAGGAGGCCAGCAGGGACGTGCTTTCGCCATGACAGTTGAGCCCACTCAGGCAGTAGCAGAGCAGATAGCAGGTTCCGATATTTCGAATCTCCTTTCCGTATTTGCCTTGTCTTGAACTTCGATTCTATCTGTTCTTTGATCGTTGGATGAAATTTTTTCTTGTGATATGATTTCCTTCTAAGATAAGTCGTATGGGCTAGGTCGCCTCGATTATGAGATTTTAGAATACTCTAGGGTCATGCTAGCAGGCATAGTGAGGACATATAGTCGGATTATGGTCGTATTTCTAGGGTGTGGGAATTTAAGGTTTTCGCTGCCAAGCATGCGGTAATGCAAAAATTTTAAATACCATAATTCTAGAGGTATGTACCTTAGTCAAGGACTCTGTGATTATCGTAGCCTTGCTCACTGGTATGACGGAGATTCTGAGTATCATGATGATTGGACAGACGCATACGATTATCGATTTTCATGATTTTTGTGTTTACTTGTTTTAATTTTTGAGGAGGATTCTTTTAAGGTGGATAGACTTATAGCAGCCAGTTTCTATTTGAGAGTAATTTTAAATTTTATAATTTTAGTCATTAAATTCATGCTTTGATTTTTGAGATTTTAATCATTTAAATTTTAAGCCATGACTTGTGATTTTGATATTTTACTATTGTTTGATTTTAATTTCGAGAACGAAATTTTTTTAAGGTGGGTAAACTTGTCACCCCCACTTTTCCCAATTAGGGGTAAAATAGTAATTTTCTATTTTATAATATTTTTGGGAATTTTATTTCATGAATATTATTATTTAATTATTATAGGAGTCGGGTTCGAATTTCATCGCATTCCGAGTTAATTCGGGACCCCGGTGAATTTCGACTTGAGCTGTAATTAGCATGTTAGCTAACCATGGCCCACCCCACTAAACTTTAGGGTTTAAAAGTTTGGACTAGTCCCCCATGAGTAATTTAGTTTAATTATGATTTTTATTTATTTTTAGCAACTTCCTAAACCTATTTTGGATTTAAATTGCATTAGGCTTAGGGAGGGGCAAACTTGTAAATACAAGTGCCCCTACCCCTTGGCACCCCTTGGCCGGCCACCTGTAGGGCTACCCCCTCCACCTCTTTTACTTCCTCACTAAGTTTCTTCTTCTCCATTACTTTCTTCCAACTCATTCTTCTTCCTTTTCAATCCACTTTTAGGTATGATTTTTAAACCCTTTTAAATTCCTCCTTTTGCATTATTCCTTCACATAAATGATAGAGGGGATCATTCTCTACAAGTTGACCATAGCCTTTGTAGGTTCCCTTAAAATATAGGTTAAGGATTTATTATGGTTTAATCCTTTTTGAGAGTGGTATATATATATATATATATATATATATATATATATATATATATATATATATATATATATATATAGTATATGTATGTATCAATACTTAGAGTTGTGCTTTAGAACTTATAGTTGTGCATTAGAGCCTTAGAGTTGTGCACGAGAGACTTATAGTTGTGCAGGAATGCCTTAGAAGTGTACAGAATGCTATTCAGGAAAAACTGTGCAGTAGAGCCTTAAAGGTGAGCAGAGGAGCCTTAAAGGTGAGCAGAAGTGCCTTAAAGGTGAGCAGAAGAGCCTTAAAGTTGTGCAGGTTGTCCCAGTGTGCTAAAATCCGAGAGATTGAGTATTTTGTGTGTTTGTGCTTTATGTGCGTGTGTAAGGGAAATTGGAGAGTGTGTGTGTGTGTGTTTATATATAGATAGATACATAGTTAAGAATTAGAAGAAGTTAGAAGAATAGGAAGAAAAGTGAGAAATAGGAAATAGAGGTGATCGAGTTAGAGGGCGAAACGGAGCTCGGAGTATCGGAATGAGTTGAAACTTGGCGTGGGGCAAGAATATGTGAATTAGATTTTGTGGGTAGGCTCCCGAGTGGAAATCGGGGTTGTAGGGCGCCGGTATCGCGCCGTACTATTTCGTATCTTGAAATATTCAAGATATCGACAATGGGCCGTATCGTGGACTAAATGTCCACTTTACTTAGGTATCTTGGTAGGTAATATATCTATAGGCTAGTACCTTACTACCCTAGGGAGCTCGGGTCAAAATACCAAGCGTAGGTAGGCTAACTTGATAGTTGCCTAAGCTAGAATTTTACCCTTTTTAAGGGCAAAATAGGATATTGGCCTACGGCCAAGATATGAGTTTCTAAGTCCAAGATGGACTTGGATATGGGTTGTAGAGGTTGGTAATAGTTAGAAATAGTCGCCTAGACCTAGTCTTGACCCCAGTTGACCACGGTTGACTTTTTAGACCAAAAGTCAACTATGGGTCAACGCTTTACCCAATTTAGTCCCAAATTCCTTTACACTTGTGTAGTTGACCAAAAGTCAACTATTAGTCACCATTGACCTAGGGTTGACCAGGGTTGACCTAGAGTTGACCAGAGTTGACAAGGGTTGACCAGTTGACCAAAAGTCAACTGTAGGCCAATTCTTGACCCCGTTTGACTTTCTTCGACTTGTTTTGACCCGTGATGCCTGGTATGACCTAGGATTGACTTGGGTTGGCTTAGATTGACTTGACAGGACTTAGTGTGACTCAGTGAGACCTAGTTTGACCTAGATTACATATCATTCATTGTAAATCATTCCTAAACTTGTTCAAACCTAAATTAACTTACAGTATTTCATATTTAGGTCTTCTGATCTCCACTTTAAGCATTGATATATCCTACAACTCAGGACAGCAGGCGAGTACATTCATTGATAGTTTTCATTGTCTTGATATCTACTATATCCGATTCAGTTGTAGTGTCTTACTTGATTCTCGGCACGATAGTTCACGGACTAGTATTATCGAATTCCGGTCATGAGATGTCATTCCTGGATTTCTTGGGATACTGGTACTTGCTTGGTCTTGATTCTTGTACTTGTATTGATGCCGATTCCTGAAGAGGACTTGCTCCCCTCTTAGGGAATCCCGCGTCATGACGTGCTATGTCCGGATCCGTATACTTTTCGGGGATGGAGGAATTATTAGGGGTTATGTGATCAAAGCCCCATGTCCTTATTTTGCTAGCGCCACCCTCACCTCACGTAGGGTGTAGCAGACACCCCTTACCGGGTTATCCAGGTTGGCCGGCATGACCCTTGCCAGAGATTTTCCTGTGATTGTCGGGCCAAGTGGATAACCCTACCCTGACTCCCCAGCCGATCACATATCGCTCTAATAATTCAAATCATATTTTATATTTATTGTCGTATCTTATATTCTAGTTCATTTTTACTTTCTGTACTTCTCACCATGCTATGATTTCATTTACTCACATGCTCTACCTGCCTTTACATTGTACCTTGATTGGAGACTAAGTTCTGCTCGGGAGAAGAGTTACAACCCCGGTCCTTGTTTGGTTTAAGGGTTGTAACTCGGCTTTCAAATGGTTCCCAAGTCGCCTATATCTTTGTCTTGTATTTCATTATACTGTCTCTTATAGTATTTGTCAATTCACATGGAACTGCTGTTGGTGGTTGTACTTGCTCATTTTTCTGACAGGATACCGTTATGATATATTACAGATGACTCTGAGGTGGACTGCTCGACCTATTATGGGCTCGAGTTAGATGGAGTAGCCTTGGATTGTGGCATTATAATAGAGACACTAGATTTTGTACTTCCAGAGTAGTGTAGGTTAGCTAGGTAGACTGGACTGCGATCCAGCTAGCTTTATCACACTGTAGTTCTATATTCTATTTTGATACCCTGTGATGTTGTATATATCTGGGCTTGTATTGGACTCTGGACTTATTACTCTTCTTCTAACATATGTCTTTCCTTCTGAGCTATCTACCTTAGTTTTATTCTGTGATTGAGACTGTATTGTTATGTCACCTCCATTCGGAGAGTATATACTGTACAGGTACCTTTATCTGTTTAGTTGTAGTAATTCTAGATGACCTAGACAGCGTTCTACCGCCGATGCTGCGGCGTAGGCTGGACGTACCCACTTCTCGTGCCCCTAATCAGGATGCGGGTCATGACATCACTCAACATCTATTGTCTCAATCATTCAAACAAGAAGCAATAATAGAGAACATGTAAGATAAAGCAGTAAGGCGTCCCAAACGCTCAGTCAAAATGTTCTTGAGATCTGGCTGTACAAAACATAGCCAGATGATATAGCAAGGTATGCACAATTGTTATCAGCTGCAGTCTGACTTAGTTACAATTATGTAAAGGTAAGTGCAAGATAGTTCGACTAATATGTCGGTGCCAAACGACAATAAGTAAAGTAAGTAGTAAAACGAGCAGGGAAGCAAGAAACCCACTCGTGCCCTCCTGCAATCATTCCTCTAGTATTGACCATCTTGGAGGTAGAAGTAAGCTGAGTCCTCGGGAGTTGGCTCTAAATCTGGCCATGCAAAACCAGAGAGGTTAGACCTCTAATAGCAAGTACAGCAAGGAAGCACGATATGAGGAATAGAACCAGTGATAAGAGTTAAGAATATGATAAATAGATCTCTGCTTGCTACTGGGGTTCGCACAACATCATGACATTTCAAGCCAACTTCCCAACCAAACAAGGACAGAAGTTGACCCGTCATGTCCTGACATTCTGCTCATCTCAGTAGTTAACAGAGTAGGTACAGTACACAAACAAATCAATTTAAATGGCCATACAACTACTACGGCTTGCTAACTGTAAGTTCCAAGCTGTCTTGGAAACATGCAATAAGAGATTTCTCAGTTCTTACTATGTACAAGCAAGGCTAGTCTATCCAATAATCAATTGCGCCAATCATGAATTAGACGAGTCCCAGCGGGACGTCCGTCATCAATATATGTAATAGTATAAGCAGATACCACTCCCTGCCCGTGTGGCAGATTTGTAGTATCTGTGGGAACCAATCGGCATGTCGGGGCACTAATTGTCCCAAGATGGCTGCCATATAAGAACTCAAGAATCCATTCTCTCCATACAATCATTATTTTATTTAGCTTAATAGTCCCTATGTTGATTGAAATCTTATGTCGTGGATCATGGTCATTCAGAATGAGTACTTCCGTACAGAGTATGATATGCACAACTCTACAACGATGCCCGTGCGGTTAGGTTGTAGGTCTTACATAGCGTAATGCAACAATCAAACCTAGCCACGGAATAATCATGCCTTGACTGTAAGATACACATACTGCTTTTACAGAAAAATAGAAGTCAACATGTGTCCATATGCCAATGTTCGGATCGGCTAGTCGATCGTAATGGTTCATGGTTCATACATGAACGTGTCTCATTCAATTTAATAAGACGACTAGCCAGTCTCTTAGTTCCAACTAGGAATGCATGATCAATCATTAGTCAAGGTAACAATCAATGTCAATTCGGGACAAGAAACAGCCCAAAGGCGGCAGTAGATGGATGCCCATCTATGCGGCCAGAGTAAGTGGGTACCCATCTATGCGGCCATAGTAAGTCAGAATCTCATGCGACCTGGGAGCCAAGGGCCATGGCCTATGCGGCCAAGGATCGCCATACGGCTAGAGGGAAACGGGGTCTATGCGGCAAGACTGTCGAGAGCCATGCGGCAAGGGGAGAACAAGGCCATGCGGCAAGACTGCCAAGAGCCATACGGCAAGGGGGAACAAGACCATACGGCAAGACTGCCAAGAGCCATACGACAAGGGGGGAAAACAAGGCCATGCGGCAAGACTGCCAAGAGCCATACGGCAAGGGGGGAACAAGGCCATGCGGCAAGACTGCCAAGAGCCATACGGCAAGGCTGCCAAAGAGGAGCCGCATGAAGACTGGAGTGCCTATGCGGCTAATGAGGAGCCGCATGAAGACTGGAATGCCTATGCAGCTAATGAGGAGCCGCATGAAGACTGGAATGCCTATGCGGCTAATGAGGAGCCGCATGAAGACTGGAATGCCTATGCGGCCAACACTGTTCTTCTTCTCCAACTTTTTCGAGAAGAAGAACCTGGGAAGTTTGGGGTTTCCAGACTTCCCAACCTTACAATCCAAGCCAAATCTGGACTTCCATAGGTCAAATAGGGTAGAATGAAATTCTCTACAACATAGAACAACTAGATTTTGAAAACAAAGAAGTTTGATAGGTCAAAACCAAGAAAAACCGAAAGTAACATAAACTTAGATCTACAAACATACACCCATGAAAACCAAAAACTCCAAGTTCTACAGAGACTTGAAATCAAGTAAGGAAGAGAATGGAACAATAATACTTGAGATCCATCATAAAGCAAGTTGTACTTGCCTAAGCTTTCTAGGTTGGTGGGAGAGTATTGGAGGATGAAGAAGAAGTAAATGAGAGTAATAAAGAGAGAGAAAGGTAAAGGGGTATAAATATCAAGCCAAGTCAATCTCCACCACCCATTCCTTCGTACAAGATCTAGGCCATCCACCCCTTATCATGATGAATCAAGCTACACCAAGTTGGTTCAACATGAACAAAATAAACCAAGAGCTTAAGCAAAAGCAGAAAATAAAACACAGAAAAATTAATTAGTATGAAATTACAGAATGAATGCATGATAAATATTAAATAAATACATTCAAGCAGTACACGTATAAAAATACGTATTCTGGGAACGGGAAGTGACACTTGCCTTGGCTATAGTCTATAGGATTGACTTGACCTTGTGTTCCTTTAGGAGATGAGAATGATACTAGAATTGGCTGTCTTGACCATTCTCGATTGAGAGTCGCTTGCCTTGGACTACAATTAAGACTATAGATTGGGAGTGCTTGTCTTGACTATAGTATATAGAATTGACTTGACTTACTTGTTAGCCACGTCTAGTATTATGCTTCTTTTTGGCATGCCACTATCTTAGTATTCTTGTCTCTTAGTTATTCTTCTGTGTCTATTTTCTTGTCTTTCCATGCATGTTATTTACTGTTACATTCAACATATTATTATGTATTGTAACTACCACTTTTTCAGAAGAGGGGTATTTTTGATTTTTTTTTTTGTTATTATTGCAACTTCAAACTATATTTTGAGTGATAAATTTATTTTATAAAACTAGTAGTCATATTTTTGGATTAATTATTTATAATATTTAATATAGTGCATATGTTATATTATTTAATACGATTAGTGGTTAGCCATTAGTTAGAATAGTTGTTAGTGATCCTAACGAACCTAAACTAACTTGACATGACCACCTAATTAAATGATTAGGAGAAGCCTAATTGAACTTTAGCTAGCCTCTAGTTAGATTAGAAAGACTAGTTAGAAAGTTAGGCTAAAACACCTAATCAAGGGGAATAGTCTTTTCCCTAAACTTGTTATGACTAAAGAGAAGGACTTAGCAGACTATTCCCCTTGCCCAAAACCCTAACCCTAACCTATTATGGTAGCCCACTTTCTTTATAAAGCCTAACATCTTCTTCTTTCTCCTCCTTTTATTCAAAATCCTAACCCTAATTAGAAGTTTTTCCCCAAATTGTTCCTACCACCAAATCTCCTCCAAATTAGCCTAAATTTGTTACATTCTCTTTTTCATGGAGATTAGAAGCCTCTAGAAGCAAGACATTAGAGGTTGGAACGCTTGGATCTTGGGAGTTTCTAAATCTTGGAGCCATTTTTATTGGAAATCCATTTCCCAATAGGTATATGCATTCTAAACCCTCTAATTAGTGTTAAATAATATATAGGTATCAAATAGGAACCTCCATGAATTAGGGTTACCCATGGTGAGGAGTTTTGACTTCTTCCCTCATTTGGAGACTTTCTCCTTTGTATTTTGACCAATTTTAGGAAAAATTCGAGAATAACATTTCTAGGGTTTGTGAATAGGTTTTTTTAGGTTCTAATTGTGATTTTGAACATGTGGGTATGCTTTGGGTCAAGTTTGGATTCATTTGGAGTATATACCATGGGCGTGTCACAACGTATCCCGATACGCACGCCAAGTGTTTGACAAAATGACCAAAAGAACACCTAAGGGTTTAGGTTCAGTTTTGATACTTGTATTTAGATGTATATTAGTATAGATTATCATTGGTATGCTTATTAGTGATATATGAGTGGGTATTCATGTTTTACATAAAATAGGGGACTACGTGGACTCTTTTTGAGTCTTGTGGTTGCCTCCCCATATGTATTCTGTTATATGTGTGAGTGTGTTTATAAATCTCTGTGTAGTGAAGCAGGGGCAGACATGAGGGGGGTTAAATAGGTATAACATTTAACTAATGTAAATAAGGATTGATACTGTTATATATGTGTGTGTGTGAATAAGAAGGGGGCTATTTATGTATTAATTGTAAAGGGGCCATATAGCAGTGCAATGAAGGGGATGTTATGAAGGGGGAATGACTAAACTAATATGTTAATGTATAATAGTATGCATATGAGAAGACACATATCAGTATATGATGAAAGCACATATCAGTTTTGAGGGGGTTACATGTATCAGTTAAGTAGAGAATAGGGGGCTTGGACTGTTGAACTAACAACAACTATAGGTAAGAGGGGGAAAACCTTAGAGGGCAGTGCAGTATCTAAGGGATGGGGAAGAGTTTACTAGCAGTTAACTAAAGATAGGGGGAAGGGTTATGATGGGCTTGTGCAGTAGCCTTGCTGCTATAGCAACAACAGGTAACATCTTGAGATAGGCTCAGTTTAGGCCATATGATAAACATTTACATATGTTCTATTATCTATAAAAACAAAACAAGTCTTACGTCTTCCCAAATTTCTAGAATTTGTTTAACAATAACTTGTTCTATTATCTATAAACTATAATAACAAAAAATTTCAAAATTGATAACAAAATTACATACCCTTAGAAACGGGTCGGTCCGGGGCCCCATTTATTTTAAAAATAGGACCGCCCCGTCCCATTAGTGTCAGACAACTCTCCCGACCCGTCCCGTTTAAATTCTAAATTTTAGGAACTGACTTGTTTGGACATTTTACGATTTGGGCCGAGTCGAAACCGCGGGTCTTGGAACCGTATGCCCACCCCTAGCTCCAAATGTGAAGTGTCTCTTAACTTTGTAGCAATTTTCAAGTATGGACAAGTGCCCAGTGTAGCCTTCAAGTGCTACAAACTTTGACTAAAGTCAAAATTTAGCACTTGAAATCTCTCTCACTGTGGATGATCTAACAATTTTTAAGTATGGACAAGTGTCCACTGGAACCTTCAAGTGCTATAAAATTTAACTAAAGTCAAAATATAACACTTGAAATCTCTCCTACCGTGGAAGCTCTAATGATGCCAACGTTTAAAAATAGTTTTTGGTTAAATATTGGAGCAATGCTCATTTTGGTACTTGCTAATTGAGTTTAACATCGAAACAAAGCTCAATTTTGTACTATTGAATTTTACCTTTATCACTTTCCAAACTGAAATTGTTATTTTGCTATAAAAAATAAACAAATTATAATTTTTATTTGAAATGAATAAGAGAAGAGAAATAATGAGAGAAGAGTTGTGCAAAGAATATAATAATTTTGATTTGTGCTTAATATAAAATCCAAAAAAACTATTGAAATAAAACCATCAAAGCCTTTTAAAATCTGTTAGGGTCTGCTTGGCAATTGTAGGGGTAGCGGTTATGAGGTGTTTCTAGAGTACCAGTTATGAGCGGTTATAAGGGGTCCGGTTTTGGGTGGTTTTTAAGAAGCGGCTTTTAAATCAGTCCAATCCATGCTTGGTAATTCACTAACGAGCGGTTCTGAAAGTTTTTAACACGAACAAATTAAATAGGGAAGGGTATCAGTAGTTATAATTATATATATTTTTGTGAGTATATAAATGAAAAATTTATCAAATGCCCAAAAATCGCAAAAGTTTTATGAAAAACCCACCACAAAATAACATTTTATCGCGTGCCCAGAATTAGCAACAAATATATAAAAGGGTGCAGAATGACCTTTTTGTCCTTCTAATTTATTGAAAACACCCACGAAACCTACTCTTCAAAAAAAAAAGTTTTGATTCTTCCTCTTCTTCCATACGTTGCTCACTTTCGAATCTAGGTCTTCTCCTCCAAAATCTTCAAATCTTACTTCAAAAACTCGTCAGTGACTCTCCATTCGCAATCTTCACACCATGTCGTCATCATTAGCTCCTATTTTATCATCATCATCAGTATCAACTGGAACCTCACTTCATCATCATCATCAGCATCAACTGGAACCCCACTTCATCATCATCAGCAACATCAACTGGAACCCCACTTCATCATCATCATCAGCATCAACTGGAATCCCAGTTAGAGAAGAGAGAGCTGATGTAATGAGAATTAAGAGCTTTTTGTCATTCTCTGTGTTAAAATCACGCAGAATTGACATTCTGGCCTTTTCCCGTGTTAAATTGATGAAGAATTACCATTCTCCGTGTTAAAATAACGGAGAATGGCCATTCCCCGTGTTAAAATACAAGAGAATGGTCATTCTCTGTGTTAAAATAACAGAGAATTATCATTCTCCATGCTAAAATTACGGAGAATGACCCTTCTCCGTGTTAAAATGAATGAGAATGGTCATTCTCCGTGTTAAAATCATGAAGAATTTCCATTCTCCATGTTAAAATGACGGAGAATGGCCTGTAGGAGAATAGTCATTATACTGAGCCCTAGGTTTATCCCATTAATTTGGGCTTAGAATTTAGTAAAATGAACCTATTAAATGAGATTCATTATACTGAGCCCTAGGTTCATCCCATTAATTTGGGAGTCTTTAACCGACGGCCACGTGGCATGTGGTTTGGACCATACTCACCCTATATAAGGGGAAGTTTTTATGAAGAGTCACATCTTCCTCTCTTAACATTTCCAACACCATGCTTGACCCGGACTTAGCTTCAAACGGCCGTCGTTGGCCTTGCATAAGTTGGCTGTTAGTTATGGATCCCTTCGTTCAAAGAAGCTGTGTCTTTGTACAAGAGCTGCTGATGAGTGTCGAGATGTACCGGAATGCCTACCATGAGGAGTTAGAACCTAAGTGACGTCTTAGAGGTCTTGGAGGTCCTAACGACAGGGTTTGGGTTGATTGCCAATCCGAAGAGCCACAGGTTGTTCTCTGTCCTACTCATAGCGGCTGCACGTCTTTATTAGGCTGGAAGAGCCTCAGGAGCTGCCGCGAGCCCATAGCTGCTTTAGGAAGTGGTCTGTTCTGACGAGAAAATGGCTCGCTGCGTGTCTGGGGGGTTCTGTAGGCGCAGACCTTGATGGCGACTGTATTCACATCTTCTATCCACAGTCTCTTGCCGCAAGGGTAGAAGTTGTGGAGCTATTCAGTGTAGAGCAACAATTGCTTAGTTCTCACAAAAGAGTCCTACGATCATACTGTGAAGACTAACCCCATTGTAGATCTTTAGGAGTTCTTTCCATATAATCACAAAGAATCTGTAATAGACTATTGTAGGTGTGATTTTTAATAAAAGAATTTTTTGTGATCTTTTTTGTTGTATGTTCTGTTAAAATCTTTTATGTTGTATGTTTTTGTTGTATCTTCTACAAGACCCCTTTCAAAGTGTTAGAATGCAGAAGAATGACCATTCTCCGTATTAAAATCACGGGGAATGGTCATTCCCCGTTGTAAATCACGGAGAATGACCATTCTCCGTGTTAAAATCACAGGAAATGGCCATTCCCCGTTGTAAAATTACGGAGAATGTCCATTCTTCGTGTTAAAATCACGAAGAATAGCTATTCCCGTGTTAACATGCAGGAGAATAGTCATTCTCCGTGTTAAAATCACGAAGAATGGCCATTCTCTGTTGTAAAATCATGTAGAATGACCATTTCCCGTGTTAGAATGCAGAAGAATGGTCATTTCCCATGTTAAAATCATGGAGAATGGCCATTCCCCGTGATAAGATCATGGAGAATGGCTATTCCCATGTTAACATGCAGGAGAATAATCATTCTTCGTGTTAAAATCATGGATAATGGTCGTTCTCTGTTGTAAAATCACGTAGAATGACCATTTTTCGTATTAAAATCACGGAGAATGACCATTCCCCATGTTAAGATCGCGGAGAATGATCTTTTTTTTTCCTTTTTTTTAAAGTACATGTTGATTGATATCGTACTTTTCATTGTTGTTTATTTTATATCAGTACAAACAACCGAGAAGCTCAAAGAGACAAATAAAAGGCTCCGGAATGAGAAAAGCGAGCTTCAGAAACAAGTTGCATCATTGTAGGATGAAGCCATTAAAAAGGACTTAATCGTCGAAAAACTTCAAATCTCTCCACGAAGATGATGATGATGATGATGCTGAGCGATGATCGGAGTTCGACTGAAGAAAAGCACAGTGAACTACGAACGATCTTTGCGATCTCTGCTGAATATGAGAGCAATGGAATTCAGATCTCTCGTGAAGAAGAAGACGAAAATCGCAATCAAATTCTGAGTTTGTGAATTCAAATATATATATATGACCAAATTTGCGCGAAGGGGTAGCTATGGTATATCAAAATGGCAATTTTGTAAATACATAGCATCTAAAGGGAATCTTGAAATATTCAACGTGAAAATACATAATGTTGGGTATTTCATAAAACCCATCCTGTGGGTGAGTTTTTCATAAACACCCACCTCGAAAGTGGGTATCTCAGCAATTTTCAGATAAATTAAATAGGGAAGGGTATCAGTTAGGGGTGAGCGTCGGTATAATCGGTCGGTATTTGGTCGATTTTTTTGGTATTTTTTAAAATCGGTATTTGAAAAATCAATACCAATATCGTACCATTTAGAATCGGTTTTTTTCGGTTTCGGTTAAATCGGTATTCGGTCGATTTTTGTTCGATATCGATATTTTACCAATTAATATTTGATCAATTAACACACTTAATATTGTAGAACCTCTTAACCTATAATATATATTTTTTACTTTTTTGGAAGCATTAATTTTAAAGCCAAGCCTCTACCAACCAAACAATTAATCAAAATTATTAGAACAATATGTAACAAGTCGCAAACACCTAAAAATGAGCTTAAAATATCAAACGCGGTCACTGTCACGACCCGCACCCGCTATAAGGGCACGTGTACGTAACAACGCCCAGCCCTCGCCGTAAAAACGGCGTGGAATGCTGTAGGTTTTCTACTCAAACAACAGTTTATATATAATATCAAAATCTGTCGAGAATATGGTCAACTCCGAACGGAGGACAAGCAATGATAATATATGAGTGCTCAATCACAACTCTAAGATAATAAAGTAAATATTGAAAGATAAAGACAACAAGATGATAAAATATAACCTGTCAAGTCCAAACACAAATAATATACAAGTCCAAGTCCAAGTCTCTAATACAATCCAAAATATAATATAATAACATAAGTAGCAAGCTGGAGACAAGGTCCAGTCCAAAATGTCTATTCTAACTAAACTAAGCTAGAGGCTCGTCGGGCGGAGCTAAGCCCTGCTGAACCAAGGTCTCCAAGTCTAGACCGACTACGTCATGAGGACCATAGTAGGTAGGACAATCCTCCTCGCCATAATCTGTAAAATTTTGTCAACATATCCAGTCAGGATGGAACGAGCACAAATCTCAAATAACAGTTCTAGTTATACGATATTAAAAATGTAGCAGTAAATAGAGAGAATATACGAGGTAAATAATGTGTACATGAATCATGGTAAGGCATGTCAATACTGTAACTGAATGTAAGAACAAGAAAACAGTATAAATCATGTACAAAAAATCTGGAACTATATCTATGTGAGTTTAGTATTAGTTTCAACATGTGATCGGCTTAGAACTTGATACAATATTTGGCCGGGCTAATCATACGTGAGTGTATGATTAACACTATACAATGATGATACAATATAATACTGCGGGGTATTGATCACATATCTACGCTAACACCCCTATCCCTGACTAATATAGTGGATCCAGTCATGACACGTCATGATACGTATTCTCTGAGGAGGTCGCGAGCCTACGCAGGAATCGTATCTATACAATGAACAATAAACAATGAAGACTTGCCCAGTGTATACCATATATAAGAGGAATAACATCTTATGACGGAATCCAGACAAATATCAATCCGTGTGAACAATGTGTCAAGAGAACAAGGATAATCTACACTAAATACTAGAAACAAAGACGATATCATAAAACAAAAATATTATCAGAGAATGTACTCGCCTGTGATGTGATGGATAAATCGACTGAGTCCAAGAACAGTGCCTCGAGGACTATAGATGGAATACTGTATCAATATAATGTTTTGGAAGTGAAATTAAGTCATACTGAGTCAAACTAGGTCAAGACACGTCAAACTAAGTCAATCTAGGTCAAACAAGGTCAAACTAGATTGTACATGGTCGATCTAAGTCGTTTTAGGCCTAACTAGGTCAAACTGGGTCAATGCAAGTCAAACGGAATTAATCTAGGTCGATTTAAGTCAACGGTTGACTTACAGTTGACTTTTGGTCAACTGGTCAACTCTGGTCAACTCTAGGTCAACCCTAGGTCAATCCTAGGTCAATGGTGACTAACAGTTGACCTTTGGTCAACCGTTCAAGTCTAATGGAATTTGGGACTAAATTGGGTAAAGTGTTGACCCATAGTTGACTTTTAGTCCAAAAAGTCAACCGTGGTCAACCAAGGTCAAGACTAGGTCTAGGCGACTATTTCTAATCATTATCAACCCTTACAACCCATATCCAAGTCTATCTTGGACTCCTAAACCCGTATCTTGGCCGTAGGCCAATATCCTAAATTTACCCTTTACAAAGGTAAATTTCTAGCCTAGGTGAATACCAAGTTAGCCTACCTACGCTTGGTATTTCGACCCGTGCTCCCTAGGGTAGTAGGATACTAGCCTATACATTCATTACCTACCAAGATTCCTAGGTAGAGTGGACGTCCAGTCCAACTTACGGCCTATTGCCGATATCTTGAATATCTCAAGATACGCAATGGTACGGCGCGATACTGTCGTCCTAAAACCCCGATTTCAACTCGGGAGCCTACCCGCAAAGTCTAATTTATATAATCTAGGTCTCCCCCAAGCTTCATCGCGTTCCGACACTCGGAGCTTGATTTCACCCTCTAACTCGATCTCCTTTAAATTGATTTTCTATACTTCTACTTCTCATTCCTCTTCTAATTCTTACCCTTCTAACTCTTCTCCTTCTAACTCTTCTTCCTTCTCCTAATTCAAATTCTTCTTATTCTTTTCCTTCTTCCTATTCTTTCTTTCTCTCATCCTCTTCTAATCTTCTTCTAATTCCTAATCTCATTCTCTTCCTAACTTCCTCTCATTCTCTTTCTATTCTAATTCTTCTTCTTAAATCTTTTTCTAACTTCTTCTTCTAGTCTCCTTCTAACTCTCTAGTTATCTATCTATATACATATATATACACATATATATACGTATCTATATATACCTATATATATATATATAGGGGGGTTTACATGGGGGGCTATGTGGGGGGCTTAAATGCTGCTGCTGCTGCCCTATATGCTGCTGCTGCTGCTGGCAATACTGCTGATGCTGCTGTCGGCTTGTGGGGGGGGGGGGGGGGGGCAGCAGCTCCTTCCCCCCCCCCCCCCCACAGCAGCTGCCACTGCTGCTCCTATTCTCTCTTCACTCCCTCCCTCTATATATATATATATATATATATATATATATATATATATATATATATATATATATATATATATATATATATATATATATATATATATATATATATATATAACTATTTAACCATCTATCTATACATAAATACATACACACATAATTATATAGACACACACACACATACAAATACACACCCTCACTCCTCTCATGACACCACCACCACCACTCTCACACAAACACACACACTCACTACCACTCTTACACAAACACACACACTCTCTCACACTCACTACCACTCTCACACACCATCACCACCATTTTCATACACCATCACCACCCTCATTCCTCTACACACACACACACACAAATACATATAATTATATACACACACACACACACACACACACACACACACACACACACACACACACATATATATATATATATATATATATATATATATATATATATATATATACATACCACTTTAATTAAGAAAACCCCCAATTAATCTCTAACGTAGATTTCTAGGGAAACCTATGAAATCTATGGGCAAAGTGTGGAGAATCATCTCCTCTATATTAATTGTGAAGGGAATAAATGAAATAGAGGAATTAATGGGAATTAATGATCTTACCTATGGATTTTCTTTGAGGAAGAAGAAGAACTCCAAAAAGAAAAGAATGAAATGGAGAGAGGGAGATTTCTTAGGAGTGAAGGAATAGAGGAGGAGGGGTTCTCCTATCATGGCCGGCCAAGGGGGGGCCCTATTGGGTTTTGGGTGGAGACCCATTAGGCCCCCAACCCAATAAACTTAGTTTGGTTCGAATTGAATTTGGTTTGGTTCGGTTTGTTCCGGTTTAACTCTAAATCGACTAATTATGCCTCTAATTGACTAGTTAAGCCATGGGAGTTTGGTTTATTGGTCTCTAGCCTAGTTAGGATGGCATGTGGGCCAAGCCCAGCTAGTATGTGGGTCCCACTAAGGTCCAGACTACCCGGGTCTCCAACTTAAGTCCAAATTGGATAAAATTCAAACTAAATCAAACAAATCCCTAAAAATCATATAAAATCAAATAAAATTCCCAAAAATTATAAAACTTGAAAAATGATGAAAATACCCCTAATTCGAAAACTGGGGGTGACAAATCTACCCTCCTTAAAAAAATTTGTCCTCGAAATTCAAACGGTCGTACTCTTCTCTAAGTCAAGCACCCAACAATCAAGGTCTACTAAATTTTATCCTAAGTTATATAACATGTAATCCAGGAAATCAGAACACATGCATGGTTTTAAATTTCTACAGTATCATGTTATTGCAGTCTTCATTGGAGTTTTCTATTTAATCTAGCATGATCATCACATATGCAAACTATAGGTACTAAGAAAGCAATCATCAATCAGTAGACGGAAAGAACAGGTAAAAGAAAGAGCAAGACCCTACCTCCTAGTCCAATGTGTGCAGGATCCTCAACTGTCATCGCAAAAGCCCTATCCTGGCGGGGTATATCCCGCTGCTGGTGGAGGGCGTGATGCGGTGCCATAGGTGGCCTACCCTGTGCTCCCTGAGCTGCACGACGATGGTTCGAAGGGCAATCCCTCGCCTGATGTCCCTCGGTGCTACAGTATAGGCACACACCCAAACGTCTCCTGCAAACCTCCCAGAGATGTCCGGACCTCTTATAGTAGTGGCAAGTAGGTGCCTGCTGCGTCGGTCCCTACTGCTGCTGCCGGGGCACCTGCTGAACTGGTGCCCTAATCGGAGCAGGAATCTGCTGCGAGCATTGCGGAATAGAATAATGCTGGAGTTGAGGACGCTTAGCAGCCCCCGCGGTGCTAGTAGTCCCCGAAAATAGATCACGGTCCCTCTTGGGCTTCAGGCCCCACTCCCGCTCTACCTTGCGGGCCTCCGCATAGATCTGGGTATAAGTCTCATAAAAGAAGGGAATGAGGATCTTGATGTCCCAGATCAGCCCCTTTCTGAAACAGTTCGCCCTGATCTCCGGGTCACGAACCATATACTCCGCGTATCGGCTCAGACGGCCGAACTCCGCGGCGTACTCCTCCACAGATAAACTGCCCTGCTGCAGATCCTGGAACTGCCGCACCAGGTCGATCTTGTCCGTGGGGGAAAAGAACTTCTCCTTGAAGAGAAGCTTGAACTCTGCCCAAGTATGGCCCTCTCCTGCTAGGGCTGGCTCATTTCTGAACCAGGTGCGTGCAATGTCTAGCAACTGCAAACCCACCGCCTCGACCTTCAGGTCGTCTGCGAGGCGGGAGGCCCTCATCTGTCGCTCGATATCCTTGAGCCAATAATCGGCATAGACCACACCCTCGGTCCCGCTAAAGTCATGGGGCCCGAGCTTCTTGAAGTCCTGGATATCTCCGTACCTCGGATGCGTCCCATGATGTGGAGCCCTCTGCTCCACGGCTGCAAGGGCCAACTGATGGGCATCCTCCATGCCCTGACGCATCGCGTCTGTCTGCCTCTGTTGAGCCTCGGCCTGGGCTCTCTGAGTCTCCAGCATCTGCTGGAGGAAAGTAAGCATCTGCCCCATATCTGTAGACAGAGGAGGTGGAGGTGGAAGTATGTCTGCAACTGGCAGAGGAATCCGCTGCGCAGGAGGAGGACGCCCGCATCAACCACT
The DNA here is from genome assembly GCA_029216955.1 of Iris pallida. Taxonomy (NCBI): domain Eukaryota; kingdom Viridiplantae; phylum Streptophyta; class Magnoliopsida; order Asparagales; family Iridaceae; genus Iris; species Iris pallida. Next base: position 4,272,961 of record JANAVB010027995.1, read on the forward strand.
GGTACTGCGGCCGGAAAAGTCGTAGCAACCCTGGGGTCAGCCCTCGTAACTGGCAAAGGAGCGCCCCCAAGAGCTGCGGCCGACACCCCGACTGCATCAGGGGTATCTGGATCAGGTCCGCGAGTCATAGCAGACCTGTCTGCGTCCGCGGACTCAGGATGCTGGGACCTGGTCTGTACCATCCTGAAGACAGATTGAAAGAAGATATCAATATGGCACAAGAAGGATTATATCAAAGGAGAACAGCCAGAAAACAGTAAATCAATATCAAAGACGGTAAGTAAGATAAGCAAGGAAAGATCCTACTGTGATTGAGTACTCTTAGCCTACTACCTCCTATATATATCACAGGCTCGTAGTCAACACTCTAAGACGAGTGCCGCCACGACATCGCACTAATTGCGACTTCAGGACCTGCGTGGGCCACCACTAAAACGTGTCACGACCCGCACCCGCTATAAGGGCATATGTACGTAACAACGCCCAGCCCTCACCGTAAAAACGGCGTGGAACGCTGTAGGTTTTCTACTCTAACAACAGTTTATATATAATATCAAAACCTGTCGAGAATATGGTCAACTTCGAACGGAGGACAAGCAATGATAATATATGAGTGCTCAATCACAACTCTAAGATAATAAAGTAAAGACTGAAAGATAAAGACAACAAGATGATAAAATATAACTTGTCAAGTCAAAACACAAATAATATACAAGTCCAAGTCCAAGTCTCTAATACAATCCAAAATATAATATAATAACATAAGTAGCAAGCTGGAGACAAGGTCCAGTCCAAAATGTCTATTCTAACTAAACTAAGCAAGAGGCTCGTCGGGCGGAGCTAAGCCCTGTTGAACCAAGGTCTCCAAGTCTAGACCGACTACGTCATGAGGACCGTAGTAGGTAGGACAATCCTCTTCGCCATAATCTGTAAAATTTTGTCAACATATCCAGTCAGGATGGAACGAGCACAAATCTCAAATAACAGTTCTAGTTAGACGATATTGAAAATGTAGCAGTAAATAGAGAGAATATACGAGGTAAATAATGTGTACATGAATCATGGTAAGGCATATCAAAACTGTAACTGAATGTAAGAACAGGAAAACAGTATAAATCATGTACAAAAATCTGGAACTATATCTATGTGAGTTTAGTATTAGTTTCAACATGTGATCGACTTAGAACTTGATATAATATTTGGCCTGACTAATCATACGTGAGTGTATGATTAACACTATACAATGATGATACAATATAATACTGTGGGGTATTGATCACATATCTACGCTAACACCCCCATCCCTGACTAATATAGTGGATCCAGTCATGACACGTCATGATACGTATTCTCTGAGGAGGTCGCGAGCCTACGCAGGAATCGTATCTATACAATGAACAATAAACAATAAAGACTTGCCCAGTGTATATCATATATAAGAGGAATAACATCTTATGACGGAATCCAGACAAATATCAATCCGTGTGAACAATGTGTCAAGAGAACAAGGATAATCTACACTAAATACTAGAAACAAAGACGATATCATAAAACAGAAATATTATCAGAGAATATACTCGCCTGTGATGTGATGGATAAGTCGACTGAGTCCAAGAACAGTGCCTCGAGGACCTATAGATGGAATATTGTATCAATATAATGTTTTGGAAGTGAAATTAAGTCATACTGAGTCAAACTAGATCAAGACACGTCAAACTAAGTCAATCTAGGTCAAACAAGGTCAAACTAGATTGTACATGGTCGATCTAAGTCGTTTTAGGCCTAACTAGGTCAAATTGGGTCAATGCAAGTCAAACGGAATTAATCTAGGTCGATTTAAGTCAACGGTTGACTTACAATTGACTTTTGGTCAACTGGTCAACTCTGGTCAACTCTAGGTCAACCCTAGGTCAACCCTAGGTCAAACCTAGGTCAATGGTGACTAACAGTTGACCTTTGGTCAACCGTTCAAGTCTAATGGAATTTGAGACTAAATTGGGTAAAGTGTTGACCCATAGTTGACTTTTAGTCCAAAAAGTCAACCGTGGTCAACCAAGGTCAAGACTAGGTCTAGGCGACTATTTCTAATCATTACCAACCCTTACAACCCATATCCAAGTCTATCTTGGACTCCTAAACCCGTATCTTGGCCGTAGGCCAATATCCTAAATTTACCCTTTACAAAGGTAAATTTTTAGCCTAGGTGAATACCAAGTTAGCCTACCTACGCTTGGTATTTCGACCCGTGCTCCCTAGGGTAGTAGGATACTAGCCTATACATTCATTACCTACCAAGATTCCTAGGTAGAGTGGACGTCCAGTCCAACTTACGGCCTATTGCCGATATCTTGAATATCTCAAGATACGCAATGGTACGGCGCGATACCGTCGTCCTAAAACCCCAATTTCAACTCGGGAGCCTACCCGCAAAGTCTAATTTATATAATCTAGGTCTCCCCCAAGTTTCATCGCGTTCCGACACTCGGAGCTCGATTTCACCCTATAACTCGATCTCCTTTAAATTGATTTTCTATACTTCTACTTCTCATTCCTCTTCTAACTCTTCTCCTTCTAACTCTTCTCCTTCTAACTCTTCTTCCTTCTCCTAATTCAAATTCTTCTTATTCTTTTCCTTCTTCCTATTCTTTCTTTCTCTCATCCTCTTCTAATCTTCTTCTAATTCCTAATCTCATTCTCTTCCTAACTTCCTCTCATTCTCTTTCTATTCTAATTCTTCTTCTTAAATCTTTTTCTAACTTCTTTTTCTAGTCTCCTTCTAACTCTCTAGTTATCTATCTATATACATATATATACACATATATATACGTATCTATATATACCTATATATGTATATAGGGGGGGTTTACATGGGGGCTATGTGGGGGGCTTAAATGCTGCTGCCCTATATGCTGCTGCTGCTGCTGGCAATACTGCTGCTGCTGCTGTCGGCTTGTGGGGGTGGGGGCAGCAGCTCCTTTCCCTCCCACAGCAGCTGCCACTGCTGCTCCTATTCTCTCTTCACTCCCTCCCTCTATATATATATATATATATATATATATATATATATATATATATATTATATATATATATATATATATATATATATATATATATCTAACTATTTAACCATCTATCTATACATAAATACATACACACATAATTATATAGACACACACACACATACAAATACACACCCTCACTCCTCTCATGACACCACCACCACCACTCTCACACAACACACACACTCTCTCACACTCACTACCACTCTCACACAAACACACACTCTCTCTCACACTCACTACCACTCTCACACACCATCACCACCATTTTCACACACCATCACCACCCTCATTCCTCTACACACACACACACACACACAAATACATATAATTATATACACACACACACACACACACACACACACACATATATATATACCACTTTAATTAAGAAAACCCCCAATTAATCTCTAACCTAGATTTTTAGGGAAACCTATGAAATCTATGGGCAAAGTGTGGAGAATCATCTCCTCTACATTAATTGTGAAGGGAATAAATGAAATAGAGGAATTAATGGGAATTAATGAGCTTACCTATGGATTTTCTTTGAGGAAGAAGAAGAACTCCAAAAAAAAGAGAATGAAATGGAGAGAGGGAGATTTCTTAGGAGTGAAGGAATAGAGGGGGGGGGTGGGGGGAGGGGGGGGGGGGGGGGGGGGGGGGGGTTCTCCTATCATGGCCGGCCAAGGGGGGGCCCTATTGGGTTTTGGGTGGAGACCCATTAGGCCCCCAACCCAATAAACTTAGTTTGGTTCGAATTGAATTTGGTTTGGTTCGGTTTGTTCCAGTTTAACTCTAAATCGACTAATTAAGCCTCTAATTGACTAGTTAAGCCATGGGAGTATGGTTTATTGGTCTCTATCCTAGTTAGGATGGCATGTGGGCCAAGCCCAGCTAGTATGTGGGTCCCACTAGGGTCCAGACTACCCGGGTCTCCAACTTAAGTCCAAATTGGATAAAATTCAAACTAAATCAAACAAATCCCTAAAAATCATATAAAATCAAATAAAATTCCCAAAAATTATAAAACTTGAAAAATTATGAAAATACCCCTAATTCGAAAACTGGGGGTGACAGTCACTAAGTTTAATCTTTAGTATAAGTTTAAGTAACCAAAATTTACTTCAAAATTCTACGAGAACACAAAAACATAAGCTCAAAACATCAAAAATTCAATTCTTAACATTCTTAACATAAATTCAAGTCCACTAAAATCCATTCCAAGTTCTAGGAAACCAACCAAAACAAAGATAAAAATGAAAATGAGTAGTGTAAAATTAATCATGAACAACATTAAAAAACGTGTGTGCGTGATTGTATATATATATATATATATATATATATATATATATATATATATATATATATATATATATATATATATGTGTGTGTGTGTGTGTGTGTGTGTGAATCGGTTCGGTTCGGTATTTTCGGTATGGTATTACACTCAAACCGTTACCATTACCATTATACCGTAATTTAATCGGTTCGGCAATTCGGTATAGGTACATAATTTCGGTTCGATTTTTCGGAATATTTTTAATCGGTGTTCGATCGGTTTTTCGGTATCGGTCGGTATTTGCTCACCCCTAGTACTATCAGTAGTTATAATTATATATATTTTTGTGAGTATATAAATGGAATAAAAAATAGAGCCGCTCAAAATCTACCGATTTGGGGTGTTCGTAAAGCCACCCAAAAATATATTAGATCGGTTTTGTGAAATTTTTGAGCCGATCAAAATCAACACCTCAAAAAAATTAACAAGAAAATGTTTTCATAAACGGTCGGTTCAAAAACACCCAAAAACTGGTGAAAATACTGTTAGTAGAGTCTCACAAAATCTATCGAACTCCTATAAAATCTGCACATTAAAAAGGAGAACAAGGGTTTCTTTGAAGACATCAAATCCTAAAGTTTTCCTTGGATAGAATAGAATCCATCAAACCCTCTCCAAACCTCGCAAGAAAGAGGAAGGAGAAGGAAAAAATGGCGTGCGCGTGCGGAAGTCTAAGCTTCAGCACTCTCCGTCCCCACATTCCAATCCCCACTTCCTCCTCCTCCTCCTCAGTCTCTCCGAAGAGAGCAATCAGCTGCTGCGTCGGCAGAGCGACGGCCATGGCGGCGGCCCCGCCGATGCCCCCGCTGAACTCGACGGACCCCTTCCTCGCCAAGCTCGCCTCCATCGCCGCCGCCAACCCCGACATCATCTCCTCCTCCCGGCCGAGGAGCGACTCCGACCTCCCGCCGTTCCTTGACCTCTTCGAAAGCCCCAAGCTCATGGCTTCTCCGGCGCAGGTAAAAAAGGATGGACCTTTTGTTCGGATTCGGTCCTTTCCGGGCGTTTATGCGGGAAAAAAAACAATATTATGCGACCAAAGAAAAAGTAGCCTATATTTGGTCTAGTTTTTTAGTAAATTTTTTGTTCGTCAATTATTTTTTTGCTTGGTCCCTTCTATTTTCTTGGTCAATTTTTTGGCCTAACATAGAAATATTTATAGTGACCTAGTATTTTTATATTGTATTATTTTTAGTGGATTTATAAATCTGGAAATTGCTGAGAAACCCAATTTCGGGGTGGGCTTTTATGAAATGCCCACCCGTTGGATAAGTTTTATGAAATACCCAGAATTAAGTATTTTCACGTTAAATATTCCAAGATTCCCTTTTAGATGCCACCCGCTAGAAACTGCTATTTTTATAATACCGAAACTACCCCTCCGCGCGAATTGGTCATCTATATGTATTTGAATTCAAAAAACTCAGATCTGGATTGTGATTTTCGTCTTCTTCTTCACTGGAAATCTGAATTCCATTGCTCTCATCTTCAGCAGAGATCGCAAAGATCGTTCGTAGTTCGGTGTGCTTTTCTTCAGTCGAACTCAGATCATAGCTTGTCATCATCATCATCATCATCTCCATCTTCATCGTGGAGACATTTGAAGTTTTCCGACAATTAGGTCAATTGTGGAGAGAATATCTTTCTTCTTCTTTTCCATCAGAATTATCATCGTTTTGAAAGAAGAACGAAACTCTTTGTTCATGAAAAAAAAACTAAATTACACGGAGAATGCCATTCTCCGTTTTATTTAAAACGGAGAATGCCGTTCTCCGTGTTTCTAACACGGAGAATGGTCATTCTCCTGCGTTTTAACACTGGAATGACCATTCTCCGTGCTAAATTACACGGAGAATGACATTCTCCGTTTTATTTAACACGGAGAATGGCATTCTCCGTGTTAGTAACACGGAGAATGGTCATTCTCCTGCGTTTTAACACTGGAATGACCATTCTCCGTGTTAAATAAAACGGAGAATGTCATTCTCCGTGTTAAATAAAACGGAGAATGACATTCTCCGTCTTAATGTAGCACGGAGAATGGCCATTCTCCGTTTAAATTAAGACGGAGAATGTCATTCTCCGTTTTATTTAACACGGAGAATGACATTCTTCGTTTAAATTAACACGGAGAATGTCATTCTCCGTTTTATTTAACACGGAGAATGGTCATTCCAGGTTTTATTTAACACAGAGAATGGCATTCTCCGTGTTGAGAATGGTCATTATCTTGCATTTTAACACTGGAATGACCATTCTCCGTGTAAACTAAGACGGAGAATGACCATTCTCCGTCTAAATTATGACGGAGAATGGCCATTCTCCGTGTAACTTTCAGGACGGAGAATGACATTCTCCGTCTTAATTAAGACGGAGAATGTCATTCTCCGTGTTACTAACACGGAGAATGGTCATTCTCCGTGTAAATTAAGACGGAGAATGCTATTCTCCGTGTTACTAATACGGAGAATGACCACCCTCATGTGAAATTAACATTTTTCGTGTTCTAACACGGAGAATGGCCATTCTCCTGCATTTTATGGTCAGCTGAAACTTTGGAGGGCCATAACTTTTGACTGGGAGGTCGAAACGAGGTCCCGTTTGTCGCAAAATGAGCGTATCGTCGAGGAGACTGAAAGTAACAGTTTTATCGTTAGACGGCCTTCCGAAATTTTAGATTCGCAAAAAAATGATGTTTGGACCTCCGTTTTAGCATTTTTGTCGTTTGTCCCAGTCTTTCCGAAATTTTTCGACGAGTTTTTGAAGATTTTTGAGGAGAAAACCTAGATTCGAAAGTGAGCAGCGTAAGGAAGAAGATGAAGTATCGAAACTTTTTTTTAAGAGCAGTTTCGTGGGTGTTTTCAATAAATTAAAAGGAAGGGCAAAAGGGTCATTTGGAATCCGCTTTGGATAAGTTTCTCTAATTCTGGGCACGCGATGAAAGTTTTTTTAGCGGTGGGTTTTACATAAAACTTCTTTAGTTTTTGGGCATTTCATAAATCTTCCCTTTATAAATTACAATTCTATTTGTTCAATACTTGTTATTGTAGTCTTTTGTCTATTTAAGTGTTTGCTAAAGTTGTTTATAATGTAATCCTTTTTTTTAATATATACATATAAATTTATAATTTGTATTACTTTCAATGAAGTAGAAAATTCTAAGCTTTTATTTAATGGTAATGTTTTTTTTTCCCGCATATATCCACCTAGGCGACTGCCTAGCCATCTGCGCGCTGGGGTCCCTTTGCTGCATAACGGCTGCCTAGCAATTTATAATATTGATAAATATTGTTATTTATTTACTTGCTTTTTAAACAAGATACACCCGCATTAGATAGCTTTGGATGAATAATTTGAAGATGGATGGATGTGGTGAATGTATAGATATACAATTTTAACAAGTTTTACCTTCAACATTGTATCGATAATGAATTTTATTGACATACTATAGAAAGTCAGTCATAAAGACAACCAAATCATTCTGTCAACAATTGGAACATTGATCATATAATCTGAGTGGAGAGGTGCTGAAGATCTCATCATGGAACTATAATGGGAGCAAGATAGAGCACCATGGCTAGTGTGACAACCAACACGACTACCACCCCCAGTAGGAGTATGGTCTCGACCATGACCTAGAGGAAGACAATGCCATAGTCTGTATAAGAGAAGATAAGTCGGAAAAGAACAATCATATATTTTCGAAAGATTAACCATTACGAGAAGAGGGACTAGAGCAACAATATTTCTTTGGTGGTACAGAGACGTAACTTCATGAGAGCAATGATCATTTATGGAAAGAAGTCATGAGCACACCTTAGCATAATTCTGTAGCCAGAGAACAATACTATTATCAATCGATGGATTGCCCGTGGTGTGATAGAAAAGAGCTCGATCGGCGAGTTCACGTAGTACTAAGAGGCTCGGTCAAGATAGTTGTGGGTCGGTGAGAGATTCAGATGAACTTCACTTCCAAATGGAGAGAAGAGTAGATGAGGAAGTATACTTCGGAGCCATAGTCATAGGCAACACTGAAGAAGAAGAAGCCGAGAGAGAACACCCCCCGAAATGAGTACTTAAGGCTAGAATAACGCAACATGAGATAGCACAAACAATTCAGAAATTCAACACATATCGGATGGCCGATTGCGATTGGTGTATTGAGGAGCGACTAGCTGATCCGTTATCTAGAAAGATAGATTGTAGACAGGAGCACGAATATTGAAGCAGTTGGTCAACAGAACCAGGGAGGTCATTGTGTAGATTTTAAATTTGAAGAGTAGAGGTGCATATTTGGGCGGAAATTTGAGCATAAAAAAGGATACAATATGAAGGATCGGGAAGAAAAAAGGTAAAGAAGTGAGTTGTCTCGCCTGTAATGGGGATGCGAGTCGAGTTTGAGGTCTAATATATAGTCTAATGTGTCTGTAATAGGGTCTTTAAAGACTAGTGAAAAGGATAATAGTTTATAGTCGTAAGATGTAGATAGAATGGTGAGAAATCAATCAAGGAATAGGTTAGGATCAGTTTAGGATCTAGCTAGAACGGTTAGAAATCAATCAAGGAAATAGGTTAGGATCGGTTTGGAGTGTGAGGCCAGGCTATGTTGTACAGACATAGGAAAATGGTATCTTATCCCTATCATGTTTGTGGTGCAAAATTGGTGACTACCATGTACCTATGAATTTTTTTATATACCGTATCCGTATCTTTTCCTTATCTATATCCGTATTCATATTTGTGCAACGTAAGTGACATGCAAGTGGAGAAGCAGGAAGGCTGGCAGTAGCAACATAGGTAGGCTATGGATGTGGCTAGAACCAGGGGAGGCGTGAATCAGGCAGGGGTCACAATGAGTGGTTTATGCACGATTCAAGTAGGGGTCTCAATGAGCGAATCAGACAAGCTGTGAAGCTCTGATGAGAGGAGTGGCCAGAAGGGAATCACAAGGTGGTCAGTCGGGGTAGGCGTCCTAGAGCGTGCTGCTACGTTAGCCGAGGGAGGGCTGCGGTGACAGGGTTAAGGTTAGGGTGAGGGTTAGGCAAGTTGTAGATGTTGGATGTTGGCTTCATGTCGGTTTGGATTTTGAAATGTCGGATGTCGCATGTCGGAGATATTTTAAGATGTCAGGTATCAATTAATTTATAGTATATTACATATTACATATACTAAATGTTCTATGTAATTCTAGTATACAAATGTTCTCTCTGTCCTAAAACTAACTACCAACTAAACATAACACGATAGCGATTTAAGTTCAAATACAAATAACTACAAATATTAAAATCGTGTGTCAAGTAAATTTAAAGTTCAAATAAACTCTAATTAAGTACAGTACAAACATAAAACTACTGGCCAATATATTCCTTCAGACTCTTTAGTCTTGTTACCCATTAGAGATATATCCTAGATTCCTTAACATTTCATTGCACAACAACTACTCTATATTGGGGGTTAAGGAGTTGGGACCAGTTAACGCTCTGATTTTTTTGAGATAAAATGGTAGGAATAAACTTTTTTTTATGTTTCATTAAAAAAATAATGAAACAAACACCACATACAATGTAGAATACCCTGATAACTCGATGAAATAAAAAAAACAATAATACAGATTCCAACAAGACTTGGCTAGTCAGACTTGTTGCAGCTATAAGTTATTCAAGACTTGAGCTGCACATCTATTTCTTATTCGTTTAAAGTTAAAAAATAAAACTTGATTTTTAAATATGTCGGCCGATACTAGGGTATTTAATATCGGCGAAGGAACCTGATTTATCGACCGGCATTCTCTCAAACCATATACCCGAGTATGGTGCCGATATGTGTCGTTTTCCTTATGAAAATGACATGTCGGCCACATCTATAACTTTGGGGCTAGGTTTGGCTCGATGATGTTTTGGCTAGGGTTTCTAGAAGAGGATGCCGACTAAGGCTTTATGATGTGGGTAGAGTTGGGGATTTTGGGAGGCAAAGAGCTAGGTTCAAAAGGAACCATGTGTTGATACCATATTCACTAGTTGGCTCAACATAATGGAGTTACTTCATTTGGGAAAAAGTGAGTACATTGTTTAGGAGAGAGCATACCTCCCTTCCTAGAAGCTTCTCAATATAGGGTTAAACTAAGGCTAATAAGCTAACAAAAATTAGACAATACATAATAAGAGGTGCTTTCTCCTACAGAAGGATCACCCTCCAAGTTCCCTAGACAGTGTAGACAAAGAAGTAAGATCATACATTTGCTACAGGGGATCACATTCATCTATATGACTCATTAGACGGAAGAGTGAAAAGGAATGACATTCCCGTAGGGGGGTTATATCCGCAAAAGGTTTTATGTCATAATATAACTTTTCCTGACTAGTGATCAACTAGGAAAGGATTGCAGAAGCAACAAAGAGTTTGTTGTTGAAACTTTACTTCTTTTTTTTCCATATTATTTCTTGTACTTTTTATGGAATTTCCTTTTCCTTATTGATCAGGTATTAGTCATTTAGATGATGACCTGCTGTTATTTAACTTAGATCATGGTAATTTTCCTGAGGGTATATAAACAAGGGAAAATGAGGTTGTAACAGGAGGTATTAGTAAATTTTGGATGTTTGGGTGTTGCCTGTTGGTAGTAATGCAGGGAGAGAAAAAGAACAGAATACTTCCTATTTGACCTACATTTTTCACACCTTTCTTTTGTCTTATTGGTACATGACAAACAACAATATTATCTGTGTTATGAATTTTGTCTTCTGTTTTGAATTGATAATTGTTCTTATGCTTATGTAATTAATTATGTTGAACAAAAATAATTTTAAGAAGAGTAAATGTTTTGAGGTCTGTTACCCTAACACAAGACGAGAGTTGTAAATGATCTACTTTGTTCCAACTTTGTGGAGTGCTCAATGTTTTGAAACACCGTATGCAAGGGGGCATGTAAGCTTAGGCAATTAAGTGGACATCAACCATGGTGGACAGCTGTCAATTCTTGTAATTTAGCATAATGGATCTTTGAGCATGTGTGGTTCATACTCCATAACAATGCAGCTTATCCTCACATAAGAAAGAACATGAACTGTAGTGATTTATGTGGAAAATGGCACATCTAGAGGGGTTGTAAGCAAAATTTGTGAGTTTTTAGGTGTGTACAGGGGTTTATATGCAAAAACATAACTAGGAGGGTACCAACGGAATACTATTAAACATCAGTCCACATCTATAGCTATATCGTGCTAAACTCATGTTTTTGCCACCTACTCTCGAGCTTGAATGAAGAAGGATTATGTTGGCTCCAGAATCCAGATTAAGAATTAAGGTGGCATCAGTAGCTACACTGGTGCTCAACTTTATCATGTCTTTATGAAATGAATATTTATAAAAATGGAATAAATGTATTCAAGTAGCTGAACCCAAAAGTTGGGTCTAAGCTTTTCTATTTGTCTGTCTAGTTAATGTTTACTCTGGTGCCCTGCTAAAAGTAGCATCCCAACGGGAGGAATGGATAGTACTTATTTTTTACTTAAATACACTGGACAACGGAAAATTGATCTATACCTTGTTTGTTTTTGTGTATGCCGATAAAAAGCAGTGACAAGCTATATTAGCTTTTGCATGTGCACTTCAAGTTCTCTCTCTCTCTCTCTGGGTGTTTAGACTATTGGAAAAGAAGGGCTTATTAGGATAAAGCTCAGTATTGCCATCAATCAGAAATTTTACTTGGTAGGTAGTTTTCTGTGAAGGTATGATTAAGGTTACCTAGAAGGTGGACCGTTATGGGACAAGGAATGAAAACGGGAACATAAGACGCCACTTGGTGTGGAATGGTAATGGTGGAGATAGACATCTTCGGAACGCTTAGGTGGTATGAATCATGCGACTAGGAGTAATTGGCTTATTTTACAATAGGGCTAAACCTCCTGATTGGTGCAACAGTTCAATATCATTTAGATGTCAAATGTAAATAAATGGTGCTTGTCTGTGACGATATCATCTATATGTTATGGCTGGTGATTTTATGTGTTACTATAATAAGGAAATGGAGGATTCAATAAAAAAAGTTCACTACAAGATACAGTTTAAAAGATTATTGCCTCAACAAAAAATGTCTAATATGTTATCGAGTATACCGAAGAAAAGGAGTTAACATCATTTCTGAAATAACAATAAGAACTGGCGATGAAAATAAGTTAAATCAGATAAATTCGAGTCTTTATACATTTCTATAACACTAGAAGTTGGTCTGTGAGACTGTAGGCAATTGTCTGGGAAGCATAGCCAATTAACCATTAAGAGGAATAGGTGTTATATGGAGCTTTATATCTTATGGTTAATATTAGCAATTTTTTTCTCACCTGGTATGGCTTCTTGATTGCATGCTATGCTTTATGTCTATTTACACATTGCTATTTTCATCTTATTCTTTGCCTAATATAGGTGGAACGATCTGTGTCCTACAATGAACACAGGCCACGGAAGCCGCCTCCAGATTTGCCATCATTGCTTCTCCATGGACGTATTGTGTACATTGGCATGCCTGTAAGTGTTACGACCTAGTTTGTTTCAATGGTCAATCAGTCTCTGCTAAGTGGCAATGTCACTAATTCTTTTAAGTAGTAATTGCTTGTAATGGAAAATTGTAGCTTCCTTTTATTTTAATCTATGAATACTATCCTTGATAGCTGTGTTAGTATTATTTTGAATAAGGATCTTCCTGTTGTATCTCCAGTAAATTGATTTCAAAATCCGTGCATTTTTTTTTTTTTTTTTTTTGCTCTGTTAACAATGATCAAGTTATTCGTGGCTTATGTTGTGCACGGTGCGGAAGCGAGCACGAAACAATACTTTAACCCAAGGTAGTCAAAGGCGCAAGGCGCACTCGAGACGCAAAGGGTCCATATCGTCCGAGGCGTACTTAAGACGCACGTTCGAGCAAAACGAGGCACAAAAATAAGAAATAATAAAAAGTATAAATAAATAAATAAATAAATAAATAAATTAGTAATGTAAGAAAAAAAATCAAATAACATATTAAAAGTTAAAACCAACAAAAATATGTTAAAACATAACCAAGTGAACTATGAGAGCAACAGTAGCAGTCGACAGAACTAAAAAGAATTGTGTTCTCTAACAATAAATAACAAAATGAAAGGAACACAAATTTTAGCACCATTTCCTTATCACACTTTTAATAAATTTTAGTTTTTTTTAGGTTCAAATGTAGCCAACTTTGACAACCATTGAAATGGCTACCTTCCTCCTACTTGTATGAGGTAAGGATTATCTTTCTGTCTCAAAGTTATATATATATATATATATATATATATATATATATATATACTCTCTCTCTCTCTCTCTCTCTCTCTCTCTATATATATATATATATATATATATATATATATATATTCTCTCTCTCTCTCTCTCTCTCTCTATATATATATATATATATATATATATATAGCAGCTACGAAAGCAGAAAACTCCTGACCCTCCATCCGAACCTGGGCCGGCCCAGCTCCAGGAGTCCTCATGCTGGCTATCGTCAATAGTAATATGGCGTATCTCCTCGGCTAGCGGAGCTGTATAGGGATATCCTTCTGGCCTCCATATCCCATCTATGATGATCCGGCTGCATGTGAGCCCCCTGTCCGCCTTTCTGTCCAGCTGTCCTCCCAAAATCTCTAGCAGGGATCTGGAACCCAACCAAGGATCAAGCCAGAGATCAGTGATCTTTCCATCTTTCATGTTCCTGCAGATAGCGGTCTGAAGAACCGGCCTACACCTCAGAATGGCCTTAAAAGTGACCGAGAAATTATTGTCTATCCTGCAGGCCCAGAAGTTTGTCCGTCTTAGATATCTGTTCGCCATCTACTCCGTCCAAAGCGACCCCCCTTGATGAATCTTCAGGCCATCTTCACACCAGCTGCCTTTCTAACCTCACGTAGAGGCCGCAGCCTCACTCCACCTTCCTCCCGAGGATGACATAGCTGGTCCCAAGCGATCGCATGAATCCCTTCCCTCCAAATGAAGTCAGCACAGATGGACTCCACTTTCCGAATAGTGGCCGTCGGGATCTGGATTGACTGAAGCCAGAACATCGTGATGCCAGCAATAACCGATCTCACCAACTCAATCCGTCCGCCAAATGATAGACCCGCAGCCTGCCAGCCTTCCACTCCCCTCTGAGCAAAATCCACCAAGCTGTGACAATCCTGCTCTCTGGCGTAGTTGACCGTCAGTGGGACCCCCAAGTATTTCACTGGGAGCTCGCTTTTATCCACTCCCAGAGCGAAAGCTCTCTCCTCCTTTAGCGTGCACCGGGAACTGAAGTAGACTCTGCTCTTCTCCCTATTTAACTGCAGTCCAGATAACCTCCCGAACTCCTCCATAATGTCTGAGAGCGCACTTATGTCCGCATGGATGGCTGTAGTAGCACCAATAAGTTGTCAGCATAAATCAGATGTGATATCACCGGTCTCACCAACCTGAAAAGGGGGACGATCCTATTGCTATGCACCGCCGTATCAATCATGCATGTGAAATACTCCATCACCAAAGTAAACAAGTACGGTGAGAGAGGGTCACCCTGCCTCAACCCCCTGTTGCTCCTGAAGTAGCCATGTGGAGTGCCCTGGATGAGGACTGAGAAAGTAGGGGAGCAAATGCACTCCCTCACCCTCGCAATCCACCTCTTGTCGAACCCCATGGCGAGCATCAAGTGACATAGGAAGTCCCGGTTGACCGTGTCATAGGCTTTCCGCAGGTCTAGCTTCACACAAGCCTTCATCCCCCAGGTTTGTTGAACTCTCGCACCATCTCATGTGCAAGTAGACTGCTCCGCTATCGATCGGCCCTTAATGAAAGCTGCCTGATTCTGGGACACCAATCCCTGCATAATCTCCTCCATGCGCCTGCACATAAGATGAGTAATGATCTTATACAGAAAGTTACAGCAAGCAATGGGTCTAAAGTCTGCTAGAGAGGTCGCGCCCTCCTTCTTAGGAACCAGCGTCAAGAAAGTGTGGTTCATCTCCTTCAGAAGCCTATCCTCCGCGAAGAACTCCTGAACCGCCTCCAGAACAGGGAACTTAAGCACACCCCAGTGTCGCTTAAAGAACTCTGAAGAGAAGCCATCAGGTCCAGGTGCTTTGTTTGGATTTGCCTTCATCACAATATTTTCCACCTCCTCTAATCTCACAGGGGCCAATAGCAGGCTATTTCCATGGTGCGTCACCAGCCTCTTCGTAACAAGGGATGGGAACGTACTAGTGTAATCCGTCTGCTGGTATAAGTCAGAATAAAATCTGACAGCCTCCTCTTGAATCTCCACCGGGTCCCCTACCATACGTCCCTCGCCATTCAGAAGCCTGGAAATGCTGTTCCGGTGCTGACGGGTGCGGATCACATCATATAAGAATTTGGTGCAGCGGTCTCCATCTTTGAGCCATGTGCATTTTGTCCTCTGTGCCGCACTAATCTCCTCATGCAGTCTCATAATGCTGACCTCCTCAATCAGGGTCGTCTCCCTAGCTGCCAACTCCCCGCTCAGAATGTCGGCTTGTAGAGCCACCTGAATGTCCCGAAGCTCGCCTTCCTTTTCTGCCAGAGAAGACCACGGTCGTATCTTCACCCAACCCCTGAGCGCTCTCTTGATCTGTTTGAGTTTATGTACCATGCGGAACTGAGCCGTGCCTTCCCGAAAGTGCTGTATCTCCCCCGTAACCACCTCCTCATATCCAGCTGATAGGTACCAGCTATTGTTGTACCGAAACGGCCTCGACCGCATAGTAGGTCTTTCACAGAGGCCAACCCGGATAGGAGAGTGGTCGCTAGTCCCAGCCGCAAGTCCTTCCGCCACCGAATTAGGGAAGCACCGGAACCATTCACTATTGCCCAAGGTCCGATCCAACTGACATGCAATCCGATTATGTGTTGCCTTGTTGTGCCAGGTCCAGATATGGTCCGCTCTCTCCAGCCCCCTCATCCCAGACATAAGCAGACATTTCTGGAAGTCATATAAGATCGAATCCGGAACAGGGCGACCTTCCACCTTTTCTTGACGAAGCAGCATAGCATTGAAGTCCCCCATGATAAGCAGAGGAAGATGCATGTGGTCCGCCATATGACCCAGGTGCCCTATGTCCTCTCACAAGGACTTGCGGAGTCTTCGATCATTGTGCCCGTATACGGCACCCAGGATAAAGCGAAATCCACTTTTGTTCTCAAAAGAAATGCCAATAAGTTGTTCCGACTTTTAGATCTGCACCTCCTTCCGGCTATCTCGGTTCCACCTAACCCAGATCCTTGCCATATCGCAAAGATCTAAGTTGTGAATGTGGTCCCAGTTTGCCGGAGTCTGACGCGACAGCATCGCGGCCCCTCTGATCTTCGTCTCCAGCAAAATAGCTATGTCACACGCCTCTTTCCTTAGAACTCCTCCAATCTCTCTCCAGCGTCCAATGGAACATCCCCCCTAATGTTCCAGGCTAGGATCGACATTAATTAATAAATGAGGGGTTCCCCTGAAACTCGTCTGGATCGACACTCGAGGGAAGTGTCTCATCCGTCTGATCAATGTCTGCGTCCACCATGGAGGAAGGAGCAAGGTGTGCCTGAATCCGGCTAATGGTAAGGGCCCGGTTAGGATTGGCCTCAGTCTGGTCGTCCAGATCCCCCGCCTGGGGGATATCCTTCCGCGTGGCCGGAGCATGTCTTTTCCTGCTGCTGTATACCATGGTCGCCGGTGGGGCATCCATCACCTTCTGACTGCTGCCAGCCGCGCTCATACCCCTGGTCACCATGTTCCTCTGTAGCCTGAAAGTGACCAACGCACCCTGCGTACTCTCCTGTCTCTACGTGGATCCTGTCTCCAGCCTCCTGTCGACCTCCATCACCGTGTCCTCCTCCATATGTCTGCTTGTCGACGTTTTTCCAGGTAAGTGGCTGGGAGCCGCCTCCGTCCCGGATATCTCCGTCTGAGCCTCCGGTAGCCTAACGGCCTCCTTCCCCTTATACTTGCAAGCACTAGTAGCGTGTCCAAAGCACTCACAGTAGGAGCACATGGGGGGAACCCAGTCATACTCCACCGACTGTGTTAGAATCTCCTCGGACGGTACCTGATATTCCAGCATACTCGGCAATTTCGAGCCCGCCTTGATCTCCACAAAGACCCTGGCATACATCAGTCTGGTGCGGAAAGCAGTAGCCTTATCCGCCTTGATCGGTTTTCCTACTAGGCTGGCGAGTCTCATGAGGAGCGGGATGCTCCAATACTTCATTGGAAACTCTGGGAATCAGATCCATATGGGAATAGCATTCAGCACCTCCTTCTCACATCTCAGCTCCGGCGTCCACTCCTTCAATATGATGAGCCTCCCATCAAATGACCAGGGCCCTCCCAGCAAAATTCTGGTCACATCCTCCGCTAGCCCGAATTTAACATAGTAAAACCCATTCTTCCGGGAGAAGAATTCCATGCTGCCTTTAGATCTCCAGACTCTCTCCGCATATCCTCAGATTTGGCCATAGAACGGCTTGTTACCTAATACATACAACACCAATGTGTTCTTCCAGAAGTCTGTAACCTCCGCTATTTCCTCTGAGGGGAAGTACGCCCGGAGCCCTCCTCCGACCGTCATCGGTGTAACAAATTCCATCGACAACGGGCTCTTCGTCTCCACTGGCGTGTATACCTCCTTCCAGGACCGAGGCCTCTGCTCCTCTGGGTGAGTCCTGGTTGGAGGGCTCGCAGGTCCCGGACGTTGTCTACCGGCATCAACAGCAATGCCCTTTGCCTTTTCTGAGTCGAGAGTAACGAATCATGAGATCAAGGAGAAACATGTGTGATTGAGACATCCTATAAATTAAAACACCCCACAAGTCTGAAACCTGACCTGCATGGGCCACCACTAAAACCATGTCACGCCCCAGAACCAGAATACTGGAGAGCGGGGGCAGACATAGCCAGCTACGTATAATGAAATGGAATCCACGTCACTATACGGTCACGGCTGTCTAGATATATGAGGGTTTAACTACAATCCATCAGTCTCCTATGGTCAAGAACAAGCCTATTGTCTCAATCACAAGCAAACAGTAACAGTCACAAGATGTTAGAGCATCAATATACAATAGTAAGGCGTCCCATACATTACATATTGGATGATCATGAAGCTAGTTGTCACGCCCCAGAACCAGAATACTGGAGAGCGGGGGCAGACATAGCCAGCTACGTATAATGAAATGGGATCCACGTCACTATACGGTCACGGCTGTCTAGATATATGAGGGTTTAACTACAATCCATCAGTCTCCTATGGTCAAGATCAAACCTATTGTCTCAATCACAAGCAAGTAGTAACAGTCACAAGATATTAGAGCATCAATATACAATAGTAAGGCGTCCCATACATTACATATTGGATGATCATGAAGCTAGTCATACAAAATGTCAGGACTAGCAAGAGTTTTAGTCAATACATGATCAACCCTAGGATTGTCAATCATGTTACAGCCCGTAGGCAGACAGTAAATAAAGGTACAATACGAGCTAACACGTGCTCGTCGGCTAAACACCTCAAAAGAATAATTTTACAAGTAGAGTGGGAGGACAAAAGAAACCTACTCGTTGCCCTGGTTACGCCTGGTGGTCACCATCGGGCTGGAAGACAGGTGGATCCTCTGTTGCTGCTCCGATATCTGGCCACACAAAACCAGCTGGGTCAGACCCCAGAAAGAGCAAGTGCCACAAAGGAGGCTTCACTTAGGAACTAAAACCAGCATATCACAAATAAATAGTTAAGGTAATTAAAAGATACTGATAATAACTGAGATAACAATAATATATTGAGCACGGAGAAACCATTCAAGTAGCCAGACCGCAACCCTTAAACCAAACAAGGACCGGAGTTGCAATCCTTCGCCTGAATAGAAATCCGCCTCAATTACTATTGATAAGGTAACAAGACAATAAATGAAGAGAGGACACAGAACTGCTCGGGAAGCCAGGTTACAACCCTTAAACCAAACAAGGACCGGGGTTGTAACCCTTCGCCTGAACAGAACTGGACCCCTGATCTTTATTGTTAAGGCCAGCATAATAATCATGGTATTGAAGTAAAGGTAAAACATGACGAGCATGACAGGGGGTTACAATAAGACAATAAACGAAGAGAGGACACAGAACTGCTCCGGAAGCCAGGTTACAACCCTTAAACCAAACAAGTACCGGGGTTGTAACCCTTCGCCTGAGCAGAACTGGACCCCCGATCTTTATTGTTAAGGCAGGCACAATAAGTAGGACGATATATGATAGGATAACCATGGAACTATTCAGATAGCCAAGTTACAACCCTTAAACCAAACAAGGACCGGGGTTGTAACCCTTCACCTGAACAGAACTTGGTATCCCATCATTTATCGATACAAGAAATCATGTCCTGATACAATCTTGTACAGGATCAGGATAAGACTAAGCTGGAATAAACTTCATCCAATCAATCACGGCCAATCAAGAGTACGGCTTAATACTTTTAACTAACTAGGGTTATCACAGGCCTAGTTACTAGCAAGATGCAATGAGATTATCCCGATAGCCACAAGCCCTGTAGACCATCCGGTTATCCAGGTCGAATGTCCGTTTATGAAGGGTGCACCACATGACTGTGTGCTGGAAATGTGCCCTACTCGTCGGTAGGCTACAAGTCCACTTAATGCGCCCAGATAACGGGATTGCCTGTAGCTGGGAATCTCTTCATGACTACTGAATCATTCTAGTTAATTAGCCTTAGTCAATTTCAGTAGGTACCCCTGACCGTGGTACTCAGGGGTCCCCATCCTAAACATGATGCAAGACAGTACTAGTTTATTTGTACAAACACAATCGCCCACGGTGTCCAAGTCTTTCATACTTGTCATGTCAGGCTAGCTGTCATAACAGCATGCCGAGATATATCATGTCAGTTTACTTGTCAAGAGTGCGCCACAGCGGGCCACTATCGTGTTCTATTCTTACAATATTATAAATGAGAGAAACTTGCATAAAATAACTAGAGACATATTCTTGCTGCTAAGGAAAAGATCTACAACTTTCACGTTGGGAGTTGGGAGAGATTCGAGCAATAATTCAGTCAATTAGGACATATAAAAGTTAGTAATAGTCAAAATATGCATTATGCGGCCTATTCTGCGACATGCATGCAACTGCGACACCATATGCGCCTACTGCGACATGCGCCTTAATGCGGCTCATGCGCGACATGATATGCGCCTATCGCGACATGCGCCTCATGTGGCTCAACTGCGACATGATATGCGCTTACCGCGACATGCGCCTCATTGCAACATGCGCCCACTGCGACATGCGCCTTCTGCGACATGGTATGCGGCTACTGCGACATGCGCTTCATTGCAACATGCGCCTACTGCGACATGCGCCTTCTGCGACATGATATGCGGCTACTGCGACATGCGCTTCATTGCAACATGCGCCTTCTGCGACATGCGCCTTCTGCGACATGATATGCGGCTACTGCGACATGCGCTTCATTGCAACATGCGCCTTCTGCGACATGCGCCTTCTGCGACATGATATGCGGCTACCGCGACATGCGCTTCATTGCAACATGCGCCTTCTGCGACATGTGCCTTCTGCGACATGCTATGCGGCTACCGCGACATGCGCTTCATTGCAACATGCGCCTTCTGCGACATGCGCCTTCTGCGACATGCTGATTATGCTGCAGATGAACTTAGAAATGACCAGAAATGGTTTTGGCCATAACTTCCTCATCCGAAGCCGAAATCAAGCGAAACAAAAGCCAAAACTGCATGAAATTGAATTCTCTACAACATAGAAATACTAGTTTTCGAAAATAACCAAGTTTTAGAGATCAAAACCAAGAAAAACCGAAAGTTTACAAACTTAGATCTACAAGAATCCCTCCATCAAATCCAAAAATGTCAAGTTCTAAAGAGGCTTAGAATCAAGTAAGGAAGAGAATGGAACAATAAAACTTGAGATCCATCATGAAGCAAGTTTGCACTTGCCTTGCTCTCTTTCCTGGTAGGTGGAAGAGTAAATGGTGGAGAAGAAGAAGTGAAGGAGAAGAATAAATGAAGAGAGAGAGTTAGATGGAAATATAAAGGAGGGTGGTGGTGGTAGGTGGGGGTTTTCTTTTGGTTCATTATGAACCCACAAGCAAACCAAACCAAGCTAAGCCGAACCAAGCTAAGCCACAACCAATGACATGCCAAAATAACCATGCAGAAAAATACGCAATACAAGTCAAGAATACGTACACGTATACCAAGATACGTAATACGAACTATAGGCATTACAACTCTACCCACCTTAGAAGAATTCCGTCCTCGGAATTTAATCAAGAGGCTAGAATTGCAAGGACAAGCTATACTAATCGTAAGCTATAACAAGCAGTCTATCATGCAGTCATTTATTCAAGCAAGGAATTGAAAGCATAAGGCATAAGGAAGACATTATACCTTACGAGTCAAACAGGTCGGGATATCGCGATCGGATATTATCCTCACGCTCCCACGTCGACTCACCCAAAGAGTGATGACCCCAAGCAACTCGGACTAACTTGATAGTCTTGTTCTTGAGTGTCTTCTCTCTTCGGTCCAATATAGACACGGGCCTCTCCTCATACGAAAGGTTGGTACCAACAACCAATTCCGAATGATCCAGGATGTGGCTCGGGTCCGGGATATACCGTCGCAGTTGGGATACATGGAATACGTCATGCACCTCACGTAGCGACGGTGGAAGAGCGAGACGATAGGATACATCTCCTACTCGCTCCAGAATGTCGAACGGCCCTATATACCTAGGACTAAGCTTTCCCTGCACGCCGAAACGAATGACGCCGCGGTTAGGCGAAATCCTCAGGAATACATGGTCGCCGACAGAAAACTCAAGAGGGCGCCGATGAGAATCGGCCCAATGACGCTGGCGATCTTGGGCAACTCGAAGATGATCTCTGACTTTTCTGACCACTTCAACGGTCTGAGCAATCATTTCCGGACCAAGCATCTGCCTCTCTCCAACATCATCCCAGGCTAGCGGGGATCGACACTTCCTACCATACAGTGCCTCGAACGGTGCCATCTGGATACTGGCCTGGAAACTGTTGTTGTACGAGAACTCCACCAGGTGCACGTGATCTTCCCACGAACCACCGAAGTCGAGTGTACATGACCGCAACATATCTTCAAGAGTCTGGATCGTACGTTCTGACTGGCCATCTGTCTGCGGGTGATAAGCTGAACTGAACTGGAGGTAAGTTCCCAAACTTTCTTGCAAGCTACGCCAAAAGTGCGACGTAAATCTTGAATCTCTATCTGAAGTGATACTGACTGGTACACCGTGCAACCTGACAATCTGCCGGAGATACATCTCTGCTAGCTGAGCCGTCGACTGACCAACTCTGAACGGGAGAAAGTGAGCCACCTTCGTGAGCCTGTCTATGACAACCCAAATAGCGTCTCTGCCCGCCGGGGATCTAGGCAATTCAGTCACAAAATCCATGGTTACATGCTCCCATTTCCACTCGGGAATCGGCAATGGTTGAAGTAGTCCAGCTGGTCTCTGATGTTCAGCCTTAACTTGTTGGCAGACTAAACAACGAGAGACAAACCGGGCTATCTCCCTCTTCATGCCATTCCACCAAAAGTGCTGGCGGATATCACGGTACATCTTCGTACCACCAGGATGAATGGAATACTGCGAACTGTGGGACTCTGCCATGATCTCCTGTCTGATATCTCCACTGGGTACACAAAGACGCTTACCATGTCGAAGTGTACCGTCTTCATGAATGCATAACTCTGGTCTTCGTCCTGCCTCACACTCTGCTCTGAGTCGCTGAAGCTTGGAATCTGCTGACTGCGCCATCCGGATCCTCTCGACTATAGTGGACTGAACTTGCATGCTGGCCATCAATGCCACACTGGAAGGGAGGACAACTTCTATACCCATCTTCTGAAGATCGGCTAACAGTTCTGGTTGCGCTGTCAGGAAATAAACTCCGGCTCTCCTGCTCAATGCATCTGCAACAACGTTGGCCTTCCCTGGGTGATACTGCAGGTTGACATCATAATCCACAAGCAGCTCTAGCCATCTCCTCTGACGCATGTTGAGATCCTTCTGGGTGAAAACATACTTCAGGCTCTTGTGGTCGGTGAAAATTTCCACCTTATCTCCGTATAGGTAGTGCCTCCACAACTTAAGTGCAAACACTACTGCTGCCAGCTCCAAGTCATGGGTTGGGTAATTTCTCTCATGATCACGAAGTTGCCGTGACGCATAAGCTATTACCTTCCCATGCTGCATCAGAACACATCCTAAACCTCTGCCCGAAGCATCACAATACACTGAGAATCCTCCAGTTCCATCTGGAAGCGTGAGAATAGGAGCCATCATCAAGCCTCGCTTCAATCTCTCAAAAGAATCCTGGCACTCTGCTGTCCAAGCAAACTGCACATCCTTGCGGGTCAACTGGGTCAATGGCGCAGAAATTCGAGCAAAGTCTGAAACAAATCGCCGGTAGTAGCCGGCAAATCCAAGAAAACTGCAAACTTCTGCGACTGTACTGGGCACTGGCCATGACTCAATGGCCACAATCTTCTGGGGATCTACCTCCACTCCTCCTTGGGTGATGATATGACCCAAGTACGAAATGCGATAGAGCCAGAATTCGCATTTACTAAACTTGGCATACAACTGGTGCTCTCTGAGAATCTGGAGGACAATTCTGAGATGATGCTCATGCTCCACCTCACTCTTACTGTAGACCAGGATGTCGTCTAGGAACACAATCACGAACTTATCCAAATAAGGCATGAAAATGCGATTCATGAGGTCCATGAATACAGCCGGCGCATTGGTTGCTCCAAATGGCATCACAAGGAACTCCCAATGCCCATACCTAGATCTGAAAGCAGTCTTCGGGATGTCCTGCTCTCTGACTCTGATCTGATGGTATCCTGAGCGCAAGTCGATCTTCGAAAATACTGACGCCCCTCTGAGTTGATCAAACAAGTCATCTATCCTCGGGAGAAGATATCTGTTCTTGATTGTCACTGAGTTCAAGGTACGATAATCAACACACAATCTGGACGTACCATCCTTCTTTTTCACAAGAAGCATCGGGGCTCCCCAAGGCGATCCACTAGCACGAATGAATCCCTTGGTTCTGAGTTCTTCAATCATCTTGTACAATATCTCTAGCTCTGACGGCGCCATCCTGTAGACTCTCTCTGACACTGGGGCTGTCCCGGGAATCAAGTCGATGGTGAACTCGATCTCCCGATCTGGCGGCATCCCTGGAAGCTCTTCGGGGAAAACATCCGGAAACTCTTCGACTATCCGAGGTAACTGCACTGCTGCTACTGCCATCCGCAATACTGGAGGAGAAGGTTCAACTTCGCCTCGGGAGAAGGAAAACTCCGGCTCGCCTGGAATGC
The DNA here is from genome assembly GCA_029216955.1 of Iris pallida. NCBI lineage: Eukaryota > Viridiplantae > Streptophyta > Magnoliopsida > Asparagales > Iridaceae > Iris > Iris pallida. Next base: position 4,297,825 of record JANAVB010027995.1, read on the forward strand.
TAAAAATAACCCTGCCAATGTGACAGTCTATCCTAGCATACTGGTCCCTCAACCAATCCATCCCTAAGACCACATCATAATCGGCCATCGGGAACTCTATCAATCTGGCGGGGAATTCTCTACCGCTAACTACGACCCGACACGAGGAAAACACTCTATCTACTCCCACAAGTCCATTACCAGTAAGTATATTGAGCCTCACTGATAATGACTCGGGCTCCAGTCCTACCCGTGTCGCGAATCGTGCAGACATAAATGAATGCGAGGCACCAGAATCAAATAATACTGAAGCTGGAAAGGTGTTGACGAGAATAGTACCTGCCACCACCTCACCTGGTGCTATTCCTTCTTCTCCCATGGTCAAAGCCAGCACTTGACCATGTCCTCTGGGTGCGGGTCCCCTCTGCTGAAAATTCCTCTGCCTGCTCTGGATCAGGGCTTGGGCTTGGACATACTGTTGCGGTCTCTGCTGCTGGAATGCATGGGCCTGCGTCGGCAATGGCCTAGGGAACGGGTACTGCAGCTGCTGCTGCTGCTGGATTGGTGCTGGTCCTCTAACTGAAGGACTAGAGAAGGCGGATGAACTCCCTCTGTTCGGGCAATTCCCAACCCTGTGGTCCGGGGCACCACAAACCAAGCACAAACCCTGTGCTCTACGACACTCTGACACCACATGCCCTGGCTTCCCGCAGTGTGAACATCCCACTGCGGAAGACTGCTTCTGCTTCTGCTGCTGAGGGTGCGTCGGGGTTGAATGCTGAACCGACGTCGCTGAGGCCGCCCGCCTCGGAGCTCCAATAGTCAAAGCCCTGGCCGCCGGGGCTGGTGCTGATGACTGATTCATCTGGCCGTGAGATCGCTTCCGACCTCCGGTCCTATCCACGATCCTCTGGGAGGTATACTCATGCCTCCTAGCTGCTCTCAATACTGCATCAAAAGTCTGATGCTCAAACTGCTCCACTGCCAATAAGATCTCTAAATGGAGCCCCTGCTGGAACCGCTGGGCTCTATCGAACTCGGTTGCTACCAAGGTGGGAGCAAACCGACTAAGCCTCGAAAACTCGGTCGCATATCCGTCGACCGTCCTGTCCATCTGCTTCAGATTGGTGAACCTCGTCTGTAGATCATACCGAGCTACAGCATCAAAATACTTGGTCTGGAATCTCTCCCTGAATACTGCCCATGAAATAGGGGCCACTAATCCATCGGCCTGCGCTGCCCACCAGCTGCGAGCAAGATCCAATAGCTGCAGGCGCACCACGGCCACCTTCTCGTTCTCTGGAGTCCTGGCTGCTTCTAGAATCACCTCTGTGTCCTGAAGCCATGCATCTGCAGCGATCGCATCTTCACTGCCGTCGAAGAAGGGAGGGTTCAAGCGCTTGAAGCTGTTGGCCGCGCTATTACCATGATGACCTCCTCTGGTCAAAGCATCTGCCACCGCCTGGTGCAAGGCATCTCCGCGACGATCCTGGGAAGCTAATAGGGACCTGATGAGACCCACCAAAGTGCCATCATCAGGCTCTGCAGGCTGGACGGGCTGAATTGGTGGTTCTCCTTCGGTAGGTATAACTCTGGAGGCTACTCCTGAATGTTGGGCTTGATCTCCAGGTTGTTGCTGGTCCGCGGGAGGTGCTCCGCCTTGCTGATCGGCAGGTCCAGGAACAATGTCGCTGAAGAAGACGACATAGGGAACAATAAGAAAGGACCAGGACAGATCAACGATACAAGCATGTGATCAGGTCAAGATTTTCAGGGATCAAGAGGATACGAGTAGAGATCAAGGGCGAGTACTGATTGAGACATCTATTCGGTAAACCCTCACATATCTTGAATTACATGACCTGCATGGGCCACCACTAAAACCATGTCACGCCCCAGAACCAGAATACTGGAGAGCGGGGGCAGACATAGCCAGCTACGTATAATGAAATGGGATCCACGTCACTATACGGTCACGGCTGTCTAGATATATGAGGGTTTAACTACAATCCATCAGTCTCCTATGGTCAAGATCAAACCTATTGTCTCAATCACAAGCAAGTAGTAACAGTCACAAGATATTAGAGCATCAATATACAATAGTAAGGCGTCCCATACATTACATATTGGATGATCATGAAGCTAGTCATACAAAATGTCAGGACTAGCAAGAGTTTTAGTCAATACATGATCAACCCTAGGATTGTCAATCATGTTACAGCCCGTAGGCAGACAGTAAATAAAGGTACAATACGAGCTAACACGTGCTCGTCGGCTAAACACCTCAAAAGAATAATTTTACAAGTAGAGTGGGAGGACAAAAGAAACCCACTCGTTGCCCTGGTTACGCCTGGTGGTCACCATTGGGCTGGAAGACAGGTGGATCCTCTGTTGCTGCTCCGATATCTGGCCACACAAAACCAGCTGGGTCAGACCCCAGAAAGAGCAAGTGCCACAAAGGAGGCTTCACTTAGGAACTAAAACCAGCATATCACAAATAAATAGTTAAGGTAATTAAAAGATACTGATAATAACTGAGATAACAATAATATATTGAGCACGGAGAAACCATTCAAGTAGCCAGACCGCAACCCTTAAACCAAACAAGGACCGGGGTTGCAATCCTTCGCCTGAATAGAAACCCGCCTCAATTACTATTGATAAGGTAACAAGACAATAAATGAAGAGAGGACACATAACTGCTCGGGAAGCCAGGTTACAACCCTTAAACCAAACAAGGACCGGGGTTGTAACCCTTCGCCTGAACAGAACTGGACCCCTGATCTTTATTGTTAAGGCCAGCATAATAATCATGGTATTGAAGTAAAGGTAAAACATGACGAGCATGACAGGGGGTTACAATAAGACAATAAACGAAGAGAGGACACAGAACTGCTCCGGAAGCCAGGTTACAACCCTTAAACCAAACAAGGACCGGGGTTGTAACCCTTCGCCTGAGCAGAACTGGACCCCCGATCTTTATTGTTAAGGCAGGCACAATAAGCAGGACGATATATGATAGGATAACCATGGAACTATTCAGATAGCCAAGTTACAACCCTTAAACCAAACAAGGACGGGGGTTGTAACCCTTCACCTGAACAGAACTTGGTATCCCATCATTTATCGATACAAGAAATCATGTCCTGATACAATCTTGTACAGGATCAGGATAAGACTAAGCTGGAATAAACTTCATCAAATCAATCACGGCCAATCAAGAGTACGGCTTAATACTTTTAACTAACTAGGGTTATCACAGGCCTAGTTACTAGCAAGATGCAATGAGATTATCCCGATAGCCACAAGCCCTGCAGACCATCCGGTTATCCGGGTCGAATGTCCGTTTATGAAGGGTGCACCACATGACTGTGTGCTGGAAATGTGCCCTACTCGTCGGTAGGCTATAAGTCCACTTAATGCGCCCAGATAACGGGATTGCCTGTAGCTGGGAATCTCTTCATGACTACTGAATCATTCTAGTTAATTAGCCTTAGTCAATTTCAGTAGGTACCCCTGACCGTGGTACTCAGGGGTCCCCATCCTAAACATGATGCAAGACAGTACTAGTTTATTTGTACAAACACAATCGCCCACGGTGTCCAAGTCTTTCATACTTGTCATGTCAGGCTAGCTGTCGTAACAGCATGCCGAGATATATCATGTCAGTTTACTTGTCAAGAGTGCGCCACAGCGGGCCACTATCGTGTTCTATTCTTACAATATTATAAATGAGAGAAACTTGCATAAAATAACTAGACATATTCTTGCTGCTAAGGAAAAGATCTACAACTTTCACGTTGGGAGTTGGGAGAGATTCGAGCAATAATTCAGTCAATTAGGACATATAAAAGTTAGTAATAGTCAAAATATGCATTATGCGGCCTATTCTGCGACATGCATGCAACTGCGACACCATATGCGCCTACTGCGACATGCGCCTTAATGCGGCTCATGCGCGACATGATATGCGCCTATCGCGACATGCGTCTCATGTGGCTCAACTGCGACATGATATGCGCCTACCGCGACATGCGCCTCATTGCAACATGCGCCCACTGCGACATGCGCCTTCTGCGACATGGTATGCGGCTACTGCGACATGCGCTTCATTGCAACATGCGCCTACTGCGACATGCGTCTTCTGCGACATGATATGCGGCTACTGCGACATGCGCTTCATTGCAACATGCGCCTTCTGCGACATGCGCCTTCTGCGACATGATATGCGGCTACTGCGACATGCGCTTCATTGCAACATGCGCCTTCTGCGACATGCGCCTTCTGCGATATGATATGCGGCTACCTCGACATGCGCTTCATTGCAACATGCGCCTTCTGCGACATGCGCCTTCTGCGACATGCTATGCGGCTACCGCGACATGCGCTTCATTGCAACATGCGCCTTCTGCGACATGTGCCTTCTGCGACATGCTGATTATGCTGCAGATGAACCTAGAAATGACCAGAAATGGTTTTGGCCATAACTTCCTCATCCGAAGCCGAAATCAAGCGAAACAAAAGCCAAAACTGCATGAAATTGAATTCTCTACAACATAGAAACACTAATTTTTGAAAATAACCAAGTTTTAGAGATCAAAACCAAGAAAAACCGAAAGTTTACAAACTTAGATCTACAAGAATCCCTCCATCAAATCCAAAAATGTCAAGTTCTAAAGAGGCTTAGAATCAAGTAAGGAAGAGAATGGAACAATAAAACTTGAGATCCATCATGAAGCAAGTTTGCACTTGCCTAGCTCTCTTTCCTGGTAGGTGGAAGAGTAAATGGTGGAGAAGAAGAAGTGAAGAAGAATAAATGAAGAGAGATAGTTAGATGGAAATATAAAGGAGGGTGGTGGTGGTAGGTGGGGGTTTTCTTTTGGTTCATTATGAATCCACAAGCAAACCAAACCAAGCTAAGCCGAACCAAGCTAAGCCACAACCAATGACATGCCAAAATAACCATGCAGAAAAATACGCAATACAAGTCAAGAATACGTACACGTATACCAAGATACGTAATACGAACTATAGGCATTACACTAGTCGTACAAAATGTCAGGACTAGCAAGAGTTTTAGTCAATACATGATCAACCCTAGGATTTGTCAATCATGTTACAGCCCGTAGGCAGACAGTAAATAAAGGTGCAATACGAGCTAACACGTGCTCGCCGGCTAAACGCCTCAAAAGAATAATTTTACAAACAGAGTGGGAGGGCAAAAGAAACCCACTCGTTGTCCTGGTTACGTCTGGTGGTCACCATCGAGCTGGAAGACAGGTGGATCCTCTGGTGCTGCTCCGATATCTGGCCACACAAAACCAGCTGGGTCAGACCCCAGAAAGAGCAAGTGCCACAAAGGAGGCTTCACTTAGGAACTAAAACCAGCATATCACAATAGAATATTAAAGATAATAAATAAAGAACTGATAATAATAGAGATAACAACAGTAAACTGAGTACGAGAAAATTATTCAAGTAGCCAGGTCACAACCCTTAAACCAAACAAGGACCGGGGTTGCAGCCCTTCACCTGAATAGAAACCCGTCTCAATTACTATTGGTACAGTGAAGACAATAAACGAAGAGAGGACACAGAACTGCTCCGGGAGCCAGGTTACAACCCTTAAACCAAACAAGGACCGGGGTTGTAACCCTTCGCCTGAACAGAACTGGACCCCTGATCTTTATTGCTAAGGCCAGTATAAATAATCATGGTATTAAGGTAAGGTAAAACATGACGAACATGGCATGGGGTTGTAATAAGACAATAAACGAAGAGAGGACACAGAACTGCTCCGGGAGCCAGGTTACAACCCTTAAACCAAACAAGGACCGGGGTTGTAACCCTTCGTCTGAACAGAACTGGACCCCCGATCGTTATTGTTAAGGCAAGCATCAATAATCTTGTCATGTCACAATCTTGCACATGATCAGGATAAGACTAAGCTGGAATAAACTACATCCAATCAATCACGGCCAATCAAGAGTACGGTTTGATACTTTTAACTAACTAGGGTTATCACAGGCCTAGTTACTAGCAAGATGCAATGAGATTATCCCAACAGCCACAAGCCCTGCAGACCATCCGGTTATCCAGGTCGAATGTCCGTTTAGGAAGAATGCAACACGTGACTGTGTGCCGGAAATGTGCCCTACTCGTCGGTAGGCTACAAGTCCACTGAATGCGCCCAGACAACGGAATTGCCTGTAGTTGGGAATCTCTTCATGACTAATGAATCATTCTAGTTAATTATCCTTAGTCAATTTCAGTAGGTACCCCTGACCGTGGTACTCAGGGGTCCCCATCCTAGACATGATGCAAGACAGTACTAGTTTATTTGTACAAACACAATCGCCCACGGTGTCCAAGTCTTTCATACTTGTCATGTCAGACTAGCTGTCGTAACAGCATGCCGAGATATATCATGTCAGTTTACTTGTCAAGAGTGCGCCACAGCGGGCCACTATCGTGTTCTATTCTTACAATATCATGAATGAGAGAAACTTGCATAAAATAACTAGTGACATATTCTTGATGCCAAGGAAAAGATCTACAACTTCCACGTTGGGAGTTGGGAGAAGTTCGAGCCACAATTCAGTCAATTAGGACATATAACAGTTAGAAATAGCCAAAATAGGCTTTATGCGGCCTATTCAGCGACACCATGTGCGGCCAACTGCGACATGCGGCTCATGCGGCTCAACTGCGACATCATATGCGGCCAACTGCGACATGCGGCTCATGCGGCTCAACTGCGACATTATATGCGGCCAACTGCGACATGCGGCTCATGCGGCTCAACTGCGACATGCGGCTCATGCGGCTCAACTGCGACATCATATGCGGCCAACTGCGACATCATATGCGGCCAACTGCGACATGTGCCTCATGCGGCTCATTCGCGACATCATATGCGGCCAACTGCGACATGTGCCTTATGCGGCCAACTGCGACATGTGCCTTATGCGGCTCATTCGCGACATCATATGCGGCCAACTGCGACATGTGCTTTATGCGGCTCATTCGCGACATCATATGCGGCCAACTGCGACATGTGGTTCATGCTGCAGATGAACATAGAAATGACCAAAAATTGCTTTTGGTCATAACTTTCTCATCCGAAGTCGAAATCAAGCAAAACAAAAGCCAAAACCGCATGAAATTGAATTCTCTACAACATAGAACCAATGGTTTTCGAAAATAACCAAGTTTTAGAGATCAAAACTAAGAAAACCGAAAAGTTACAAACTTAGATCTACAAGAATCCATCCATCAAATCAAAAAATGTCAAGTTCTAAAGAGGCTTAGAATCAAGTAAGGAAGAGAATGGAACAATAAAACTTGAGATCCATCATGAAGCAAGTTTGCACTTGCCTAGCTCTCTTTCCTGGTAGGTGGAAGAGTAAATGGTGGAGAAGAAGAAGTGAAGGAGAAGAATAAATGAAGAGAGAGAGAGTTAGGTGGAAATATAAATGAGGGTGGTGGTGGTAGGTAGGGGTTCTCCCCTTGGTTCATGATGAACCAAGGCAACCCAAGCCTAGCCGAACCAACCCAAAATAAACCGAGCCAAGCCATGAGATATGTGATACAAGATAAAATACGTACACGTATTCCAAGATATGTAATACGAACTACAGGCATTACATAACCAACTAAGAAAAAATTTCGTCCTCGAAACTTAAGAATAGAACATACCTCTAAAAAACAATAGAAGGAAACTTTTCTTTCATCTCAGACTCAAAGTTCTCAGGTCAACTCCTCGACCAAATGATTTCTCCATAGTACACGAACAAAAGGGATTGCATGATTCCAATGCAATTTGTTCTTACGCTCCAAGATATGCACATGTTCTTCCATGTACGATAAGTCCGCCTTCAGTTCCACTGACCAAAATCTACCATGGCTCGGATCGTGCACATTTTTTCGTACTTGTGAGACATGGAAGATATCGTGCACATATTTTTGTAGTTACGGGACATGGAAAATATCGTGCACATCCGACAGCGCTGGCGGCAATGCGATATTGTAAGCTACTGGGGCGACTCGCTTGAATATCACGAAGGGATTAACAAATCTTGGACTCAGCTTGCATTTTGCTCCAAATCTGGTGACTCGCATTAACGTTACCTTCAGAACCACGTGGTCGCCCTCCATAAACTCGAGGGGTCGATGATGGTGTCAGCATAGCTTTTCTGTCAACTCTGTGCCACCTTCAGTCTTTTCCTTATCTTCTTGACCTTCAGCACAGTCTGCTTCACCAGCTCCGGACCAAGAATCTGACACTCTCCGACTTCATCCCAACAAAAGAGTGATATGCACTTCCGTCCAAGGTTCTAAATGGCGTCTAAATGGCGGTAGGCAGGTGCGTGGCAGAGAGAGTCTGCCTACCGCCTAGGCGGTTGATACATTTTGACATTTCCCCCCTTTTATTTTACTATTATTTTTTGCATAATATGTATATTTTAAGGGTGTTCCATGCATAACTAAGTTGTAGAACGAAGTTTATGAAGTTTTATTTTTGTAAAAGTGAAACATAGGCTCATAATACTTGTAAAACCTTTAGGCCAAAATATCTTGTTAGGTATTGCTCCGCCTAGGCGCCTGCCTACGTCGCCTCACCTCCGCCTATGCCTTCAAACGTTTGCTGGCCGCCTACTCCACCACCTACCGAAAAGCGGTGCGGAGAGAGACCGCCTACCGCCTAGGCGGCCGTCTCAACCGCCATTTAGAACACTACTTCCGCCCGTACAAAGCTTCATACGATGCCATCTGAATGCTGGACTGATAGCTATTGTTGTATGCAAATTTTGCAAGCGGTAGATAAACGTCCTAGTTTGACTTCAAGTCTATCGCACAGAGCCGTAGCATGTCTTAAAGAATTTGATTCACTCGCTCCGTTAAGCCGTCGATTGGGGGATGATAAGCAGTGCTAAATTTCAACTTGGTCTCCATAGCTAACTGAAGGCTACTCCAGAAATGTGACAATAATCGTCTATCCCGATCAGAGATGATAGATACTGGAACTCCATACAGTCGTACTATCTCGTCAAGATAAATCTGAGCCAGGCGGTCGACGTCAAAGTGACTTTGATGGCAATGAAATGCACCGACTTGGTTAGTCTATCGACGATGACCCAGACGACATCGTTCCCCCGTGACGTCTTCGGCAAACCAATAATAGAATCCATGCTGATTTGCTCCCACTTCCATTCCGGGATGGCAAGGTTCTGCATCTTGCCGTCCGGCTTCTGGTGCTAGCTTTCACCTGCTGATAGGCCATACATTGCGACACGAAGAGTGCCACATCTCTCTTCATGCCGTGCCACCAAAAGATCGTGCGGAGATCCTGATACATCTTTGTGCTGCCAGGATGCAAGGAACATTCCGCATAATGTGCCTTCGACAGTATCTCCTTTCTAAGTTCTGAGTCTTCCGGAATGCATAGCCGACCCTTCACCCGCAGAGCTCCGGCCTCGTCTACCGCAAAGTCGGTCGCCTTACACGTTGAAATCAGCTTCGCATCTTCTTCAGGTACTTGTCGTTCTTCTGAGCGGTCTTGATATTCTCTAACAAATTCGGCTCCACATGCAATTGAGCTAGTTGTACCCCCACGAATTGAACCCGGAGTTCGAAGCCCATCTCTTCTAAGTCATGCAGTAGCCTGCCGTTGATGGATAACGAGGTCATGTACTTCCGTTTTAGTGCGTCTGCCACAACATTTCCCTTGTGCGGCATGTAGCCGATCGTCAAGTTCCTTCCGAGTGAAGAGATACTTGAGGCTCTTGTGATCCCTATAAATCGTGCACGCCTTAGAGTAGTGCCGCCACAATTTTAACACGAACACAATTGTCGCTAAATCCAAGTCGTGCGTGGAATAGTTCTTTTCGTGTGGCTTTAATTCTCTTGAAGAGAAGGATATCACCTTGTCCTTCTGTATGAGCATATATCCCACGCTCTGGCATGAAGCATCGCTGAAGATTTGAAAACCCTCTATCCCATCCGGAAGTGCGAGTATCGGAGCCGAAACGAGCCACTGCTTTAACTCCTAGAAGCAAGTCTCGCAGTCGTCTGACCACTCGAACGCGATCCCTTTTGAGTAAGGCGAGTCAAAAGCGATGCGATCTTCGTGAAGTCTTTTACGAACCGTCTGTACTATCCCGCTGTCATGTCCCGATTTGACAAACCGTTCGTCCTCGCATCGATTATGTCGAATCGGTCGTCCTCGCTAGGACATGATCCCGTACGAGTCTGGAGTTGCACTCGTACAGGGCAAGAACATTACATTTGATACATCTTTTGAAACACCAAGTTGAAACTTCACAAATCGCAGAGAATTGAATACGCAGTTTAGGAAGATAGAAATATGCTTCCATTGATAGCTTGCAACTAAGTGCAAATCATATTACATTGGATATGCAATTGCGGCTACATTTGATTGAAACAAAAGAAAATACTCGGCAAGCTGTCTGAACTAATACTTGTCGTTCCATACATTCACATCCTTTTATACATTGAAGCCTTCGATGAATTGGCTTCAAAATACTTCAAAATAGGCAGATCTTCAAAACGTCTCTCAGAACTTCAGCTTTGGCTTAGCACCGTGCACCCCCAGAGTTCTCGTCACCTGTGGGGTTGGAGGATTAGTACACTTGGGAATGCACTAGTGAGCGAGACGAACCCACTCGTTTAAACCGACTCTGATTATTAAGGTAGGCATGCATTGGAGTTTTCTTTATATTTTTAGAACTAAATAAATTCAGTTCATATTGATAGCCTTCTTTGAAACAGTAAAAGCATGCAGTAAAACTAGTAGTTTATCTTAATTTTTACTACGGTCGTGCTCATCCCTGCATGAAACAGAGATAATATTTACTACCTGTATAAGACAATATGTGAGCATGCTACTATCTTACATGTGGTCATTGGTGTTACACACCACGTGGGACTATTCTCGGTGGCATGCGACGCTACCCGTTCAGCCTAGGTTGCAAGCCTTACTGAAGGTCCCGCATGCCTCGTGCCGAAGCACGATAACCATTCCCCCTAGGTCGATTCGGTTCTAGCGTCCCGGATACCGTTTCGAGGAAAACAAACTTGTGCACAAGTTCTCCATGACCATGCCAATGCGTGAACAGTTTAACATATAAAACAGATTTGCATAACACGGACAGTTTTAAGCAGCATTATCATTTTGACTCATACGAGAGTTCATTTCCTCAAAGCCGTACGTTCTGATTTACCTTCCCGTAGGCACCAAATTTCCCGAGGCATAGTATGCCGCAACCAACGTTTCATTTTATTTTGCAGATCATGAAATAGTCTCTCTTTTATAGAATCTTAACTTTCCCCTTTTTGATGTGAAACTTATATTTTCTGAGTAAATTACTCTAAATCGATACAGTTATCCCGAGTCTTGATCTTAGTGATTTGGCATGCATTTAAGTTGGAATCGTCGATTTGAATAAGTTCGAGGCAAAAGAATTTTGTTTGCGGAAAGGAGTAGAAAAGAATGGGCCAAACCACCAACCAAGTATTCAATCGTGCCGAGAGTCGGAGCGCTTCGCAACGTTCAAGCTTCAGTTACGCGATCTCCTGCAATGACACAAACATTTTATCAGAATCCCTTCTTTAATCCTTTGTTTCGAAATTCTTAGAATGAATGCAGAAATCGACGCGAAAACACATTCATCAAAACCAAGTAGCAAAAACTTTAAGAAAACCATACAACAGTTCGGTCCCGTCGAAGGGACTTTTATATAAAGCTCACTCGCCGAGACGCAGTCTGCTGTATCTAGGACTTATTCTAATAGAAGTCGTTCCATTAGTTGGATCGATTCTCGTAACATTCGTCCAAATCGATTTATTTGATGTCACAAAGTGTTATTGTTGACCAAGCTCAGCGACCGAGTCAGACTAGCCATCTAAGTTCCCGACCGAGTCTGACTCGCCACAAGCATATTACATAGTTCGTTGCCTATCGAAAACGGGGTACTATATAATATACAACTAAGAAAAAGTTTCCTCCCGAAACTTAAGAACAAGGGTCCGAGCTTAAATCAGGCAAACAACGAAGGGTAGTTCTCCTTCATCTCCGCCTTCATCTCCCATGTCGATTCTTCAATTAAATGGTTCTGCCAAAGCACGCGAACCAAAGACATTGACCGATTTCGCAAGGCCTTTTCCTTTCGGTCGAAAATTTGAATAGGCTCCTCCGAGTAAGACAAGTTCGCACGTAGCTCCAACTGATCGAAGCTAACCACATGACTTGGATCGTGCACGTATTTTCGAAGTTGTGAAACGTGGAAAACATCGTGCACTTCAGCCAAGGCATGAGATAGTGCGATCCGATAAGCAACAGTCGCAACTCGCTCGAGGATCTCGAAAGGGCCTACAAATCTCGGGCTCAGTTAGCCTTTAACACTGAACCGCATCACGCTATGCATGAACGTTACTTTCAAAAACACATGGTCCCCGACCAGAAATTTTAGCGGTCGTCGACGAAGATCTGCGTAACCCTTTTGTCAACTTTGCGCGATGCGAAGTCTGTCTCGAATCAAGCGGACCTTTTCGACGGTCTGCTCCACTAGTTCCGGTCCGAGCACTTGTCGCTCTCCGACTTCGTCCCAGCATATTGGAGATCGACACTTTCTCCCGTAGAGCGCTTCGTATGGTGCCATCTGAATGCTCGATTGATAACTATTGTTATAAGCAAATTCTGCTAGGGGTAAGTGCGTATCCCAACTAGTCTTTAGATTGATCGCACACAGACGCAACATATCTTCTAAGATTTGATTCACTCTTTCCGTCTGGCCGTCTGTCTGGGAGTGGTACGCAGTACTAAAATTCAGTTTGGTCCCATCGCAGCTTGCAAGCTCGTCCAGAAATGCGATATGAATCGTCTGTCTCTGTTCGAAACTGTTGTGGCCGGTACCCCATGCAATCGAACAATCTCATCAACGTAGATTTGTGCTAACCGATCGACGCTCCATGCTACTTTGATTGCGATGAAGTGAGCCGACTTGGTCAATCTATCAACAGTGACCAAAATTGCATCATTTTCTCGTGACGTTTTCGGAAATCCCACGATAAAATTCATTGAGATATTGTCCCACTTCCACACGAAAATGACGAGGTTATGCAGCTCTCCGCCAGGCCTTTGCTGTTCCGCTTTCACTTGCTGACAAGCCATGCACTGTGACACGAAAGTAGCCACGTCTTTCTTCATGTCATACCACCAAAAGGTCGTGCTCAATTCCTTGTACATCTTGGTGCTCCCAGGATGCAACGAGTACTTTGCATAATGCGCCTCCGTCAGAATTTTTTTTCTGAGTTCGACATTTTTAGGAATGCAGAACCTCCCTTTTAATCGTATTGACTTGTTTTCGTCCTCCGCAAAGTCGGTCGCGCATCTTCTTCAGAAATGGATCGTCCTTCTGTGCGGTCTTTATTTTGTCTTGCAGGCTCAACCCAATCTTCAACTGGGCCAAGTGTAGATATCGATATTGAATTTCGATACCCATCACTTCGAAGTCTTGCCATATATTATTATTTAGGGCCAGTGATCCTATAAACATTCTACTCAGCGTGTTTGCTACGATGTTTTCTTTGTCCGGCGTATACTCGATCGTTAGCTCGTAGTCTTTTATTAGTTCGAGCCAACGATGCTGTCTCAAGTTAAGTTATCGTTGGATGAATAAGTATTTGAGGTTCTTATGATCCGTGTAGATTCTACAAGCCACACCATAGAGGTAGTGTTGCCAGAGTTTCAACGCGAACACAATTGCCACAAATTCTAGATCATGCGTCGGATAGTTCTTCTCGTGCTGCTTCAACTGTCTCGAAGCATAGGAGATAACTTTGTTCTGCTGCGTGAGCACGCACCCTAGTCCAGTTTTCGATGTGTCGTTGAATATCTGAAACCCTTCTGGCCTATCTGGAAGTGTAAGGATTTGAGCTGAGACGAGCCGTTGTTTCAACTATTGAAAACTGGTTTCACAGTCGTCACTCCAGTCGAATATGATTCCCTTCTGGGTGAGGATGAGTCAGAGGCGACGCTAATTTGAAAAAACTTCATACGAATATTCGGTAATAGCCCGCCAAGACCAGAAAACTCCGAATGTCGCTAGCCGAGGTAGGCCATTTCCAATCTACAACCGCTTCAATTTTCTTTGGGTCCACCGCGACGCCTTCAGCAGAGATCACGCGTCCGAGGAACGTCACACTACTCATCCATAACTCGTATTTACTCCGCTTTGCGTACAATTTATTTTCACGCAGAGTCTGCAGCACCGTCTTCAAGTGCTCTGCGTGCTCTTCCCGATTCTTCGAGTAGATAAGGATATTGTCGATGAACACGACTACAAATTTGTCGATTTGGGTCAGAAGACTCGGTTCATCATAGATGGATCGGCCATAGATGGACCGGCCAGTCCAACCATTACTATGACGGTCCAATAGTTGTACCAATTTTTAAAACATTGGTTTAAACCGAAACAAACATGAAGTGAATGAGAAAAGAAGGATGCCATTTGCTAATGTTACAAAGGAGAGAATCCTCAATAGAGCTGATTGGAAAGAAAAAATGATCTATCTAGAAATTTGGATATGTGGCAATATTTCTCATGTCTTTAATAATGAGCCTTTACTATTGTCACCGAATACCAGGAGAAAAATAATACTTTACTGCATTAATTCCTCATGGTTTCAAAGATACATGACTTAAATAGAATAGAATCAAATCTCAGATCCTATTTCTAGGACAAAAAAAAGACTCCCATAACAAACTAACAAGTTATTTAAATTTGAATTCAAACTACAACTAAACTGATTTATTCAAATCCTATAAATCAAGATATTACTTCCTCCAACTGTCTTCCTTGCTCATTCAGTTAAGCAGCTCCTCCAACAGTACCCCTCAAGGTACTTGTCCTTTGGTTGGAATATAGGTCATGCAAATTACTCCTTGCTCAATCTTCTTCTTTATAAAGTGTTGATCCACTTCAACATGTTTTGTCCTGTCATGATGCACTGGATTGTGTGAAATGTTAATAGCAGCTTTGTTGTCGCTGTATAACTTCATAGTACTAGCTTCTTCTAACTTTAATTCACCAAGTAGAATTTTCAGCCAAAGGAGTTCACAGATTCCTCGTGCAACTGCTTTGAATTTCGCCTCTGCACTACTTCTAGCCACCACATGTTTCTTACTTCTCCAAGTCACCAAATTAGCACATAAGAATGTACAATATCCAAAAGTAGACCTTCTATCACTCAATGATCTAACCCAATCTACATCAGTGAATGCTTCGACCTTTCTCTATCTTGTTTTTCTAAAGAAGAGTTCTCTACCAGGTGTTCCTTTGAGATATTTTAGAATATGATATACTGCTTCCAAGTGTTCTTCATGTGGAGTATGCATAAACTGGTGACACAGCTAACAATGATGGCAATATCCGGTCTAATATGGGATAAGTAGATTAATCTTCCCACTAGACGTTGATATTTTCCTTTATCAACTGGACTAGTTGAGGAATCTTCTCTCAACTTGGTGGTTAGGTCCATAGGAGTATGCTTGCATCCTAGCATTCATGTTTCCTTTAGCAAGTCTTAAGACGTACTTTCTTTGAGACACATAGATTCTTTCTTGTTTCTTGTAACATCCATTCCAAGAAAATACCTTAAATTTCCAAGTTCTTTAACTTTTAACTCAGTTGCTAAAGTAATTTTTAGCTTCTTCATTTCCTCATCATTTTTTGTTAAAATGATGTCATTAACATAAACAATAAGAATAGTTAGTTTCTCATTTTTATGTTGATGAAATAAAGTATGATCTTCTTGTGATTGCTTGTATCCTTTCGCTTTAAAGATTTTGTAAATCGTTCAAACGAAGCTTTGGGAGATTGCATCAAGCCATATATGGATTTTGTTAGCCTACAATCCTTGCCATTCTTTTTATTTTGATCAAAACCTGTTGGAAGCTCCGTATATACTTTTTCCTCGAAATCTCCATTTAAAAAGGCGTTTTTCACATCTAGCTAGTGTAACCCCAATCAATATTTGCAGCTAAGGATAGTGGAAGTCTGACTGTGTTCAATTTGGCTACTGGAGCAAATGTTTCCTGGTAGTTAATGCCATACATTTGTGTATATCTCTTTGCAACAAGCCTTGCTTTATATCTGTCGATTGATCTTTTTGCCTTATACTTCACTGTAAACACCCATTTATACCCCTACTGGATTTTTATCAATCGGTCTGCTTATTATGTCCCAAGTCAGATTCTCTTCCAAGACAACCATTTCATCTAGAATAGCTTTCCTTCAACACATCTCGATATTCTTTTTTCTTCCAGATTCGTGCATGAGCTCGAAAGATGGCTATAAGAGACATAATTACATAGTGGATGTTGAGTGCAAGTTCGAGTTCCTTTCTTCACTGCTATTGGCGCATCCAGATCAAATCCATCAGTAGAATTAAAGCTTTGTTTCGAAGGTTCACTACCTGAGACCGGTTTGGATTTTTGGCAATGACTGCAAGATTTCACTGTCTTTATATAAGTTTTCCTTCGTGAATAGACACACAACTCAGATTGTGTTTTCGTCTTCCCCTGTTTTGGTTATATAAGGAATCTGTGGTTTTATTTTGGCTGGATTAGACGAATTAGGTTCTGTTTTGGCTGAACTAGATGAATTAGGTGTTGTTTCGGCTGAACTTGATGAAGTATGCTCGGATGACCCGGGATAAAACACAATAGGTAATGTTTCTGACTCGGTTACTATTTTTGTTATTGCTAGAAATGTTGTAGATTTGGGAATTGCCAGATGTTGAAGTGTATTTTATATGTAAGGCTCACAAAAATTGACTTTTCCACTTGATTAAAACCCTCCCCCTGAAGTAAATTTTTGGGAAATAAAGATTTGTCTTCAAAGAAAGTAACATCTGTAGATAAGAATATTTTCGAGGAATTGGAGAATAGCACTTATACCCCCTTTTGAGTTGCAAAATATCCTAGAAAAATGCATTTATGAGACCTAGGATAAAATTTGAGGATAAGATTTTGACCGAAGACGAACATCCAAAAACTTTAAGATCTGAAGATGACAATGAACGAATTTGAGGATAAAGTTTTTCCCAAAAATCAAGAGGTGTTTCAACTTTCAAAAATCTAAGATATTAGATGGAAACCTATTGATTAAATAACATGCAATTAGAATTACATCACCCCAAAACTTATTTGGCACATTAGTGTTGAACATCTAAGGATCTAACAACTTCTAAGAGATACTTGGTTTTTTCGTCCAAGAATCCCATTTTGTTGAGGTGTTTTGACACATGAACTTTGATGAGCAATCCCTTTTTCTTTCCCTAAAATAGAGGCAAAATATTCTTTCCCATTATATGCAGGAAGAATTTGAACATTAGTGGTGTATTGAGTATTGATCATAGCATAGAATTCTTTGAAAGTAGTTGCAGCATCAGTTTTGTCCTTTAAAAGATATACCCAATAAAGACTTGTGTGATCATCTATAAAAGTAATGAACCACCTTTTGTTAGAAATGTTTGGAATTCGATAAGAATCCAAAATTTCACTGTAAATCAAGGAAAAAGGTCTAGAAGACTTATATTCATTAGAAGGATTAGTAGCACGGATATGCTTAGACAACTCACAAATTTCACATTGAAACACATCATTGTTTTGAAATAAGAAAGGAGACAAATGACGTACATAAGGAAATGATGGATGTCCTAATCTATGATGCCAAAGTATGATCTTTTTTTCCTAGACATAGTTGTTGTTACACATGGTAAGAGCTTGTTCAATCTCGACTTTATTATCATTGAGAAGGTACAGACCTCCACGTTCACTAGCATTGTCAATCTTCCTCTCCGTTGTCTAAGTCCTGAAATTCACAACCAGCTTTTGAAAAAGTCACTACACAACCGACATCTTTAATAAGTTTATTTATGGATATTAAATTACAGGACAATTTCAGGACATGCAAAACTGAATTTGAAGTTAAAAATGAGTTGATTTTTACACTTCCAATTCCTGCCACCGTAGATAAAGTTTCAACAACTATTTTTACTTTAACATTACCAGGAGTAGGATTATAACTAGAAAAAAAATGTCACAACTAGTCATGTGATCACTTGCTCCGGAATCAATTATCTATGGTTCATATTTTTCTGTTTTTTCCATGTAGTGCAAACATAAATCTACCTTTTTGAGCAATTAATTAGGAACTTGTATTCTGAGAGGAATTCGGTTGATTACCAAGCAGCTTGTAAAGCTGCTCAATTGGTCCTTTCTAAGATTCAACTTACTGTCATCTTGCTGTGAACCGGTTTGAGAAATCTCGGATGTAGCTTGATTCCTTATTGTCCTGATGTCCTCTGCTTTTGTATTTGTTTTGTTTTTCGTTCGGTTTCCAACATATCTTCCTAGTGTGATTAGTTTTGTGACAATAATCACATCATAGTTGCTTTTTGTTGGATCGATTCTCTCTTTTGTTCTCCGTTCCATAAACTGCAAGTATAGAGCTTTCCATAGGAGAAAACTATGGTTTTCGTCCAACATAAGACGTCTTCGGCTTTCCACACGTCGAACTTCAACAAAATGTTTAGAGATAGCTGGTAGCGGTTTGATTCCGAGAAGTCGACCATGTACATGGTCAAGCTTCTTGTTCAAGCCATAAAAAAACCATAAATCCGCTCCTTCTCACGTAGCTTTTGATACTGATTTTCGTCTTTCAGACATTTCCATTCAACTTGGTTGAATAGATCAAAGTTCCTTTCATAATTTGGTTATCTTATTGAAATATTGAGTAACATCCAACTCATCTTGTTCAAGTTTCTTGTCAACTTCCTGAGTTCAAATCCTTGAGCCAAATCTTCCATGTCAGAATATGCAACAGTAACATCATCCTATAGCTCTTTTGTAGTGCTATAGTTTAAGTACGATTATCAATATGATCTTCCATGGAGTTGACAAGCTATGCCATCACTATCGAGTTTTGAGCATCCCATAATTGAAAATTTGGATCTTCTTTTGCTGGTTGTTTTGCTGAACCCTTTAAGAATCCGATCTTTCCTTTGCCTCTAATCACCATTTGAACCGCTCGGGACCATCTGAGGAAGTTCTTTCCATTTAACTTGTAATATGTAATTTAAAGGGATGTAGAATGATAAAAAGAATACATTAGGAGCAATTGTAGAAGATCACCAGGAAGTGTCCGTGGACTCTTCACTCATGTTGCCTCTGCTTGCTCCAGAATTGGCATCCCTAACCATACTATCTCTTAACCATATACTTTGTCACCGAATACCAGAGGAAAGAACAATAGTTTACTGCATTAATTTCTCATGGTTTCAAAGATACAGGACTTAACCTTAAATAGAATATAAACAAATCTCAGATTCTATTTTCTAGGAACAAAACAGACTCCCATAACAAACTAACAACTTATTTAAATTGAAACTCAAACTACAACTAACCGATTTATTCAAATCCTATAAATAACTGGATTACTTCCTCCAAGTGTCTTGCAAGCTGATTCGGTCAAGCAACTCCTCCAACAACTATCTTGTGCTTCTGGTGTCCATCTTCAGTCAAGCTGAAAGTTCTGGTGTAATGAGGCTCCAACTTATGCAAGTTTTAGGATCAAGATGTAGGTACCCTTAACCCTATTGCGCTAGGGGGCTGCATTCCTCCTCCTGTTAGTGTAATTGGTATTGGCTGGAGTGACTTATGCAGAACCTTTTTGTATGCCACTTAGAAAGTGCCAAAACTAAACTGTTGTATACAAGAGTTCTCTTCCTGTGTGATCAAATGTAGAAAAAGGAATAAATGTGAATTCAATATCACTTAATTTTTTTGTAATATTGAAACTTAATGAAGTTCATACAAAAGACCACTTCAGAGACCTAATTTTACGTAACGAATCATTATACTTTATTTGACATGTTGGACGTTCTTCCATAAAGAAATTGCAGAAGACACATTTCGACCATGCAGACATGTTCTCTTGCAGTTAACTGAGATCAAAATGCCAAAACAATGGCATATTGCTGTGTCTATGGGCTGACCACATTGTGCCCTGTACTTGTAGTATTTTTGGATACGTTATCTAATAAATGGAGGAAAGGATAAATGATTGTCCTGTCCTTTATTTCTAACTCAAACTTATGGTAACATACTGTAGTGGACTGTAGCTTTGTTATAAGATATTTCTATATTAAATGTTTGGTCTCTACGGGCAATGTCTGCTATAAATCAGTTTGACTTTACTTTTTACTCAACACCGCCAAAAGATGATCATTAAGCCTTGAAGCTGCAATTCAGAATAAAGTGGAATTAGGTAGTGAGCAAATCTAGAAAAACATGCTGCAAGATATGGGTCTATTAATTATATACTGGTCATTACATATCACTTTTATTCTCAGTAATGCTTAAAAAGTTAAAATAGCTTGGTAGTGACAAGCACAGTGCCAGCTCTGATAAGTAATTAGCATGTTACCTTGTTTTTTGTGTTGTATTCACGTATAACACAAACTTATATCATAGAACCTTGGAAGGGGAAACACCACATGCTAATTATCCATTAAATGACAAGACTTCATAGATAATACTGTTTTTTCTTATTTCCATGTACATTACATTTTGCATCTCATTGTATCTGCTGAAGTTTATATGTGGCTCCTATGTAATCATTCTAAACACTAACCTATATTCCTTGATCAGTTGGTACCGGCTGTTACAGAGCTTGTGATTGCAGAGCTGCTTTACCTGCAATGGATGGATCCAAATCAACCAATTTATATGTATATCAATTCAACTGGAACTACTCGGGATGATGGTGAAACTGTATGTGGGATTCTGCTGCTGCTTTTTTCTCTCACCATGCTTACATTAGGTTCCAGTTTCCATTTTAAAAAAGGTTTAAAATATAACAAAGTCTATAACAGATGCTTTGCATATTTAAAAAAAATTCAAGCAACTCTGCCTCTTGACTTTTATGTTTTATGGTCTTTGCCTCTCATTTTATATTGTAATTTCATAGTATCTTAATGTATTTACTAAGTATGGTTCACTGCTGTTCTGGCTTTCATCTCTAATTATATCATAGAATTAACCAGTTCATAGTAGTTGGCCATAGAATTTGAGATGGAAGGCTTTCGTCTTCTTCTTTTTTAGTTCATTTATTCATAGTATCATTATGTATTCAGTAACTCCACCTGTGTTATGCTATGTCTCCTTTTTTTTCCTGCCGGTGCCAAACCCAGATAAAGGAGGGCTGTGTTAGGTAGACGACAGCCAGTGTAAAACATTATCAGATCTTTATGAAATCAGCTGACCCCAAAATATTTTGATAAAGACTTTTTTGTTGTTGTATCATTTTGTATTCAATATGTTACATTTGTGTAGTATGAATGGGAGGGGCACACTTATCCAAATTATACAACTGAGTTTCAGCTGTTTTTTAATGCATTGTCGACATTTTTATCTAAAATTTTCCCTTGTTACTTCGTCCAATGGGATAGGGTGTTATTGTTTTCTTTCAGTCAATTTTCAGCTTGGTAGATGGTAACGCTGTTCTATTTAGGATGTTGGTAGAACTTTTTTGCTAATCATGTGGTCCTCTTTATAATTTCGCGCTTGGTAGATGGTAACGATGTTCTATTTAGGATGTTGGTAGAACTTTTTTGCTAATCATGTGGTCCTCTTTATAATTTCCATTCACCATATGAAACTGTTGTTAATTTTTTATTGCTGGACTATATATGACTCGTTGAGCATACATTATTTCTTTCTTGTCTGTCCAATTCATAAATTATCTGACTTGCAGTTTCTAGTGGCGATATACACCAAAGCCTTGGTTGATTAGTGATAAGTCGGTAATTCTTACATGAGATGGCATGTTAAGAAATCATAAAATACTATAAATGACTCAATGTGTCATGTAGAGCATTCAATAGGATTATGAAACATGTTTTAATAACGCTTCTTGGCTCCTCCCAAATGGTATGTGGTCTCCATGGCTATAAAATACTATCTGTTGATATCACAAGTCACAACACTTGTCCTTCTCTGAAATAATTTATGCTCGAAGGTAACTGCTATAATTCGGCTTTTTTTGTCACGAATGATCACTCTATATTACAAAATCTTTAAGTTTGTTGCTCGAGTATTTTCCAAGGTTCAAATTCCAAGGTTCAAAAACTCGGTTCCTTGCCCTTCACGTGAGTATCAATTTCGGAAGTTCGGGTTTGGTGTCGGTCAATACTTAAAATCTTGGTAATTTCTCATTGTCAATGTTAACTTTGACCTAGATACCATATCTTGTCTAAATATCTGTTGAACTTGAAAAAAGAAAAACAATAAGCGCGCTCACACACGAACACACACACACTTATCTATATTGGTTTGGCTTAGCTGGAGCCGACAACCTGAATGTGAACTGATAGCATGCATCTTGCATATGATGAATGCTCATATTTAACTAATCCCAGAAGTTCTGTATCACCAGTATAAATAGCTTTGCTTCCTAGTTTGTCTTTGCTATTAGAATGGCTTAACATTCTAATGGAAGTACGGACACTCCAAAAATGTGGGTTGTGTCGTGTCCGACATGTATCGGATGCTTATTGGACACAACCCGGGCACTCCGGACCAAAATACACTAGGGCACAGTAAAAAAGGTGTCGTGCCAGTCTAGCCATGTCCTTACCATGTCTATGTACGTTGAACATTGTTCTAATGTGACTATTGTATATCGTTGCATCCTGTGGCAAATGCATCGTGTGGCAATATATTTGATTGTATCAAAAGGTCCACTGAATTGAGATTTCCGTACTGGGCTAGGCCCTTTCCGGGCAAGGGGATCATTTATTATAAAGGGATTGAACTTAAATGAATGATTCAGGGTTTTTGTAGAGTGGAACCATGCAGTATGAGACACAAGATAGATCTTCCACATTTTCTATCCAAAACAAATGTGCTACCAAGCTAATCCCTTTTCCAAATATTTGCAATTCCACCCAGAAGGAATGGGTTACTCCTACAACATGTCCTGGTACAATGCTCAAGGTTCTAGGCTGACTTGCATGAGCAACTTTTAATTTGTTATGAGCCCAAATGATGTATTCAATGAGTTCTTGCGTTTAGCACACACATATGCTTACACTGAACAACTGTATCTTGGTTATCTTTGTTGATTGTAACCCCCTCTGTGGCTCCTTATTAAACTTCATGCACACTTGTTTTGATATGGACTTGGCATTCTCACAATATGGTTATGAAGAGAAATTCTCAAACGAATTCCTCATCATTATTATCATCATGCAAGCCTTCAATTAGAAATTTATGAGCGGCTATGGAGAATAAGAAACCTCCATACAAGATTTGACAAAGTTTATGAACGGTTGTCGACCTCACGTCGACCCTCTATGTTGTTGCCACCAAATTCCTTGCCAAGGTAGTTATGAACATGAAAGACCATGTCATAAAACCTAGGTGACCAGTTGGCAGGTAGGTATACCTGCCAAGCTATTTTCCTTTCATATGCCTCATTTTTGAATGATCAGAAATGCTTACCTGTCCAACCTTTTTTTTGTAAAGAATTGTCAAAGTTACTGGAAAGCTTTTATATTTGAGAATAAGATTTTGATTGAGTACACGGTATATAGTATATACAGCAATATTTCTTCTTTAGAGATTGATATTGCTAACGTCTTCATGTTTCATGCAATTACAACTGCTTAAGCTTATGTGTTTCAGGTTGGAATGGAATCCGAAGGATTTGCCATATATGATGCTATGATGCAGCTTAAAAATGAGGTGCTTGCTTTTCCTCAAAACTTTATCTACCAAGTGTTTTCTTTTCTCCATGTTCCTTCGTGACTCTGCAAATACGTAAATATTCCAGTGACTAGAAAGACCTTCCTACTTATAGTTGTTTAGTGTATTTACTTTCATGCATACTATCGCTAGCTGTTAACGTTCATAAATTTTTTGTGACTGATTTGTCTTTAAAATTATTTGGAGGTAGCACTAATTGAGGATAAGATAAGAGAATATTGTCTCGAGTGGTTTGGACATGTGCAACATAGACCAATAGATGCAGTAGTTAGCAGGAGCGATAGGATATTAATCAAAGGAGATGCTAGAACTTGGGGTAGGCCTAAAGGAACTTATTAGGACACTCAGAGGAGTGAATTCTCCTAACCGATGTGGGAAAATATGTACAATAGGCCCAACATTGTTCCTGCGATAATAATGTAGGGGACCCCTTGTCACGCTCCGATCCCGCAGAGTCCTTTCGTCCTCGCTTGAGACTCTATGGAACCTTTCGTTCTCGCTTGGGCGTGATGTCGTGCAAGCCTAAATTGTGCTTGCACAAGGCCAAGACCTGTACAATGACAAAATAGACAATACGCAGCGGAACATATTGCAGATATTTGAAGCAGCAGCGGACATATTGCAGAATATATGAATTGAACACAATGGTAACAAGAAACAATTCTCTTTATTGATTTCATTTAAACAGATTACAAGCTCTCAATTATCTCTGATACAATGTTTATATTCTCTCAGAAATATTACAGACTACAATGATCCCATTCCATACATTACATCCTTTTATATACAAAACCAACTCTTGCAATAGATGTCCATCTCTTGGCATCTCTTCTGATTCTGGCTCCTGAGGATGAGGCACGGGCTATCGCTTCGGACTATCCTTCTCGATGCGTCCTGCACCTGCGTGCAGACTGATGATGGGTCAGTATATCAGCATACTGGTGATTGTGAACAAAGGCTACATTTGTCTGAAACGCTACTTTTACCTATGTTTATTTCATGCATATTCAGAGTCAGATTATATCTTAGTAAAACATCTTTGAAAAGCCACAATTCATTTCATTCAAGCATACAAGGGACTGTTCAATTCTTGTGTAGTGTGCAACATGTTTCATGAGCTATATCATTTCTCTTGTTCAAGCCACTCTTAGGGACAATTATAAGCACGATATCACATCTTTTCTTTAATGGGACGTAGCTTTTTTTGCAATAGATTTATCTCTGCAAGCAATTCATATAGAAAACTTAAGCAACAAACGTATCACTGTTCAGTGATTCTTAACATAGCCGACGGTCCATCCCTGCATAAGACAAGGATTAGCATAAACATAACATAACCAATATTCTTATTTTCTGTTCGTCTCTGCATCGTTAGCTCTTAGCAAAATCGTTATCGACACATGCAGACTCGATTGGCAGCTGTGACTCTCCGATTCAGCTCTGTACCAATCAACACTTATCTATATGATGGTCCATGGGTATTCTCATGATTAGCCGATATGACTCTTTGGTTCAGCTCGTCGCTAAGGACTCAACACCCCCCCGATCGTGAGGTCTCTTTTGCCTCATGGTGTCCTAATCTCTCCTAGGTCGAGTGGTTCAAGATGTCCCAAGAATCCACCCGAGAGATGATACTTGTGTACAAATTGTCCGAGACCAATGCATATGCTCTAGCATTTCTATCAGATGAAACAGATTTTGATCAGATCTTTCAGATATGCGACACGTTCATTTCGTGTCTTAGTAGATATACGACACGTTCATTTCGTGCTTTTCTTCTTTTCGGATCACATAGCCAACAGCTTCTATCTTTTCTTATCAAGCATGACAATGAGTCATATTCAGAACAAATATCTATATTAGCATGACATTATCTCATTTAATTTAACATGACAAAAGTTCATTTCTTTTTATCAGGCAACAATCTTTCTTTTAGCATACAGGCATCATATCATTTTTTATTAGCAGGCAACAATTCTTCTTAGCATACAAGTTATCTCTTTTCTTGTTCTTAGCATGGCAACATGTAGATTCTCTTATAAACATACTCAATGATTACCATTTTGTTATTAGCAAAAGCATTCAATCAAAAACTCAGATTCTGATTAGGCGTAAGCGAATCATAAAATGCGTCTTTGTCCACTCACCCAGATCAATCGTCTTCTGTTGCAGAGCCAGCAATCCGATCTCTCTGTTTATCTAGTACCTTCGCGGAGCGGAGCACTACATAATTATCCACCGAGAAGAAGTTTTGTCCTCGAAACTTAAGGAGAAACTTATGATATCTATAGCAGCGATAGTACTCATCCTTCGCCATCATCAATCCATGCATTCACGATTCATTTCGTATCAAAAGTTCATGTTCAATAAAACATATGCCGGCATCATAAAAATATTTACGGACTTATTGTATGGAACGTTCATCTCATCGATGATATCAAACAGACAAGGAATTTTGATCAGGAGAATATCTTCGAATTCAATCGAATCAACAATTGGCCAGAGGATCGTGTTGCTCTGATACCATTCTGTCACGCCCCCATCCCGCAGAGTCCTTTTGTCCTCGTTTCAGACTCTGTGGAACCCTTCGTCCTCGCTTGGGCGTGATGCCGTGCAAGCCTAAGTTGTGCTTGCACAAGGCCAAGACCTGTACAATGACAAAATAGATAAGATAGACAATACGCAGCGGAACATATTGTAGATATTTGAAGCAGCATCGGACATATTGCAGAATATATGAATTGAACACAATGGTAACAAGAAACAATTCTCTTTATTGATTTCATTTGAACAGATTACAAGCTCTCAATTCTCTCTGATACAATGTTTACATTCTCTCAGAAATATTACAGATACAATGATCCCGTTCTATACATTGCATTCCTTTATATGCAAAACCAACTCTTGTAACAGATGTCCATCTTTTGGCATCTCTTCTGATTTCTGGCTCCTGAGATGAGACACGGGCTATCGCTTCGGACTATCCTTCTCGATGCGTCCTGCACCTGCGTGCAGACTGATGATGGGTCAGTATATCAGCATACTGATGATTGTGAACAAAGGCTAGATTTGTCTGAAACGATCACTGTTTATTTAGTGAGAAAACATTTCTTGTGATGTGATCTTGCTACATTTACCTATGTTCATTTCATGCATATTCAGAGTCAGATTACATCTTATGAAAACATCTTTGAAAAGCCACAATTCATTTCATTTATGCATACAAGTGACTGTTCAGTTCTTGTGTAGTGCGCAGCATGTTTCATGAGCTACATCATTTCTCTTGCTCAAGCCACTCTTAGGGACAATTATAAGCACGATATCACATCTTTTTTTAATAGGACGTAGCATTTCTTTGCAATAGATTTATCTCTGCAAGCAATGCATATAGAAAACTTAAGCAACAAACGTATTACTGTTCAGTGATTCTTACCATAGCCGACGGTCCATCCCTACATAAGACAAGGATTAGCATAAACATAACATAACCAACATTCTTATTTCCTGTTCGTCTCTGCATCGTTAGCTCTTAGCAAAATCGTTATCGACACATGCAGACTCGATTGGCAGCTGTGACTCTCCGGTTCAGCTCTACACTAATCAATACTTATCTATATGATGGTCCATGGGTATTCCCATGATTAGCCGCTGTGACTCTTTGGTTCAGCTCATCGCTAAGGACTCAACACCCCCTTGATCGCGTGGTCTCTTTTACCTCAGGGTGTCCTAATCTCTCCTATGCCGAGTGGTTCAAGGCGTCCCAAGAATCCACCCGAGAGACGATACTTGTACATAAATTGTCCGAGACCAATGCATATGCTCTAGCATTTCTATCAGATGAAACAGATTTTGATCAGATCTTTCAGATATGCGACACGTTCATTTTGTGCCTTAGCAGATATACGACATGTTCATTTCATGCCTTAACAGATATACGGCACGTTCATTTCGTGCCTTTCTTCTTTTCGGATCACATAGCCAACAACTTCTCTCTTTTCTTATCAAGCATGACAATGTCATATTCAGAACAAATATCTATATTAGCATGGCATCATATCATTTGATTTAACATGGCAAAAGTTCATTTTTTTATTAGGCAACAATCTTTTTTTTAGCATACATGGATCATATCATTTCTTATTAGCAGGCAACAATTCTTCTTAGCATACAAGTTATCTCTTTTCTTGTTTTTAGCATGACAGCATGCGAATTCTCTTATAAGCATACTCAATGATTACCATCGTGTTATTAGCAAAAGCATTCAATCAAAAACTCAGATTCTGATTATGCGTAAGCGAATCATAAAATGTGTCTTTGTCCACTCACCCAGATCAATCGTCTTCTGTTGCAGAGCCAGCAATCTGATCTCTCTGTTTATCTAGTGCCTTCGCGGAGCGGGGTACTACACCCCTTGCGTGCACGTGTTAGAAAGCTGGTCAGGAGATCACACTCCTGCAATCAGAAAATCCAGGCTCACATGCTTTCTTATGAGATTGAAAGATGGGACAATGGGATTAATTAGGGTTTATAGGTTTCATGTAGGGTTCACGAAGGAATGAGTTAAGGCCTTAATTGTCAAGATTCAATTTAAGGAATAATGGAAAAGATGAATCTGAGAAGACTATTTATGATCAAACACAAAAATACCAATCTGTTAATTAAAATAAAAGATTACAAGAGTTTATATAGGCATCCAAACTTGGCGTCCAAGACTACTAGTCCTAATCTTCATTAGCAAATATATCAAAGCCTAACAAAGAACCCTAAAAGTAAAACCAGTCGTCGGGAATAATTCAACCATATAATAAAATCTGACGTGATGGTCTAAATCAAGTACAACTGGAGCCGATCTCATCTGACTAGTCCTTGTTTACTAATCTGACTAGTCCTCCTCCATAACTAATTGCCTAACGAAACTGGAAAATGAGCTTGATTTCCATATACTATATGCACTATCTCATCTAATGTTCTCTCCCACTCGTCCACGTCCTGTACCTAACCCTAACTTCTCCTCTAGACCATCAATCACTTTTCCTTCCCTCTTCATCTTCTACTTCCGTTAGGCCTATCAATTGTGTTAAGTGTTATATTAGAACTATTAGTTAGTGGGCTTTAGTCCCACATTGCTTAGAACAATAGGAGAAGAGGCTAGCCTCTCCTATATATATGTATCTCTCAATATCAATAAAACTAATCCATTATTCTTCTCTACATGGCATCAGAGCCATAAACCATCCACCTACCCCTCTCTCCACAAAAAAATCTAACACTAATCCACCCCCACCGCTGCTGCCCCCCCTTCTCCCTCCTTGTGGCCCGCTGCCACCCCCTTTCTCCCCACCGCTGCTGCCCCCCTTCTCCTCCCTCCCGACGCCCCCCCCCCCCCCGCTGCTG
The DNA here is from genome assembly GCA_029216955.1 of Iris pallida. NCBI lineage: Eukaryota > Viridiplantae > Streptophyta > Magnoliopsida > Asparagales > Iridaceae > Iris > Iris pallida. The sequence continues at coordinate 4,327,052 of JANAVB010027995.1, forward strand.
CTGTTGTCAACCACCGCCCCCTCATTCCCGGCACCCCCGTCCCCGTTGCTGCTCACTGCTGCTGTTGCTGTCAACCGCCCCCCCCCTCTCCCCTCCTGTCAGCCGCCCCTCCTTCCTGACGCCCCCCCCCTCTCCATGGATCGAGTGCAAAACTCTAACCGTAACCCTTTCCCCTTTACAACTGTCGTCGCCTAACCACTCCAAACCCTAACCTAGTTTCCAAAAAAAATTGTTGGAATTCTCCGAGGGTAAACATTTTTGTTGTTTGCTTGGAACCGCAGACTCTTAATCAATTTACTTGGGATTCTCAGAGGGTAAACATTTAGTTTGTTTGCTGGATCCTCCGACTCTCAAGGATAAATTTAGGAATTTAACAAAGAGCAAACATATGGTTGTTTTGTATGAATCTTTGTTTCTTTTCTTGATCTTCACATCAGGATCTAACAGAGGGTAACTTGGGTCATCTTTCTGTCCTAACTTGTGTCATCCACATTCTCTGCTTCCTATGCGTATGACAGTTCTGGCTACATTTCTAGCGCATTGGCAGAATTGATATGATTATCCAGTTGAAAAATTCAAATCGACTGTCTTATCAGGAATCCTGAAGGATTACAGACAATACGACGAATAGCAGTGCTACAGATACTAGTGTCGACAACGTAATGGCGGGACCAACAGGCACTAGCACGATGATTTCCTCAATTCGACTAGTCGATCGACAGGTGGAAGGACCATAAGGCTACTCGACATGAAAAAAGAAGGTCGAGAAGACGCTTCGTGGAATGCGGTTGTCCAAATATCTGACTGACAACCCTCCAGCAGAGAATGATCCCATATTTGAGCAATGAGAGAGATGATAGTCGACTGTTTACACAGTTGATGAATTCACTGGAACCATCGGTGGAAGACATGGTTCAAAATATGGACTCCGTAAAGGAATTATGGGAGGTCATGGTGGCAACGTTTGATGAAAAAAGCGATTTGTCTCGTATCTACGACTCGATCGTTGGTGTATACCGAGCCAATCAGGAGGACAAATCTCATAAGGATCATTTTTGGACCTTTAAGGCTATGACTGATGAGATCGAGCGCGTCTTACCTCTTACGACGGATATTAATGGAGCAAGGGCTCAACGGGAGCAGCTACATGTCATGGTTTATCTTGTCTCTCTTCGTCCTTATGCGGATTCTGCTTGCTCTCAGATAATTGCTGGATCTGACGTTCTGTCCCTGTTGGAAGCACACTATCGTGTCATCGGGCCGCAAAAGTCATTGAGACTACTCCGGGTGATACTCCTGCCGATCGATCTGCTCTTGGTGATGCTCGTACGGGATTTTGTGGTGGTCGTGGTGGCCGCAATGTTGGTCGCGATGGGGGACGTGGAAATGGTGGTCGTGATGGAGGAAGACCGAGCACATGCTATAATTGTGGTCTTCTTGGCTATTTCTACTGGCAATGCACTAAATTATCCGTTGCTAATATCACAACTAATGCTTCTGATGATGGTGTCCGATCTGTTCAGATGACGTCAGATTTATATACAGAGTTCCTTGATTTTCAGGTTCAACGTCGTGGTGAAGCTTCTACGTCTGGATCTACAGCCAGATACTCGACAGCATGCATAGTAAAATCCAAGCAGTAGATAATTGACTCCGGTGCGTCTGCTCACATGAATGGTGACGCATGCATGATACATAATTATGTCCATGTTCGTCGTATTTCTGGCATTACTTGCCAACGGAAGTTCCCTGACAGTCTGAGGACGTGGAAGTGCCAGTCTTTCTTCCGGACTGTCGCTTAATTCTATATTACTTACACTCGGGAACCCGTTTAGTTTAATCTCACTTGGGCAAATTACTCGTGAACTGCATTGCTTGGTAACATTTTTTTCCTGATGGTTTGTGTTTTTCAGGACCTGAAAACTGGAAAGACTATCGGTAAGAGACATGTGGCTGGAGGCTTGTACCTGTTTGACGCACCTTCTTCTGTTATCTGTGCCGGCGTGAAGCTCGATCCTTTCGAGTTACATTGTCAGTTAGGCCATCCATCAACCCAAGTTCTCCCACAGAATGACTTTGTGCAATGTTTTGCCGTAAAGAGGCCTTGATACTCTTGCCTTTGTTAGGAAGATGTTAGTTGCCATTGTCACCATTGGTTCGAGACATGTCTTGCGACACGTTTTTGGCTCTGATGCCACCTGACTTAGCACATAAATGAAATGTCGATTGCTAAACCAAGGACCCAAGATACGAGGATTGATGCCTCAATTTTCAAAAGTGAAAATTAAAAGACAAACTCCCATGGAGTAACTTGATATCAATTTCATTCATCAAACTTAACATAACCTCGTCTAAATACACCGACTTGTAATAAAGAAGCTACTTAAGGCCTAAGAAAGATATCTCTAAGGGGGCGTTTGGTATGTGGTATTTTTTTTAATTTCTGGAAAAATTTAAGGTGAGAATCTATTACCATGTTTGTTTGGGCTATAAAAAATTTATTTCCGGGAATTAAAAATACTCGGGTAAATAGTTTACCCATAAAACATGAGAATCCTATCCCTTAAGAATAGGTGGGTATTTTTTTGTCCGGGCAAAAGAAATTTTGTTTAAATTTTTTTCTTCTTTATTGATCATTTTTTAACACTATTTTCGTTTTAATCATTTTTTCCGTTTTTTATCTTTTTTAATCGTTTATTGGTATTTTTGTGGTCCTTTTTATCTTTTTTGTCACTTTTTTGTCGTTTTTTTGTCCTTTTTAGTAGTTTGTTGTCGTTTTTATTGTAGTTTATTGTCTTTTTTTTATCGTTTTTATCGTTTTTTGTCGTTTTTGTCCTTTTTACCCTTTTTAGTAGTTTTTTCGTCCTTTTTTGTTATTTTTGTCCTTTTTGGTCTTTTTTGTCCTTTTTTGTTCTTTTTGTCATTTTTTGTCGCTTTTTGGTTTTTTTTTGTTCTTTTTTTCATCCTTTTTGGTCTTTTTTTTTCTCGTTTTTGTAGTACTATCTATTTTTGGTCTTTTTTGTCGTCTTTTGGTCCTTTTTGTCCTTTTTTGGTTTATTTTTTTATCATTTTTTTGTCTTTTTTTGTTGTTTTGTCGTTTTTTTTCCGCTTTTTGTCCCTTTTGTCATTTTTTGTCTTTTTATCATTTTTGTTGTTTTGTGAATTTTTTTTTTTGCTTTTTGTCGACTTTGTCGTTTTTTGACGTTTTGTCTCTTTTTGGAAATTTTTTTGTCGTTTTATTTGATTTTTTTTTTGTTTTTGTCATTTTTTGTCGTTTTTTCTTTTGATTGTTTTTTTGTCGTTTTACTTTTTTTTTTTTCCTTTTTGACGTTATTTCGTTTTTGGTTTTTTTTCCTTTTTTTATCATTTTTTCCCGAGAATATTTATTTAGTCACCAAACATGGGAAAGCAATTTTTCAGGGTATTTAATTACTTGGAATTTGATTCCCAATATAGAATTTCCGATTATATAGTATTTCGCATACCAAACGCCTCCTAAAGGATATATTTAAATAAAGGAAGAAAAATACAACTAGATATGAAAAAGATTTGCTAAATATGTGTACCCAAAAATTACCAAATTTGGGCCCAGTCAGACAACCAGAATTCCGGTTCAATTGGATCAGAATTCCAGTTTTTCCTGAAAGTCTGGGCTAGCAGGAAACCGGAATTCCTGTCGGACTTACCTGGAATTCCGGTTTGTCTATTTTGGGCCATTTGGGCTTCTCCCTGGTTTGGGCCAGATGCTCCTGTTGCTTGTACGCGCCACGCCATGGTTACTAAGGGTATAACTGATGGTCTCAGAAAAAACTGGAATTCGGTTCAATTGGATCAGAATTCCAGTTTTTCCTGAGAGTCCGGGCTAGCAGGAAACTGGAATTCCGGTCCGACTTACCTGGAATTCCGTGTCGTCTATTTTGGGCCATTTGCTTCTCCCTGGTTTGGGCCGGATGCTTGTGTTGCTTGTATGCGCCACGCCATGGTTACTGAGGTATAGGAGAAACAACCTCATTAGAGAAACATAAGCCACTACCTTCTCATTTTTCATGCAGAATGACGTATTTTGCTATAAAACAACATCTTCTAGTTCATCATCATCATAATTCAAGCCTTCTCCCATCAAATTGGGATCGCTTGTGGAGCACACAAGCTTAATAAAAGAAATGACAGTTTTTGTGAACGGATGTCAACCTAAGGCTAGTCCTCTATGTTGGGGCTAGAAGGTCGATTGTTGTGTAGGTTGACCTCCCTTTTTGGTCATGCAGCGTAAGCTCTTTCAACCAACTAGCACCAGTCAAGTTTCTAGACTAGAAAAAAGTTCTAGACCGAAGGTGATATGATTATGATTATTATAGTTCTCTACGACTTGTTATCTTTCTCGGTTTCTTCACCCTATAGCAAGATTCCAAATAGTTCAAAACAGAAGCATAGCAGAAAAGTGGGCGCTAAGTTTGACAAGAAAGAGTATTGTTCTTAGAACTATCGAGCATCAGTAGATGTTTGTAGGAGTCCTTCTGTAAAGCCCCCTTTTTGTTGTTAATTAAGGCTTTACGTGGTTATAATAGAATAAAGGGGAGGGAAAGGAAATGGATACGGGGTCATGTAGAAAGGGGCTCCCAGTTTCCTTCTCCTTTCCTCCCCGTCACTTTCTTCTGAGCCACCTGTCCATCCTACTGTAGTAGTATATATCTTTTGGTGTACTTTTTCTACTCAGAATCCATACTAAACAGGTTGCCTTCATATTTACATATTCTTAATTGTGATGAAAACTGTCATTGTTTACACAGATTGAAACTGTAGCTGTCGGTGCTGCAATAGGTCAGGCCTGCCTACTTCTAGCAGCCGGGAAGAAAGGCAGACGATTTATGATGCCCCATTCAAAAGGTATGTTGCAATCTGGGAGTTCAATACGAGATGAGACTTGTAACCTATTTATATGTTCAATTGTTATGTTCTTAACATACCAAAAGTGTGCTCCATTCTTGACAGCTATGATTCAGCAGCCTCGTGCTCCTTCATCTGGTCAGATGCCAGCAAGTGATGTTCTTATTCGAGCTAAAGAGGTCGGTCTTCTTTACTAAGATGTATTTGGTTCCTTTTTTTCCTGTATTTTGACTCTCAAAGAGCATTTCAGCTGTGCACGGATAACCACAGTTGAGTTCCATCAGTTGCTAGTTGAAGGTGACACTACGGGAAACAGGAAATACTTATCATTCGTTTTATATGAAATATATCACCACTTCCATAGATATTTATGTTGGAGACGACGAGGGAGAAGGATTTGAGTGTCAAGGAATAAGTTCTAGATTACCTGACTTTGATAAGAAGAATAGATTTCTCAAAACCGGAGGTAAGTTCACGGTTCAGAATATGGTGATGGTAATGATCAATAAATTTAAAGCTGGAAGGTGGGAACTAATTGGTACCACAAGAGAGAATTAAAAAGGGGGAGATAATTAATAAATTGTACCTCTTATTTGATCGCATCCTTGTCTAACAAATAATATTTGCTAAGCTGGAACTTGGTCATAAATCAGGCCACCTGGCCTTATATATCCTTCTTCAGCCATTATTTAATGGCATCATCTATGCTGCAACAATTTTTTTGGAATCCGTTATGAATTTATCCTAGTTAATAGATCCTTATAAATATCTTTTGTTTTGTTTTGTAAGAAAGGTTCAGTACCCTGGCCTTGTGAATACCTCCAGTCATTCCTATTAGGATCATCTTCAATTCTTACAAGTTCCTTGAAATCTGTTCTTATGAACTCTATGTTATCCTGGTTATTTTGGGTCTTCCTTCTTCTGATATGTTAATAAAGATCTGATTAACTATATTAACGAAGCCTCCTCAACCATCCTTTGCTACTTTGTCATTACAGTTATAGTAAATTCTCCTGGAGGTACGATTCGGCAACGCTGAAAAGATGTTACCTGTTTACCATCATCTTGGCTTGTTTTGGCAAGTTCTTCACCTTGAGAATATGCATTTCTACCTTATCCTTTTCTGATTTCATCTACTCGTTTATCTGGACATTCCACCCACTAGTCCGAACCATGCAACACTTAGTCATTTTTCTTCCAGAGATTACCAAGGGATCTTTCACAAAACTCATAAGTTATTGATATAGATGATCCGGTGTGAATGTGACTCATCGTAGCTTGACCAACATGGTTGTTAACTATCCATCTTTAATTTGGATGCCAATACAGATACTTTTTCAAGAAATCAAGCAAATAGTATATCTGCAATGTGTGCATGGGCAATCCTGATACAAAGGAATATAGATAGGCATGACCTTCAGCTCTAGTAAGTGCACTTATTATGTACCACCAGGTACACATGAATAATTATCAATACATTTGATGTAGATTGTTTTACGTTAATGTTAATCACATAGTCAACATATATGTGTTGAGAACCTTTTCCACGCTAAAGAGTTTCAAAGTTGAAGTTGTTAACGGTATTTAGTAGTCCTAATTCAGTTTGCATTTATTTTCATCCAGTCGATGTTTATCTTTATCCAAACAACAACCCGCAACTGCTCGTACGAAACGAAAACATCCCGTTAGGATACAGCGCCCCCCTCCCCCTCCCCCCCTCCCCCCCCCCCCTCCCAACCCCCCCCCCCCCCCCCCCCCCCACACACACACACACACACCCCATCTACAGCCCTAATAACACCTCAAAAGCAGTTTCTCTTTAGTTACACAGAATCTGCTTCTAGAAGGGTCTTCACTCTCTAATTTCTTCTGTTCATTTTCCTTTGTTGTTGGCCCAAGATAATGAACCTAAGTAGGTTCATAGTTATCAAGAGGCCGCGCAAGGTGCACTTGCCTCAAAACATGTGAGGAGAGTTTGTGAGGCTTGTGCCTCAGTGAGCCTCATGCCCATTGAGGCGTGCCTTAGGGACCACCTTTGGAGTAGGAAGCACCAACAATGAAAAATATGGTTGTGCCGTATTGTACAACTGTCAGACACTCGAAAGACACTTATTGGACACTCCATGGAAATTCCAAAATACAGTCACGTATTGGACACTCCACAGACACTCCAAAATACACTAGGACACACCAAAATGGGTGTCGTATCTGTGTCCAAGTAACATAATCATTGGACCTGGCCGTTAATCTCTCTTGGAAATTGAAAAGTCTCTTAAGATCAAAAGAAAAAAAAACCCATAAAGTCTCGTAAACTTTCCCTGTTCAGTAGATTAAAATGAATAAAATCCCACATGAATTTTAGTCATGCCCGATGAAAACTCTAGCACGTCCACTTTCAATTTCTATAACATATAGTCATATATTATTTATAAATATTATTTTAAAGTTTAAACTTTTTTTGAATAAATGCGTCTCGCCATCACGAGGCTTGTGCCTTCGCCTGTGCCTCGTGCCTGTCTTTTACATCCTTTGCGATGCGGTGTGCCTTGCACCTTTAATAACTATATAAGTATATTGCAAAATTGATTAACCATTTATATTTTACTGGGCCACAAGTTCAATATCACTGCCATTAAATTTGTATTCTTATATTCTGTATGATTTCTCAAGTTTGTCCCTTGTCTTTTTAGTGTTGGGCTTTCTCCCAAAGCTCTATTTGTCCTATCCACTCTAATTCTATCCAAAGTGGTTATTGTCTTCAACTTACAAGTGTAAGAAGACATTGACTTATTGCTGGATCTCTGTGTGCTTTTGTCGTTAAACCTCTCATCTTACTGGAACAGAGTTTTAGGATTGCCTTGTTATCTCATGATCACCTGAGTTTCCTCTTTGTAAACTTTCAGAGAATCCATCTACTAGTTTGCAACTCAGTTGTGGGTGGGACTAAGATATTATGAGAGCTTACAATCGATTGGAACAACTCTCCTAAATATAATAGTATGTTGACCAAGAGCAATTGAGTTGCAAGCTATCATTTCTCAACTTTCTAAGTCTACCAGATAATTGATTGGTACTCTATGATTTCTCAAACAACAAAACCATACGAAAACCCCCCTCTAAAATTTTCCATCAATTTGCTTGGCACAAAATATTCCCTAGATATAGTGTTTCTAGCAAGGTTCGAAGTATCGGTATCGGAATCTGTATCGGATCATTCCTATGAGTATCTGGATCGGCGGTATCGGCAGTATCAGAGGTTTCGGAATGGAGTATTGGATTTTTCGGTATCGGAAAGCAAATAATTATTAATAAATTATTAACATTTTAGAAAATATATTTTATACATTTAGGCATAATTTTAATATTTTCAGTGTTGTTTCTTAGTAGTTTTGAAATTGAATTACCGATTGATTTACATACGATAGATAAGTTTTCTTCTTTTACATGATTTTATAACCTTTCTATGCTTTTACACCCTTGCTGATTGGTCTTTTTCGTTCAATTTTCTTTGCCAAATTAACCGGAAAAGAGACCCCCAATGTCGGTATCGGTTAGTATCGGATATCGGTCGGTATTGGATCGGGACATGCCAAACTGTATCGGTATCGGCCGTATCGAATCGGTATCAGCCTATACTGTGAACTATGGTTTCTGGCATAAATCCAGATTGGTTATTACTATTAGATAATGATGTCATTTTCCTTAATGATCTATCCCATCTCCCTTTACTTTGACATCATAGTTTGAATCAAATTTAAATAAATGCTCCTCGTCAACTAGAGTTATCTGTTGAAGCATGCCAGGTAGTTAGATGTGGGACTGAAGGCCCTTACTACCTACACAGGTACACAGTCTTAGTCACTACCTTTTTTACTCGAAAAAAATTTAACAAATGCCCTTCAATTGTCTCACATTTATAACATGGAGTTAGTCCAGTGGCTCTTCTCCTTATTCTTTTGTTTCCCTTTTCCACTCGTCATTCTTTTCTCTTAGGGCATGCTTGGTAACATAGAGGAGGATTTGCACTTTTAGCTGAAAGTGGATGCAAATCCTCCTTCTCCCCTATTGCGGATGCAATTCCTCCTTCTCCCCTGTTTGGTTTGGCAAAATTATGGGGACATGATTTTGTGGTGCAGTTCCTATCCTCTGTGGGGCCCGCCTTTGCCTCCTCCAAATGTTGGTATCCTACGTCCTCAAAACGAGAGGATATGGATTAGAACTTGGCGACCACCGTGTCGGAAAGCGTTGATGATGATGGCTTCATGGAGGTCGCCAAAGGAGAAAAAGAGCGGAGGGGTCGGCAACCGAGCGTATGGAGGAGAGGATGGAGGAGGGGTCAGCGACAATGGGGGTGGATACAATAGAGAGGATCTCGCAGCTGGTGAGGGGGTCACTCTGATGGGGGGGGGGGAGGTAGGGACGACTAACCCTCTCAAATTTGGGATTTCAATAGGTGGATGGAGGACCGGAGGTGTTTTATTATTTTGTGAGTTAATCACATCGAAAAGTTGGAAATGACACAAAACCTACAATACTAATTAACTAATATAATTATAAAATACTAATTAGGAATTTGTTACTATTTATTATATTAGTATTTATCTTAATTTATTAACTAATTATTTAATTTATTAATTTTTATGGACTATATTAATTTGTTATGTAAGTTAATTATAATTTACTATTATAATATACTTTCTCAAATTTTCAGTTCCTTTCTTATCCTAACCAAACACATTTGTCCACTACTAGGAGGACAAGAAAGTGCATAGATTCCAATAGGAATTCCATACTTGACAGTGCAAATCCAAATCTTCTTCCACTTACGGTTTACCAATGAGGCCCTTAGTTGAGTAACTAAGACCTTTTCCACTTATTCAACATTTCTTGGTTTTGGAGATCATTTATTTAATAAGAAAGTCAACCAAATAAATTCACCTCCTGTGATTCTAAAACCTGGTTGATATTTTGTATGGTTCTATTTAATTATCCTTTTGTATCCTTTCAACTGGTCTTTACTATATGAACGTTGTGGCTTGTACCTGACAACATTCAGTTCAGTTGGAACAGTTTTTTCCCATGAGTCCTGAACAGCTCCTTATACTACTACTTGCATCTTCTTTAATCTTTGTATCTCTCCATCTTTTAGAGAACACAACATACTCATTTTGGCTAAAATGATACTATTTTCTACTTGCATCTTCTTTAATCTCTCCATCTTTTATAGAACACCCATACACACTTTGGCTAAAGTGATACTATTTGTCTTGAAATCCTCATATCAAGGTTCTTCCTGTTACATTGCTCATAGGACTGAAATTTAATTAGTTATGTTCCATGTGATCAAGAAAGAACATAAGAAAGTCTGGAGACAAACAACTATATTCACAGTGTCCTTCCGTATAAGAGTTCTGTGGAAGAAGAGGCAAAAGAGGAAAGGGAGACATGAATCTGAACCCTGTTATGCCGTCTGGAACCTACAAGCTATGTTGCACAGGCACAGATACAACACAACAGAGTAAGGACACTGACACAGATTTGGCAGCTATTTTGGTGCGTCCTTGGGTATTTTGGAATTGTCCAGGGTGTGTCCAAATACGTGTCCCGAGTCTCCTGACACGGCACAGTCCTAATTTTGAATGTCCATGTTTCCTACCATATAAGCGTGCATATCAGTATCACATCTTTTCAGACCTTGAATTAGCATTGATTGAAGTGTATTAATTATAAAGAAATATTTTTAATATGAGAGAGAGTTATCTAGGAAGCTGGTTATGATAATGAAACCAGCTAGTGAGTAGTGACTTCTTTATCTGAATATCACCATTGGATACTGAAGCCAGATTGTGTTTTTCCCCTCCGTTGCATGAACTGGATCTGCTTACCCACCAACTGGCCTTTGGGTTAACTTAAATGTTAGAAAGTAGGCATAAAAGTTTGATCAGTTCTTTTCTGGTCCTCTTGTCAAATCATGCTCCATATCTGAACCACATTTCATGTAAGAAATGTTTAGGAGGAGGAGGATGATGATGATACCATTATATTGTTTGACTAAATGCTTGGATTTGTCGAAAATATTGTCCTTGCTAACAGGAATTGGATTTTGTCGCGTGGAAGTCATTTGGAGGTTTCAAAAGCGATTATATTCATCTAGTGATTATCTGCTGTCAATGGGTCTTTGCACAGTAAATGAGGGCACCAGACAACATATATAGAACTGATCCAAAATACCTATCACAGTTATCCAGTGGTTTAAACTTATATTTGTATGAAATGGTGCTTTCTCATGATATCCTTTGATGTTTTCTTCTTTGTAATGAACATCCCTGCTGGCACATAGCAGTTGGTCGTCATCGCTAATGCTTTTGATTGATTAACATATACAAATAAACACCTAACCGTTTAAGCTTTTGCTGCTTTACACAGGTTATAAATAACAGGGACACACTTGTTAAACTTCTGGCAAAGCACACTGGAAATGTGAGTATTAGAGGAATGAACTAATTCAAATTTCAGATTGCTGCTGAAATCTGATTAAGCTGCTTATTTATTAGTCTGTGGAGACGGTATCAAAAGTGATGCGTAGGCCATTCTATATGGACTCTCTGAAAGCTCAGGAGTTTGGCGTCATTGACAAGGTACTCACATCCTATTCAGTTGGTGTAGTCGAAAATACCTCTCTTGATTGTAAAGCAGTTGTTGCTTGAAGTTAGAAAACTTGGATTGTGTGGCAGTGTTATGATAACATGTTTCTTCAATTACAACTTTTAAGAAACCTTGATCTTCTCTTATGGTTCAGATTCTTTGGCGTGGTCAAGAAAAAATAATGGATGATGCTGCCTCTCCCGAGGAATGGGACCGAAAAGCAGGAATTAGAGTTGTCGAAGGAATGTGATTCTTTCGATCTCATAATACTTGGTACGGTTTCCTGGAAACTTCTGCAGGAATTTATTTTCCTCAAGTTTCATGTTGCATCTTTTAATGAATTTGTGGTAATAGTATATTATAACAAGATCTTTTGTATCGAAGGTTCTACGTAGATGTAAAGATAAAGTTAGTAAGAAATGAATTGCTACAAAGGGTTCAAGGACAAGTTTGATGAATGATGGAAGTGGGACAGAAAAGGGAGCTACATGATGGACTCGTCCAGTGCCAGCTGGATCTTCCCGATCAATTTTAACTGGACATAATACTCATAGTTTCTGTCATGTACTCCAAAACATGAAAAATTAGTTATTCACATAGCACATTATCTATTTAAATCCCAGTTGAAGGAAAGTAGGTTTCAAAGAGATTTGTTTACTTTTCAAAGGAAAGCAGTGGATGGAAATAATTTAGCCGGAGGGTGTTCAGGCACAAGCTTTATATCTATGGAAACACACTGTTAAAGACTGAACCTGTGTATTTGTATGATTGGCAACTGTTGTATCGATCAATCTGCTAATGCAGCATTAAGTCTACATTCTGTGTAATTGGATTTGCTCTATTGTTCTCTGACTCTTCATAAATGATAATGTTACTGTAAGAAGTGAAAATATGACAGTGCATTACACAGTCCGGCTGCAGAGCTAAGGGTACAGCCCAAAGAACATCGGTAGAGAGCTAACAGCTGAAAGAAAGAAGGAAATAATCCATACAGGTAACCAGACAATTGTGAAGGCCTCGTTTGGTTCGCCGAAAGGAAAGAAAATCAATTATTTGCTCTTTCCATGAACATGTAAACTTGCAATTCTTATCAATTTTTTTTTTTTCATTATTTGGAAAGGTCATGAATATAGCCAGAAAACATCCAAAGGATTGGTTTTGGAAGTCGCATTTTGCAGAATAGGTTGAACAAGTTGCGTGTGTTCAAGCTCAAATCATGCTCAAACCTCGGAAGTCAAGACACCTAAACAACCCATGACTTAGCTATTTATAGCCACCTCCGTCTCTAAACAAGATATTGCCAAAAACTACAGTAATTGATTAAAAACTACAGTAATTGATTGACTAGTATCCATGAAAATTAAAACTTTATTTGACAAAAAAGAAGAGTAAATGCAACTACACTAATGTCTCGTTTGGTATACTGTAATGCAATTATAATCGCAATGTAATCAAATGAAAGAAATTTTTTTTTTTCTATTTGATTACATTGCGATTACGATTTACATTACAGTGAACCAAACGGGGTCGAAGCCTCCAGGGCACTTGCAGGTGTTGATACAATGCATATCCGCAGAGAAGCTTCATGGTAACGGGCATACATGAGTCACTCCGGCTGTGATCACAGTCAATAGAACCCAATGTTTCATTCTATAATTCGACTACAAAAATAACATAATTCGACTCGAGACAAAAATTTGAGCCAGAGTCTCAGAACCGGATCAATCACCATAGTTCAACTCGACAAAAATAACTTAATTCTGACTCGAGGAAAAAAAAAATGAGACAATCTTAAAATGAACACAGGTCAAATACATTATACATGACCACCTGTAGCACTTGCATAACCCGTAATGTCCTCAATGTTGAAAGAAACAATTGTAACGAGTCTTCAGCACTTCATCAGTGTGCCCCCCAAGCTCAGAACAAGAGATGAAGGTCACAGCCACATTACAATCCCGCACAAAATCTATAGCAATGCAGAGGTCTCTGTCTAGAATCAGGAAACACAAAGCATCAAAGAAGAAAGAGCATATCCTATAGAATGAAATTATAATGTCCATGATAATTCAATAAATTAAAGAACGAAAATATGATTTCAGCAGTACCACTCGCTCGCCAGGATCACTATCGAAAAGAGCTAAAGTATCCAACATTGAAATAGGAGAGAGAGAGATAAAGGCAACATTCTCAACCTCAAGAAATTCTAATGCCGTTGTCCTCTCACAATCTATCAACTAGACAAGTAAAAACCTAGTTAAGCCAAATAACTCTCATCGGGCCAAATGCTCCTGAAGATACTGACAGCAACCGGAAGAACTCCCACAAGTGCTAGTTGGAGCTGCTCCGAGGTGCTTGTCCTGACCGTGATCTGACCACTGAGCTTGTTGTTGAGCCCAACACGAACTGCCACCTTCGAGTTCCTTCCAGTATTGAGCTGGGTCTGCAGATTTGCCCCCAAAGCCAAGTCATTACGCCACTTCATCAAAGACAAACCCAACGTGGAAAGGGCTTGGCCGATTGGATAATCCTTCTCTTTGAGGCGTGCTTCCAAGTTCGCTCCATAAGCCATATCACCTTGGGATCGCATAGCACCAGTGCTTGCAACTAGAGTCATCCTCTTTCCAATGGAAAGCTGGTCCTCAACCTTCAATCCAGTTGCTACGGTCTCACCTAAGAAAGTCACAGATACCCCAGCAGTTGTTTTGTTCTTCTTCAAGTTCTTGAACTTAGACTCACCCCGCACGATGTAGGCAAGCTTCCCATGAATGGTTTGGATGTCGAAGCCTGCAAGAGTTGAACCATTCTCTCCGTGCTTTGCCGAAACAGAGGAGTCCAAATGGATGTTAAAATCCTTTTTGTCTTTTGTAATCTGAACAGCTACTGTAGCCGGAAACCGGCTAGCAATTGCGAGACTTTCTTCGAGGCTAACACCATCATAGCCACAATCATGATCCCAACCGTGTGTGTCCAAAACTGGCCTGGTGAGAAGTTGTGAAGTGGGTTCCAGAAACCGGTAACGGTAAGTTGGAATGTCACAGTCAAATGAAGGTGGCAAGACCATATCAGGTAATGGTACTGGCACCGTTGCTGGTGTACCATCTTGATCGTAATCTTCTGCCATATCATAGGCTGGTTCATCCCGCCCAGTTTTCCCTCTCTTCTTCATCTCTTTCATCCTTCTAAGCTCCTCCATCCACTGTTTCTTTTGAAGAAGTTTAACTCGATAATCGTACTCATCGAAGTATGCCCTCTTCTGCTCCTTGGTGAGCTTGGCCATTTGAGATTTTCTCAGGGGCTTAAAGGGTGGAAGTTGATCATACTCATCTTCCTCTTCTTCGTCTGAGAAGTCATCTAAATCAATATCAGAATCACCATTGTCACCACCCTGGTCAGTGGAAAGCTTTGGGTGCGGCCTAGATTGCAGAAGTGTAGACAACAAATAAGGAAGCGGGGGAGAACGGAAGCGCAAACCAAAGAGCTTTGAAGGGGATGGATCATGAAGCTTCAAAAGAGCATTCGCTTCTGATAATATCTTTGAAGAGTAGCATAACAGCAGCATTTGTGGTCTCCAGCTCAACCCATTTGGAAGCACCCTCTGGCCTTCTCTATTCCTTCTACAAGAAGGATGGTTCTCGACAAGAGCAACAGGATTCATTAGCCGCATGTCTCCAGCTGCCTGTCGAATAGAGTGTTGTACAACACTAGACCTCTGACTTATGAATGATTCATATCCTAAAGGGGCACCATTGGGCCCCTCAGGGGGAGCAGAAGCAGCATGGGTGAGAGCAACAATCGCATTGAACCAAACAGACGACCCCAAAGCTTTTGTGATGGACTTCAAGAGAGGAAAATCGTTCAGATCTCGAGTCTGAGTATCAAGCCGATCCACATAGAGAACAATATCTGGAGGGCATTTCTTCATATACTTCTTTACAGATGAAAGGATCTTCCCATTTTTTGCTTGATCCATCATTGCAGAATGGAGGCCAGGAGTATCTATTACCCGAATTTTAACCCCATCTACTACACCAGAAATCTCCTTCACAGATGTTGTCGCTGGTAGGAAAGCATTAGTACTTGACTTCTCTTCGCCAAATATGGAATTTATAGTTGCACTCTTGCCCACTCCAGTCTTCCCGAGGACCAGAATATTGCAAGAGAAGTCCAAATCGTCTTTCCCCTCCAACTCAAGTGACAGTGCCTTCTTCTTTGCAGCCTCGATGGTTAATGCACGAGCCATTTGTCTCCCTCTTCTAAGCCCTTCTGCAAGACCCAGACGATACAGAACTTGGGCAGCCACTGTATCTTCAGGGGCATGCCCCAACCTCATAACAAGGCGAAGGAACTTCACTCTTATTGCATCGACCTTTTCATGCATCTTCTTTTCTTCTTCGTCCATGTCATTCTCAGGCTCTCCGCTTACTACCAGTTCAGAGGGCGAGAAAAGGGTTGGGCGAGTCGACCGTGGAGCAGCCGGTCTAAGTGCTGCAGCAGAGTTTCCCAACCCAGCAGGGCGGTCAACCGAGAAAACCCGACTACCGTCTTGAGAAGTGATGGTGATATTACCATCAGAAGAAGAACCAGCAGCTGCCTTAAGTAGTGCAGCCAAGGCAGCAGGATCAAACAACTCTTTGTCATCTCCATCCTCATCTGTATCCACCTCATCGGAATCTGAAACAATCTGACCATCTACTTGATGCTGGAAATCACGGGAGCTCCCGAAACCAGAAATGGAACTAGTGTTGGATGAACCTTCCTCCATTTCTTTTATAATTTGCTTTGCAGTTTCAGAGCTATCCAAGATTGCAACCCTGGGAGGTTGATCGGGGACAGTACCATCATCTTCTTCGTCTTCTTCAACCTCATCTGAACCCTGGTTTTCATCATCATCAACTGCCTGCAAGGCATCAGCATCAGCTTCTACTTCCTGATCAACCAACAGAGCTGACAGGTTTCCACCATAATTTTCTAGAGTACTGCCATTATCCATCACGGCTACAGTTTCTGAAACTTCTTCCACTGCATCCTTACCCTTAGAATCCTCTGCAAGGATAGGCAAAGACTCCACACTGTCAGGCTTGGATTCTGAATCATTTGGAGGTTGGTTTAGAACAGACAAAGTCTCAGAGAGTTCCCCTTCTTTCTCCTTACTTCTTGAATCTTCTACGGGTATAGACAATGACTGGGTATCATCAGACTTTGCTTCTATATCAGTTGGAGCTTGATACGAACCAGGCACGGGAGTCTCTTCCTGTGACAAAAAACTTTATCCAGTGACAACTTCAAAAAAAAACATTGGCACCCCCCTCATCATTATTACAAAATAAATCCATTATCAGCCACTATCATGCATAAATCAAATTTGTGTTAGATACCCCTTAACTTTAGTTAACAAAAGAAGAACAAAAAAGCACCCTTTGCATGCAACCAATCAAGTTTGTCTTAGCTACCCCCTTTCACATGAGTTATATAGCATATTTGGATTTTATTAAAGGGTTTCAGGAAATAAGAACATTTGATTCAAGGGCTTCAGGAATAGTAGAATCTAAGTTGTCAACTCCCGTTATCTATCGTGTATAGATTTGTTTGTGTATCATGTATCATATCGTGCATCGTACGATACAATAACTCTAGGAGTTTAGGTCCATATTTCAAAATCCATATAGGAACATATAGGAACATGATTTAATATAATTTTATCATAATTTCTTTTATTTGTTTCATCTTGAAAGGTCAATGTAGTTATCAAAACCATATTCTTAAGTATACATTAGAAGGCTCAAGCAAAAAAACCCAACACTGTCTATCAACATATATGTATCATATCGGATCAATCAATACATAAAGAAATTGTGATATATCATATCTTGTCGAATACGAGTATCGTGTATTCTAAGATACTAATAGCGTAGACTAGAATTTCAGAAGTATGAACATTTACCATCTCAGGGCTTTGGTCCGCAGCAGAAACAACAGCGTCCAAGTTCTCTGGCTCAACAGCACCAAGTGCTCTTTCTACGGATTTTGGCTCCTCCACAGAAGCATCAACATTCTCGGACTCAAAGGCACCAAGTCCACTTTCTGCTGCTTTTGGCTCCTCCGCTGCACCATCACCATTCTCCTCAACAGCAACAAATTCTCTATCTTCGTCCTTCCGATCATCCACTACACCATCAATACTGTCAGATTCATCAGCAACAAATTTTCTTTCTATGACCTTTTGCTCCACCATTCCACCATCGCCGTTATCTGGTTCAACAGAACGGACTTCTTCTATGGGCTTCTGCTCCACCATTGCATCATCAACATTCTTTACCTCCAAATCAAAGTGTTCACTTTCTGCAGCCTTCTGCTCCACCACTTTCTCTGGCTCAACAGCAACGAGTTCACTTTCTATGGCTTTCTGCTCTACCGCTCCGCCATCAAAATTCTCTGGCTCAACAGCACCGTGTTCGGTTTCTACAACCTTTAGCTCCTCCACTCTGCCTTCAAGGTCAGCAGCAGCCTTATCTTCGGGCGCTTTGGCACCGGTAGAAACTTCATCCACATGCTTCATCTTCACAACATCCTCATCGAAGTTGCTCTCATGAGCCGCAACAGCCGCCGCCAGTTCAGTTTCCCCACCCAGAACCTCATCTTTATTCTCAACCACAGGAGAAACCCCGGTTTTCTCCCCTTCCTTGCTGCCGCCAGAATTCCCGTTCTTCTCGACTCCAGTGACAGACCCGCCTCCCAAAATACCATCTTTCCCATCCAGGCCATCAGAGACGACGTCCCTGTCCTCCGAACTAGGGTTTCCGCCGCCCAAGACCTCATCTTTACTCTCAACCACAGCAGAAACCCTAGCTTTCTCATCCAAAACCACAGTTTTTTCGTCATAGGCGTCCTCCTCCTCCTCCTCCTCTTCCTCCTCCTCCGTCGTCACCTTCGCCACCGGCATCGCGGCGGCCGGAAGCAAAGGAGCCAGATTTCGCGCCAGCGGCGCAACCTCCGTGTCGGACTCGGACGCGGTCTCGAAGTCCCCCTCCTCGGCGAGGATGGAGGAGGCGTCGCTGCCTATGTCGTCGTCCGCGGAGGGCAGGGCGGTGATGGGGGCCTTCGGCGCGGATGGAGAAACTAGGGCTTCCTGCTCCATTTGTAGAAAAAGTTGGGAACTTTGGGGACGGATGAGGTGGTTGGGATTGGTGTGGGAAAAAAAAGGTGGTATTTGTATTCTTATCTAGAGGAGAGGGAAGTGGTGTGGAGAATTAGGGTTTTGGAGAGGGAGGGGTTTGGGATTGGGAAAGAGGGGAGAGCCACACAAAGGGGGCATGGGGAGAGATGGATAAGGGTTGGAGGAGACGAGGAGAATGTATATATGAACTCCAAATCCAAAGGGTTGGCAAGTGTTATTGCTATATCGTATTTCTATAATTTATTTATTAATTTTTTTTTTTTTTGCCAAAGTAGAATTTATTTTATTTTACTATTGGAAATAACACATTTCATTATTCCTTCTTCTTAATTTCTCTACTCTACTTTTTTTTTCCACCCCTTAATCCTAAATCTTTCAATAATTGACGATACTGACGAAAACTAACAAGCTTCTACAATCAAAATAAAACTTCATCAATTTAAACTAGAGTTTTATTTAGATTCCAGATATTTTTTCAAATCGTAATAATAACGAAAATGAGTTTGTAATCTAATTGGATTTGCAATATGATGGAGTTACAATTACATTATCATGTTTGGTTGGAACATGTAATGAACTATTTAATGTAATGTCATGTCAATTGCATTCACATATTTGATTTAACATGTAATGTAATAGAATAATTATTATTATTTGTATCATTTTGACAAATATACC
The DNA here is from genome assembly GCA_029216955.1 of Iris pallida. Taxonomy (NCBI): domain Eukaryota; kingdom Viridiplantae; phylum Streptophyta; class Magnoliopsida; order Asparagales; family Iridaceae; genus Iris; species Iris pallida. Next base: position 4,346,436 of record JANAVB010027995.1, read on the forward strand.
CCCTGATATTTATATATATTTTTGGGGGGCCAAATTATCATTTATAATTAAGAAAAAAATACAAAAAAAAAAAATTCATGTAGAGCATCAAAGTAGAGGAATGAACCTAGCCATGAAAATTCATGACAACCATAACAACCTTTCCTAATGAATGAATGATAATTTGGCCACAAAAAGAGGTTTGGCCAAAATATAATTAGGAATTTGTTAGAAAATATAATTATAAATGATAATTTGGCCAAAATATAAATATAAATTCCTAACAACCCGAACAAACTCCCATAACAACCTTTCCTAAGGAGTGACCTAGCCATGAATTAGCCTAGATTAAATAAAGCAGTATTATACAATCATGTAATAAAAATATTCCTTCTTGCAATATAATAGTTGTTTTGTAATATTCCTATTTCTTTTCCCAACTCTATTTATATCTCCCCCGACCCCCTATGTTCTTCCATTCATCATTGCAGCGAAGCTCTGCCAAAAATCGACATTGACCTCTTTTCTTCTTCCTCTCCACTCTTCCTCCACAACCCTAACCCTAAACCTCTAGAGAACGGAGCCATGGCAGTGGCAACTACCATGACAAGCAGCAGCTTGGTGCTGTTCTTCTCAGCAATGACGCACGCAAAGACCTTCTTCTCCGGCGACTCCTTCTTCTCCGGCGGTTCGGCGAGTTGAGCCTCGGTGCACGCGGCTATCTACTCCAGATCTGCTATTCTCCATTACCGCAAGATCGTTGTCTCCCTCCGAAGATAGTTTCTTCCTCCACCATGAGTTCTTCACCACGGGATCACTGTTTCATCGTACTTGATCGATCGATCGAGCTGAGTTCTCGATTTGATCCATCCTTGAAGAATTTTTTGTCAGATTTGTAAATTCTTCTCTTGATCTTCTTTTTGATCAATCTCTCGTTGGCGAGATGTTAAGTTCTCGTGTTCTCTTCGTTTCGGAGCTCAGGAACTCAGGAAATCAAGACTCATATTCCTAGATCTGGTAAGTTTTGATTGGAATCGACCTTGCTTCTTGTTGATCTATGTAGTTGATCCAAATGATCTTTGATCTTTTGATTTTGGAGATAGAAATTTATCTTTCAAAATATAAATGTACTGTAAACGATTTTGATTCGGACTGTATCCCAGCTGTTTGTTTTAATGTCTCAAGCAGGTTTTGATTAGTGTCTGGACTCGTGTAGGACCGTATTAGACACGGTCGTTTGTGTTTTCACACACAAATTCATTTCCGTTCTTCTCAGGTATTGCTTCTATCATTCCTTGTGATGTACAATTATGATGGACACACCATGCTGTGTCCGATAGATGAATTAGGGGCACGCCGAGCTAAGACTGGAGCAATAGGACATGGGGTCATGGGGAGCATAGTATTCATATTTCTGTGTCTGAACCGGACACTTAATCGCGGGAACATTTGAATTCAAACGAATTCATTAGAATAAAACAACTGTTCAGATTTGAGTTCAGTCAGGCTCAACCAATCCATGCCAATAACCACATCATAGTCTGGCATAGAGAAAACTAGAAATCGGGCATGCATCTCACGCCCGCAAACGACTACCAAACAAGATCTATATGTATCATTAACGAGTACTATTCTGTCTTCCCTAAGAATCCTAATGGTCTTCGGAAGGGGTGTAGTAGCTACTCTACGGGTGGTCGCAAAACTAGCAGCTATAAATGAATGCGTAGCACCAGAATCAAATAATGCTACGGCAGGTAATGAAGCAACTAAAATAGTACCTGCAATAACTTCTCCAACTGTCTCTGCCTCCTCAACTGTCATAGCAAAGGCCTGTCCACGTCCTTATGCTCTAGCCTGTTGCCTGGCCTACTAAAATTGGGCTGTCTGTTGTGCCAAGGGTGGCCTCCCTTGGTACCCTCCTAGTGCTGTTGGCCGTATCGCCCCAACTCCTGTATGGGGCGCTCTCAGACTTGGAAAAAAGGCTTCGGTGCTGGAAGCACGGGAAAGGTGGGCCGGTGAACCATCGGTACAATGTCTCACTGCTCTGGGCAGTCTCGAATTGCATGCTGATTTGATCCATACCTCAAGCATGCCCTCGATCTCTGACGACAATCCCTCATAATGTGCCCCTTCTTGCCATATTAACGATAAGTAGGAACCTCCTGAATCTGAAAAGGGGTTGTCCTTTGCTGCTGGGGTATTGTAGGGTGCTTTATCGATCCTCCCTGAGATGCCCGAACTGGTGGTGCTGCTGAAAATGGGCGCTTCATGCTGGCCTCCTTGTGGTTGATGTGCTCCTGTCGTCAGGCTGCTGTTAGGATATCCGAGTAAGACATAGGAGCGACTGATCCTACCAACCTCTGTAACTCAAAGCGCATGTCGTCAAAGAAATTCTCGGCCTTCTTCTCCTCAGTGTCGATCAAATAAGGGGCAAAATGGCTCAGGCGAAGGAACTCCATGTTGTATTCCTCGACCGTCATACTGCCCTGGACAAGATGCATGAACTTGTTCCGAAGCTCCGCACGCGTTGTAGCTGGTATGGACATCTCCTTGAAGTGCCTGGAGAACTCTTCCCAAGTGACCCATCTGGGTCCTAGCCGATGCTCCTCAGCCAACCACCAGTGGTGCGTATTATCCGTCAGTTGCATCCTGATAGCCTTCATCCATCTGTCCATCAAAAGCTCTGCGGCCTCCAACTGGTGCTCGATACTAGTAAGCCATGCATGAACCTCAGTGGGCTCCCCCGTACCCGAAAATGGAAGGGGCACCATATGACGGAAGTCCTTGATAGACCTCGTCGATGGACGTCGCTCCGGTGGTATCACCTGCTATAGTACTGCAGTGACGATACTCTCCCTCAGAGTATCTGCCTGATGCTGCTGAGCCTGATACTGAACCTGCTGTTGGGACTACATCATGGCATAAATTATCTGATACATCTGTTGCCCATCCGCCTGCTATCCCGGTGGCAAAAATGGCATGTAAGGCATCTACAGGGGTGGTGACTGCTGCTGCGGCTCTGTCCTATGGGGCTGCTGCTGCTCCGGCTGTGCTTGGTGCCGCTGTTCGCCTGGTGGTCCCTCAGTCTGCTAAAAAATCTGACCCTGGGGAGCTGGGGTCAGCATAAGTGACTACCTCGGAGTCGGCTCGTCCGATGATATGGAGTCCCGGAGGACACCATCCTGCTGCGCCATTCGTCCACTTCGAAGATTCATACTCTGAAAGCAGATAAGCGAAAAATTAGCGACTTGGAATCAAACATGATGTAATTTTGGTAATGAAAGCGACGAGGAGGTGTCATAGAGAGGTATTCAAATAAGTAGATGAGATCTCTATGTTCTAATCCTAATTGCAGGCTCGCTTGGCACAGTTAGGTAACCAAGACGATTTAAATCTCAACCTACATGAGATACCACAAAAACCATGTCATGCCCTAGTTCCAAAAATACGGAATCGAGCCACGTGGCAAGGCCAGCGTGTACCACTCCAACGATTTTTTCCAATTTAATGGAACCATTAGAGTTGTACTTAAGCTGTAGAGTGCAAAAATAAAAGTAATGCCCAAGAAAACATAAGTAAGTACTAATCTCATCCACAAATACGACCAAGGAACACATAGTTAATAATCTGAAATAAACCATAATGTGCTAAATGAATAAGTCTGAAATGTAGTCATAGTACAAATACTGAATGAAAAGAGTCTTGCGGAAACAATTCCACTAATACAATAATGAAAAAAAAATTGGAAGATAACTAGATCTGACAATAGACTAAACTAGATAATAAAGTCAGATCAAGAAGAGCTCTACCAATAGAACAAGCTACTCTGCTGGATAAATCTCGTCGTCAGCTGCTAATTCTACTCTTGGCTCAACTCCGGATCCGTAAACTTTCGGGTAATCTTCCTCGTCTAAGCCTAGAATAGAAACCAGGTCCTCAGCTGGACACAACAAGGTACATAATATGCAAGCCATATGTAAATAGTGCTAGAAATATGAGTATGGAAACTGCAACGAGACAGGGTGAACTAGACAACAACCATTCTATGTGATATGCTACTTTTGAAGACAATGTTCGATACGTGGGCTATCTAAATATAAAATCCGTAGCTTCGATATAGGGACTCACCGGGATGCAGGATCGTAGCTCCGATATAGTGTCACCCTCACTTTTCCCAGTTAGGGGTAAAATGGTAATTTTCTATTTTATAATATTTTTGGGAATTTTATTTCATGAATATTATTATTTAATTATTATAGGAGTCGGGTTCGAATTTTATCGCATTCCGAGTTAATTCGGGACCCCGGTGAATTTTGACTTGAGCTGTAATTAGCATGTTAGCTAACCATGGCCCACCACACTAAACTTTAGGGTTTAAGAGTTTGGACTAGTCCCCCATGAGTAATTTAGTTTAATTATGATTTTTATTTATTTTTAGCAACTTCCTAAACCTAATTTGGATTTTATTTAACATTAGGCTTAGGGAGGGGCAAACTTGTAATTACAAGTGCCCCTCACCCACCATGCCTTGGCCGGCCATGACTAGCGCCCCCCCCCCCCCTCTCTTTCTTCTCCACTAAGGGTGTGTTTGATTGCAAGGTGGAAAATGCATGGAAAAGAAATTAATTCCACGGACTTATTTTCCTAGGAAAAAAATTCCATGGAATTTAAAATTTTCCATAATAGCGGTGTTTGATTGCAATTTTTTTCCCGTGGAAAATCAAATAAATTTTCACGGAAAACTTAAATTTGGTGTTTGATTGGCTTTATTTTCCACGGAAAATAGTCAATTTTACATGGAAAATGATATTTTGTTGTTTGGTTGTACTTTTTTTCCATGGAAAATTTACATTTTCCATTGAAAACTTAAATTTTCCACATCCACAATACTCAATTCAACATTATAATGTACAAAAAAAAAATTCAACATTATACACTTGATATAGATAATTCGGACAAACTTAGAAGATATTCAAAATGATTGTACAACAATAATCGCATATCAATCCATCCCAACTCCCCACAATCATTCAACAAACAACAAAAAATTATATATCAATCAAACATAACATAAACAATACTCAACTGACAAAAAAAGAAGGATCTTTATCACAAATGTCCAAGTTTGCTATAGTCATTCCTTAACCATATAAAAATATATATATATATCCAACACACCCATCGTTCTAAAATGAAATGCTAAAAAATATCAACGGGGAGGATCCCGTCCAAGCTTACGATAGACCCATAATCGTCGGAACTCTAGATCCGTGATCTCAAGGAAGAACTTTCCCGCCTTTTCGTCCCCCTCAAACACTTCCATCAAATCTATTACATCTCCTTGGTCGAGGTCCATCTCTTTTAGCCTTTCCAAGAGTGCTTGTCCATTCACATAATTTTGTGATGCTTGTTTGTCGAAAGCAACGGCTTGTTTGTCGAAAGCAACGGCAATCATCTCGGAGGACTTTGCTATCTTTGCAAGGGCCAATGCAGCATCTTCCATTGGTTTTATACGCTTTCGTCGTTGTGAAGAACCCCCTTGAACCGACCGATGTGGATGCGCATTTGTTGAAAGACTTGGTTGTGTTTCCTCCATATCATTTTCGCCCTCCAAGTCATCCACGGGTTCGCTCATCAGAGGAAAATCATTACCCGAAATCGCTCGATCACCTGTCGCAGCGTCGTTACCAAAGACCGTAAGCAAATCATAGTACCTGGGGCATAGTTTTCCTTTCATCTTTGCTCCATCAGGTTTCTCCTGAAAATAGACATTCAAGAACCAAAGTTAAAAATCTAACAAAATGATAAGCATGCTTCATAACTTCCAAATCTGAACATATATGCAAATCTGAACATAACAAGGATATGCAGGCAGTATAGGTACCCATTTGCAGTAATCCTATGCTCAGACTAATGTACAGGGAATGAAAGAAATGCCATATTAACTGTTATTAAAGAAATGCCATTTTTGACTTGGGGTCCAACTTGTTGGCTTGCCATATTAACTGTTAGAACAATGGAAACATAAACAATATTCATAAACAAATGGAAACATAAACAAACGTTGAGTATAGATAAACTGCAGCAAGCAAATCTAAAGTGCAGCAAGCCACTAATTTTGAACAATTCCGTGATGTCATCACATTCCTTTTTTAACGTCTTTAATCTGCCCCTCACATTGTCAACAGAAACAGAAATATGACATGCTTCCCTCACTTTCTCTATAACCTGTAGTAGAGCATCAAATACATCAAATACATCAAATACATCAAATATTATTGAAAGTAAGAACCCTATAGCGTTTTAACCTTTGTAAACTCCTCGGACTTGAACCCCTTTTCGGTTCGTTTTGGTCCGGCCAACACTATCTCAAGAAGACCATTGATTAGCACTTGATCCATATTTTCACTCCACCTTACTTGCTTCCTCGGATTGTTTTTGACTTGGGGTCCAACTTGTTGGCTTGCCATATTATCCTGATACCAGGCATCAGTCAAATGCCCACTATGTTATGAATAACAGAATATTAATCAGTTAATCAGTTGATGTGCTATACGAACTTTATCCTATATGATATATCCAATTTTTGCATAAATAACAGTCGAGCTGATAGTGTACAAGTTACAGATCAGATTGTGATATTCTCTTATGCATCAGAATTAATCAGTTGGCATTGTGAAACAACAGCAACAGAAACATCAAATACATCAGAAATTATGCATCAGAAACAAGTTTAGCAGGCAATCATAAAAAACCCAAGCCAAGTTTCCTCCAAACATCAGAAATTATGCCATCAGAAATTATGCATCAGAAACAAGTGTGTTGAACAATCAATAGCTTAATACCTTATAAATAAGCTCAGGTTGTTATCTAGATGAGGTAAGTATAGAAACTTTATTAGCAAAGAACAAGTCACAAAAGTTTGTAGTAAGGAAGAGTGCCAAAGCAAAATAAGTAAAGTCTCTCCTTAGTCTCTCATGCTTTGGAGCTCTCAGGACAGCCTTTAATACTTACCTTCCCCTCTGTGAAAATTAAATATCTTACCATGACCAAACCAACATTATCAAAGAGAAACAAAGATAGTGAACTATATCTCTTTCTTACCTTAACCCAGAAAATGTGAGCAAAATGAACAGAACCCATCTATATGGATAATGAAAATGGCTGAACCAAAGATACCATCCATCAAATGTTTATAATGTAACTAGAAATGAATGTACACAGCTGAGCAGAACTCAATGACAAAATTGAAAGCCCAAAACCTTCACCCTCACTTTTGAAGTATTAAGGAGGGTTCAAACCATCTCAAATATGAAGCTTAAGCAAAAACCATATAATGATAATGGAAACAGGTATCTCCACATGATTTTCAGTAATGGATACATATCTCAGAATACACATGATTTTCAGTAATGGATACATATCTCATTTGCAACATTACATGAAGATACTATAAAATAGGTGATAAAACAAGTCTCAAACAAGTACTATAATGTTCAAACAATTGGAACATAAGTATTGGGATTATAATCATCCCACATATCATTAGCGATCGTAGCTCTCTTATTGGTCCACGCAGCTTCAGGTGTGACAGTGATGTGGGTATTGTCGAGGGCACCTTCGGGTACATCAACATGTGGAGGGTTAACTTCATCTTCATCTTCACCTTCACTTTCGAAATTATCACCTTCTGTATATTCATCACAGAGATCATCATTGTCATCAACTCGTAAAAAGTTATGCAAGGCACAACATGCAAGAACTATCTTCGCTTGCGTGTCAATATCGTGGAACGGTTGGTGTCTAAGATAAGCAAATCTTTTCTTCAACAAGCCAATCGTCCTCTCAACAACATTACGGAGAGATGAGTGGCGAAAGTTAAACAACTCTCTGCTATTTTGAGGAAGAAGCCCCACGATATCTCTACGATGATAACGCGTACTCCGATACGGTGTGACGAAGCCTGGAACCAAGGGGAACCCCGCATCGGCAAGATAGTATTTACCTATTATTAGAGATAACTATTAATGCATCTAGATGTTAATAGTTAAGTTGTTAAATTTATGAACAATCACGAGATGTAAAGCATACCAATTGGAACCGTTAGTCTATGTCCTTGCCGTAGAACTGCACTCCTCAACAAACGACCATCATGCGCAGACCCCTCCCAGCCAGCAAGCACATAGGTAAACTTCATATCAAATGTGCATGCCACCAAAACGTTTTGAGATATTATTTGTTTTCTATTCCGATACCTAGGGTGTTCATGCACAGGCACGTTTGCAGCAATGTGAGTACCGTCGATGGCACCCACAGCATCCTATAAAAATAAAAACTATTTTCTATTAATTTTAACTAAAAAAATAAAAACATAACTTTCTAATAGTAAATAAACATTGCACCTGAAAGTAATGGTACCAGCCTTCGTCACCCTTATCGTAGGGAGAGTTCTGGGCAGTGGCGTTGACGACGACGTCCCTATAGAGTGCAAGACATGCATTTAGCACCCTATGGAAATAGTGGCTCACAGTTTGGCTAGACCTGAAAAAGGTGTAAGCCCCCATCCTGCTACGATGGTCGTGGCCAACTGTGCTTAGAAACATAGCCACTTGTTCTTCAACTCGCACAAACCGGCTATCGGCTAAACCGTAACCACGTAAGCGACCACATAATCGTTGGAATGCACCAATTTTCATCCGAAGCATCTCATGGCATACCCTGTCACTCAAGCCGAACATTCGATTCAATGCAATCTCTCTCTCAGCTCTATAATTACGATGAGGGTGCCTTGTGAGACGTCGGGTAAAATGATGGTGCATCATAGTACTATAGATCGCCACTGCTTGCATCATCATCGTCCAAAATACAGCGACAAGTTGCATTTGCCTCGGTACTCTCGCCATTCTAACACAAAATCAGAGTTAATAGCAAGTCAAAATCATTCGATTCTACATTATTAGCATATTTTAATATAGTTAAACCACAATTCTGACTTTGAATCCAATACATTAAACAATAGAAATATCCAACCAAATAAATCGAATAAACCAATAAACCAAATCGATTAAACACAGTGAATCATTTGATCTTTGTCGTTGTTGTCGACGTCGACGTTTCGCCAATACACTAATGTGATGAAGTGTCTGTGTACAGAAATCTCATCTCCGTGTCAGCCGAGTGTAGGCCTTGGGTTCGACCCCGAACGTCGCATCCAATAATTGTTCTTTACAATTATTACAACCATCACCGCCCCCTCCGCTTCCCAACTGTTCTCCTAGCTCCAGCCATCTCCCAACCAACCCAGCGCCGCCATCTCCTCCTTCCTGCAGCCCACGACACCACCACCACCAGGGCCAA
>JANAVB010027995.1:4358271-4566645 GCA_029216955.1 Iris pallida
AGATTGACTTGATATTACTTGATTTGACCTAGATTGACTTGACAGGACTTAGTGTGACTCAGTGAGACCTAGTTTGACCTAGATTGCATATCATTCATTGTAAATCATTTCTAAACTTGTTTAAACCTAAATTAACTTACAGTATCTCATATTTAGGTCTTCTGATACCGCTCTGAGCATTGATATATCCTACAGCTCAGGACAGCAGGCGAGTATATTCACTGATAGTTTTCATTGTCTTGATATTTACTATATCCGATTCAGTCGTAGTGTCTTACTTGATTCTCAGACACGATAGTTCACGGACTAGTATTGTCGGATTCCTGTCATGAGATGTCATTCCTAGATTTCTTGGGATACTGGTACTTGCTTAGTCTTGATTCTCGTACTTGTATTGACGCCGATTCCTGAAGAGGACTTGCTTCCCTCTTTAGGAATCCCACGTCATGACGTGCTATGTCCGGATCCGTATACTATTCGGGGAATGGGGAATATTATAGATAGTGTGATCAATGTCCACCTTGAGTTACTACTTGTATCATAGCTATACCCTCACCTCACGATGGGTATAGCCTGACCTGTGCTACTACTTGCTCCATAGCTTACCATCCCGGCCGGGCCGAGTCCACGTACTTGTAGCCGGTCGGCTGGAAGCCTGATTCTTGACCCATACCGATCACATTAGGCTATAATGTTCGAGACACATTTTATATTTACTTTTCTTGTCATATATTCAGTTCTGTTCTACATTCAGTACTTTCTCACGATGCATGATATACAGTTACTCACATGCTCTACATGCCTTTATATTGTACCTTGATTGGAGACTAAGTTCTGCTCGGGAGAAGAGTTACAACCCCGGTCCTTGTTTGGTTTAAGGGTTGTAACTCGGCTTCCGAATGGTTCCCAAGTCTTCATATATCTTTGTCTCGTAGTTCATTATACTGTCTCTTATAGAACTTGTCAATTCACATGGAACTGCTGTTAGTGTTTGTACTTGCTTATTTTTCTGACAGGATACTGTTATGATATATTACAGATAATTCTGATGCGGACTGCTCGACCTATTATGGGCTCGAGTTAGATGGAGTAGCCTTGGATCGTGGCCTTATAGTAGAGCCACTAGATTTTGTACTTTCAGAGTAGTGTAGGTTAGCTAGGTTTGACTGGACTGCGATCCAGCTAGCTTTATCAGACTGTAGTTCTATATTATATTTTGATACCCTGTGATATTGTATATATCTGGGCTTGCATTGGACTCTGCACTTATTTACTCTTTCATCTATCATATGTCTTTTCTTCTGAGCTATCTGCCTTAGTTTTATTCTGTGATTGAGACTGTATTGATATGTCACCTCCATTCGGAGAGTATATACTGTACATGTATATTTTAACTGTTAGTCGTAGGTATTTACAGACGTTATATACAGCGTTCTACCGCCGATTCTGTGGCGTAGGCTGGACGTACCCACGTGCTCGTGCCCCTCATAAGGGTACGGGTCGTGACACATTTTTGTGGTGGCCCATGCAGGTCCAGTATCACAATTAGTATGATCTCGTAATGGTGCTCGACTTAGAGTACTAATTATGAGCCTGCAATTAGGACGTAGGACCTAGGACATGATAGGAGTTTCTCAATCACACCTAGGAAATTTTGGATCTTTTGATTATCATGATTATTCACCTTGTATTAAATTAACTGTCCTTCTTTGATAATCTACTCATGTGCCATATTGATCTCTTTGTTTCAATTCGTCTCCAGGATGACGAAGACGCACCCGCAGGCCACTGGATCGAGTAGCTTGCCTGAGAGATCTGATCAGGCTGAGGAGGAGGTTCATGAGAATGCCCCCAGTGATTCTACTATTCCAGAGACCCCGGCAGTTGCACATGGAGGTCTACCACCTCCACCCCAGAGGGTTACGGCCGTTGTTCCAGAGATACTGCCACCACTACCGATACCGACGGATACACATCATATGTTCCTTCTCCTTCAGCAGATGATGGAGACACAACGGGCCCAGGCAGAGGCGTCGCAGCGCCAGTCGGAGGCGTCACACCGTCAGATCGAGATGCTGAGGCAGAGTATGGAGAACTCGCATCCGCTTGCATTGGCAGCAGTAGAGAGAGTGGCACCGGGTACGGTACAGGGCCCTACTGGCCAGCAGCCGTACCAGCAGCTGTCCAGGCCGGGGGACAGTATTGGACTTCAGGAAGATGAGCTCCAGGGACTTCACAGGCACGGAGGGCATCCTCTATGCAGACGATTGGCTAGAGGATGTGCAGCGGAGCATGGAGGTGGCAGAGCTTCCTAGAGCACTTTGGGTTTCGGCCGCAGCCAGCCGATTCTTCGACATTGTGCTGACATGGTACCGCACGGATCCTCGTGCGTCGGTGAGAGGGCTGACTTGGAAGAACTTCCGGAGGCTCTTCAAGGAGAAGTTCTTTCCGGACGTGGCTCTTACAGCATTGGAGGGCCAGTTCGTGGGTCTAGTGCAGGGGAACTCGTCGGTGGACGAGTATGCAGCTGAGTTCTTCCGCCTTAGCAGGTTTGCTCCCGATATGATCCAGGATGAGGGGCAGAAGGCTCGTAAGTTCCGCAGGGGACTTATTTATGCAGTGTGCACCCGCACCTCGGGTCACCGTGACGCGACGTTCGATCAGATATTGATGGACGTGCATATCGCAGAGGAGGACTTTGGCCTCAAGCCGAAGAGGAGCGGAGATACTATAGGGGCGAGTTCCAGTACGAGACCGGCCAAGCGCCCCCACATTCAGCAGCAGCAGCAGAGGCCGTTTCCGCAGCAGCCTCTATTACAGATTCATCAGGCACCGGTGCGTGCCCAGCAGCATCAGGGTCAGGGCCAGAGGCAGACCCAGTAGTGTGCTTTCTGCGGAAAGACGGGGCACAGCAGAGACGTATGTCGGAGGAGGTTAGGCGCTTGCCTATTCTGCAGAGGGACCGACCACCAGCTGAAGGGTTGCCCTGCTCGGGCAGCCAAGGGAGGCCAGGACAGGGTGCAGCCGGCTAGAGGACCAGCGGTTCAGCAGAGGGGTCCTCCACTCCAGACCCAGCAGCAGCATTTTATTCAGCACCAGAGGGGAGCACCCGCGGGCAGGGTGTTCGCTTTGGCAGCAGAGGACGAGGCAGAGCCCGTGGGAGATGTTGTTACAGGTCATGTTCTCCTAGATTCTTTCCCTGCTTTCGCCTTATTTGATTCTGGGGCGACCCATAGTTTTGTGTCTGTTTCTTTTGCTCTGAGACACAATATCATTGCTGAATATATGGGTAGGACTTGCAAGATTATGACCGGGGGAGGTATTATCCTGGTTAATAATATTTGTAAGGGGCGGAGAGTCACTCTGAGAGGCCGGGACTTGAGTGCGTGTCTGCTCGTAATGCCCCTACCGAGGTACGATATGGTACTCGGTATGGATTGGTTGAGCATGCACCATGCTAGCATTGATTGTAGAGCAAGCAGAGTTCTTTTTAGGACGCCGGGTGAGCCAGAGATCGAGTTTGCTCGAGGAGCAGCGGAGCCGGAGGCTGGATTCTGTGGAGCTTTGTTGGCGGGGCAGGATTTGCCACATCCGTTGATTGTTGAGTTCTCGGATGTCTTTCCCGAGGAGTTGCCGGAGATGCCGCCAGACAGGGACATTGAGTTCTCCATAGACTTGGTGCCGGGCGCCGAGCCCATCTCGCAGCATGTCTATAGGGTGAACAACAGCGAGTTGATAGAGCTGAAGAAGCAAGTCGACGAGCTGCAGGATAAGGGGTTCATCAGATCCAGTTCTTCGTCCTGGGGAGAGCCAGTCCTTTTTATGCCAAAGAAGGACGGTACGTCCCGTATGTGCATTGATTACCGGGTGCTCAACAACCTCACTATCAAGAATAGGTACCCTTTGCCGAGGATCGACGACTTGTTCGATCAGCTGAGTGGGGCAAAGGTCTTTTCGAAGATAGATTTGAGGTTCGGGTATCACCAGCTGAAGGTGAGACGGGATGACATTCCCAAGACAGTATTTCAGATTCGGTACGGCCAGTACGAGTTTACAGTGATGCCATTTGGGTTGACCAATGCTCCCGCGGTGTTCATGAACTTGATGAACAAGGTATTCCATCAGTACCTTGACAAGTTCATGGTGGTCTTCATAGACGATATCTTGATCTATTCGAAGATGCAGGAGGAGTATGAGGAGCACTTGAGAGTTGTGTTAGAGACTCTGAGGAGGGAGCAACTCTACGGGAAGCTTTCGAAGTGTGAGTTCTTCTTAGACCAGGTGGAGTTCCTAGGTCATGTTGTGACCGAGCACGGGATTTCAGTAGACCAGAGGAAGATTTCGGCAGTGGAGTCTTGTTCTATGCCCAGTTCAGTTGCCGAGGTTCGGAGCTTTCTGGGTTTGGCTGGCTATTACCGGAAGTTCGTTCAGGACTCCTCGCGGATTGCAGAGCCGATGACTAGACTCACCAGGAAGAACGTGGAGTTCGTCTGGACTGTTGAGTGTCAGGCTGCATTCGATGAGCTGAAGAGGAGGTTGACTTCAGCTCCGATCCTGACTTTGCCATCTGGGTCAGGAGGGTTCTCGATCTTCAGCGATGCTTCTGGAAAGGGTTTAGGGTGTGTTCTTCAGCAGCACGGGAAGGTGATTGCCTATGCATCCAGGCAGTTGCGTCCTCATGAGAAGAACTATCCTACTCATGATCTGGAGTTGGCCGCGGTTATTTTTGCTTTGAAGTTATGGAAGCAATACCTGTACGGAGAGCGAGTTAAGATCTTCACAGATCGCAAGAGCTTGAAGTACGTGTTCACTCAGAAGGAGTTGAACATGCGGCAGAGGCGGTGGTTAGAGCTGATGAAGGACTTCGATATATCCTTGCAGTACCATCCGGGGAAGGCCAACGTAGTTGCAAATGCCTTGAGCAGGTATCCAGTTGCTATGTTCTTGACGACAGATCATCACTTGTTGGCCGACCTGGATAGTTTGGGTATCGAGGTCATCATTCCGGGCGTGGAGATCCAGATGTGGGGTTTGGAGATTCAGTCTGAGCTGATGGATAGAGTCAGGTCAGCGCAGTATGATGATATTGCCCTGAGGAGCATCAGGGAGCAGGTGAGGATGGACTTGCTTGACGATTTCTCTGTAGCCGAAGACGGGTCGTTGTGGCACGGTACTAGGCTGTGCGTTCCGCGTGGAGAGCTTCGGGAGGAGGTTCTTCAGGAGGCGCATCGCTCTCAGTATTCTATGCATCCTGGAGCCAACAAGATGTATAGGGACCTGAGAGAGCACGTATGGTGGTATGGCATGAAGCGCGAGGTAGCTCAGTTTGTATCTCGTTGTCTTGTGTGTCAGCAGGTGAAGGCCGAGAGGCAGAGACCAGGTGGATTGCTGCAGCCGCTACCCATTCCCGAGTGGAAGTGGGAGCACATCACCATGGACTTTGTATCGGGACTTCCACGGTCGCCAGGAGGGAAGGACACGGTTTGGGTCATAGTTGATAGATTGACCAAATCGGCCCACTTTTTGCCTTTCATAGTGGGTTTGTCTACGGAGAGGCTGGCTAAGCTGTATGTTCGTCACATCGTGAGATTGCACGGAGTTCCGGTGAGCATAGTTTCAGATCGGGATAGCCGATTCACTTCCCACTTCTGGAGGAGTTTGCAGGCTAGCTTGGGCACCTCGCTCAAGTTTAGTACTGCTTATCATCCTCAGATAGACGGGCAGTCAGGACCATCCAGACCTTGAAGGATATGCTTCGCACATGTGTGCTAGATCTCGGGGGTTCTTGGGAGGACCATCTTCACGTGGTAGAGTTTGCTTACAACAACAGCTACCAGGCCAGTATAGAGATGTCACCATTTGAGGCTCTATATGGACGGAGATGCCGTACTCCCTTATCTTGGGACGATGTTGGCGAGCGGGCGCTTCTTGGGCCGGAGATGGTTGTGGATGCGACCGAGAAGGTCAGATTGATTAGAGACAGACTTCGGGTGGCTCAGGATAGGCAGCGGCATTGGGCCGATAGTCACCGGAGACCGTTAGAGTTCGAGGTTTGTTTCAGTTCTTGTCGTGTTTGTTGTGATTGTTTGTTAGTTGTGTGTGTTGATTTTTTGTCTTGTGTCTAGGTTGGTGACATGGTATTTCTGAGGATATCTTCGACACGTGGCACTATTCGCTTTGGCGGCGGTGGAAAGCTCAGTCCGTACTACATCGGACCTTTCACCATCTTAGAGAGGATCGGTGCAGTAGCCTACCGACTGGACTTGCCTACCAGGCTCGAGGGAGTGCACAACGTGTTTCATGTATCTCAGCTGAGGCGGTACGTGGCAGATCCTAGCCATGTATTGGACCATTCAGCGATACAAGTAGGACCTACTCTCAGCTATCCAGAACAGCCGGTGGAGATTCTGGATCGCAGGGAGAAGGTGCTCCGGAACCAGGTCATACCCTTGGTTCGGGTTGCATGGAGACATCACTCTCCAGGTGAGTCTACCTGGGAGAGGGAGGACGACATGCGGGAGCGTTTTCCTTATCTTTTCGCGTCCTGAGGTATAAATTTATTTTCTTTAATTCTGTTTGTGATTTCCTGTGCTTGTTGTCTTCAATTTCGAGGACAAATTTTTTTTAAGGTGGATAGACTTGTCACCCTCACTTTTCCCAGTTAGGGGTAAAATGGTAATTTTCTATTTTATAATATTTTTGAGAATTTTATTTCATGAATATTATTATTTAATTATTATAGGAGTCGGGTTCGAATTTCATCGCATTCCGAGTTAATTCGGGACCCCGGTGAATTTTGACTTGAGCTGTAATTAGCATGTTAGCTAACCATGGCCCACCACACTAAACTTTAGGGTTTAAGAGTTTGGACTAGTCCCCCATGAGTAATTTAGTTTAATTATGATTTTAATTTATTTTTAGCAACTTCCTAAACCTAATTTGGATTTTATTTAACATTAGGCTTAGGGAGGGGCAAACTTGTAATTACAAGTGCCCCTCACCCACCATGCCTTGGCCGGCCATGACTAGCCCCCCCCCCCCCCCCCCCCCCCCCCTCTTTCTTCTCCACTAAGTAACTCTCTCTCTCTACCAAATTCAATTCCTCTCAAGTTCTTCTTCTTCCTCCAACCATTCCATTTTAGGTATGTTATTAATTCCTAACCTATTACTCTTTTGCATTCATGTCCCACACAATAAATGGAGAGGAGAAGATTCTCTACCATTTGCCCACAATTTGTAGGTTTTTCCCTAGAAAAATAGGTTAAGGATTTATTAGGGTTTAATCCTTTTTGAATGGTATATATATATATATATATATATATATATATATATATATATATATATATATATATATATATATATATATATATATATATATATATATATATATATATATACATGTGTATTTATGTGTGTGAGTGTGTGTATATATTTTGATATGAAATTAGTGTCATGAGGATGAGAGTGGTGAGAATGTGTGTGTGTTTGTGTTGTGTGAGGGTGTGTGTGTGTGTTTATATATATATATATATATATATATATATATATATATATATATATATATATATATATATATATATATATATATATATATATAATATAAAATATATATATATATGAGTGTGTATTTATATATGAGTGTGTATTTATATATGTATATGGATATGGGTGTGTATGTATGTATATATAGATGTGTGAGTGTTGTGTATATATATATATATATATATATATATATATATATATATATATATATATATATATATATATATATATATATATATATATATATAGATGGTTAGATAGATATATATATATACCTATGGATAGATATATATATATATATATAGATGGTTATATATATATATATATATATATATATATATATATATATATATATATATATATATATATATATATATATATATATATATAGGAGGAGGAGAAGTAGGAGGAAGAGGAGATGAAGAAGAAGATGCACAGCAGCAGCAGCTGCCAGGCAAAACCCCCCTATGGCCTTTAGCCTATAGAACCCCCCCCCCCCCCCCCCCCCCTTTATCTATATATATATGTATATATATATATATATATATATATATATATATATATATATATATATATATATATATATTTTATATATATATATATATATATATATATATATATATATATATATTATATATGGATAGATACGTAGAGAAGAGTAGAAGAAGTTTAAGGAATTAGAAGTTAGAAAGGAATTAGAAGTTAGAAGGAAAGATTGGAAGAAGTTAGAAGAATAGGAAGAAGGCTAGAATAGGAAATAGGAGAAAATCGAGTTAGAGGGCGAAACGGAGCTCGGAGTATCGGAATGAGTTGAAACTTGGCGTGGGGCAAGAATACGTGATTTAGATTTTGCGGGTAGACTTCCGGGTGGAAATCGGGGTTGTAGGGCGCCGGTATCGCGCCGTACCATCCCGTATCTTGAAATATTCAAGATACCGGCAATGGGCCGTAACATGGACTAGATGTCCACTTTACTTAGGCATCTTGGTAGGTAATATATGTATAGGCTAGTACCTTACTACCCTAGGGAGCTCGGGTCAAAATACCAAGCGTAGGTAGGCTAACTTGATAGTTGCCTAAGCTAGAATTTAACCCTTTTTAAGGGTAAAATAGGATATTGGCCTACGGCCAAGATATGAGTTTCGAAGTCCAAGATGGACTTGGATATGGGTTGTAGAGGTTGGTAATAGTTAGAAATAGTCGCCTAGACCTAGTCTTGGCCCCGGTTGACCACGGTTGATTTTTTGGACCGAAAGTCAACTATGGTCAACACTTTACCCAATTTAGTCCCAATTTCCATTAGACTTGTGTAGTTGACCAAAAGTCAACTATTAGTCACTATTGACCTAGGGTTGACCAGGGTTGACCTAGAGTTGACCAGAGTTGACCAGTTGACCAAAAGTCAACTGTAGGCCAACTCTTGACCCCGTTTGACTTTCTTCGACTTGTTTTGACCCGTGATGACTGGTATGACCTAGGATTGACTTGGTTAGGCTTAGATTGACTTGATATAACTTGATTTGACCTAGATTGACTTGACAGGACTTAGTGTGACTCAGTGGGACCTAGTTTGACCTAGATTGCATATCATTCATTGTAAATTATTCCTAAACTTGTTTAAACCTAAATTAACTTACAGTATCTCATATTTAGGTCTTCTGATACCGCTCTGAGCATTGATATATCCTACAGCTCAGGACAGCAGGCGAGTACATTCACTGATAGTTTTCATTGTCTTGATATTTGCTATATCTGATTCAGTCGTAGTGTCTTACTTGATTCTCAGACACGATAGTTCACGGACTAGTATTGTCGGATTCCTGTCATGAGATGTCATTCCTGGATTTTTTGGGATACTGGTACTTGCTTAGTCTTGATTCTCGTACTTGTATTGATGCCGATTCCTGAAGAGGACTTGCTCCCCTCTTTGGGAATCCCGCGCCATGACATGCTATGTCCGGATCCGTATACTATTAGGGGAATAGGGAATATTATAGATAGTGTGATCAATGCCCACCTTAAGTTACTACTTGTATCATAGCTATACCCTCTCCTCACGATGGGTATAGCCTGACCTGTGCTACTACTTGCTCCATAGCTTACCATCCCGGCCGGGCCGAGTCCACGTACTTGTAGCCGGTCGGCTGGAAGCCTGATTCTTGACCCATACCGATCACATTAGGCTATAATGTTCGAGGCACATTTTATATTTACTTTTTTTGTCATATATTCTATTCTGTTCTACATTCAGTACTTTCTCACCATGCATGATATATAGTTACTCATATGCTCTACATGCCTTTACGTTGTACCTTGATTGGAGACTAAGTTCTGCTCGGGAGAAGAGTTACAACCCCGGTCATTGTTTGGTTTAAGGGTTGTAACTCGGCTTCCGAATGGTTCCCAAGTCTTCATATATCTTTGTCTCGTAGTTCATTATACTGTCTCTTATAGAACTTGTCAATTCACATGGAACTGCTGTTAGTGTTTGTACTTGCTCATTTTCCTGACAGGATACCGTTATGATATATTACAGATGATTCTGATGCGGACTGCTCGACCTATTATGGGCTCGAGTTAGATGGAGTAGCCTTGGATCATGGCCTTATAGTAGAGCCACTAGATTTTGTACTTCCAGAGTAGTGTAGGTTAGCTAGGTTTGACTGGACTACGATCCAGCTAGCTTTATCAGACTGTAGTTCTATATTATATTTTGATACCCTGTGATGTTGTATATATCTGGGCTTGCATTGGACTCTGCACTTATTTACTCTTTCATCTATCATATGTCTTTCCTTCTGAGCTATCTACCTTAGTTTTATTCTGTAATTGAGACTGTATTGATATGTCACCTCCATTCGGAGAGTATATACTGTACAGGTACATTTTAACCGTTAGTCGTAGGTATTTACAGACGTTATATACAGCGTTCTACCGCCGATTCTGCGGCGTAGGCTGGACGTACCCATGTGCTCGTGCCCCTCATAAGGGTGCGGGTCGTGACATATAGAGACTCATCGGTGTATATGAAACAGTGTGTGCATAGTAGCCCAAGCATCTAGTAGCTGTTCTCCCCTCCCATGAGACCGTACGAGTCGAATCCACGATTCTTGTGATCTAATCCTCTAACAGTAACAGTCGGCCATACATAGTAAAGTAAGTGTAAACTAATTAGGGTCATTAATCAACACAGGTTTTGGACTTCCGGACAACTCTGGAATACAGGGAGTCTGAAAAAAAATGAAAGTGTACAACAGTATCCTATGGTACAAGTGTATCAAGGTTGGTACAACCACGGTATCGAGACAGTCTCTAATGACTGATACTAGACATTACAAACGTACGCCTGCACCCGAATCTGCCTCGGACACAAAGTATCAATCGGCAGTCCTACGTCGGTACATAATACAACTAATAAAACAGATATTTAAGAGATTAAACGTGCTACTGAAATACAAGATGGCAAGGTACACTTGCCTGGCTCCGGTTGCTGATTAGAAAGATCTGGTCCCACGTCCAAGCCTGAAGTGTCCAAAGTGTTAAAAGGACCTAGAGGAAAATTATTTAGAGATTAGCTAACTATCTACTAGGATCCTAAGAGTAATAGATAATCTTAATAAGGTACTTTTGCTTTACTAAATTTTTAAAAGTAAGTCTTGTGATAATACTAGGATTCCTTCATATCTTCTGGTCTAACCTATGTGAAATGATCCACTCTAACTATGATAGGTAACATTACTCATTCTTCCTATGAACATGCTTGTGCTGGTGTAAAATGTGTTTCACCTAACATTTAAGCACACAATCAACAGTTCCATACATTAGTATTTGTTTTTAAACCCATACTTCTCTACTGTTATCTTTATTCATTCACCTTATTCAGAGCACTCAAGAACCTCATTTATATTATAACATGGAGTAGAACTATAGGCTTATCATTTGATATTATTATTTGGACACAATTTTTGAACATAACCCAAGAACTGAACTTCAACATGGCCTTTCTAATTCCTTGCTGCTATAGCTATTATAGCATTCCCCCTTCACAAACCACAATATATCACTTAGCTATGAATATGGCCACAATGTTATTTCTTAAACACCCCAACTTCTCTTCCTGCCTATATTAAAAGAAACTTCAAATACTACAACAGATATGGGATACAATAGCGTACTCAGAACGCTGTAGAATGTCTATTATAGCGTATTCGGTCCGCTATAAATGCCCCCGCTATAATTGTCCCATGTACAAGAAAGCTATAAAGTTATAGCGTTCATAAACGCTATTGATGGATTATAACGTTCCATGGCGCTATAGACAGGTTATAGCATTTATGAACGCTATACAAGTCTTATAGCATATAAGAACGCTATAGGAAAGTAATAGCATTCATGAACGCTATTTAGTTATTATAGCATCCATGAACGCTATAGACTTGTTATAACAGTGACAAATGCTATAGAGTTTACATAGCATTTACGAACGCTATAGTTTTATAATAACGTTTGAATAGCTTTTCGATACAAATTGGTTTTTATAGCATTTCTTTTGCGCTATTATATGTGCACCAATATCATGTCAGAATGCTATTGCAGAATGCATTAGTGTAAAGAAATAATTCACATCAAAATAGTATTGCAGCACATCAAAATAGCATTCAGATATACATAATGCCACAGATATCTATTGCATATATACACAGAATGCGGGTATTCAAAAATTTAAATGCTTCTCGACGAATCAATCATAGAATGAATTCCGAACACAAGTAAATTCATTAATTTTACTGTCATGAACATTCAAAATCCTTCATAATTTCTCCAAACTTAAACATTAACAGCGTAGCCAGCGTTTAATTATTTCCATACATATATCCAAAATGTTGCATATCCAAAATTTAGCTCGAACCCTTTGAGTCTATCCACAACCAAAGCCCCTCAGAAATCCTCTTACTTCATCCAACCTACACAAATATAGGAAGGAAACATTAGTGTTCCTGTTTAATAAACAAGCAGTTGAATTTATGAGTTAGCTATCAATAGACTTATGTGTTGAGACTTATGTGTTGTTTCAGGAAAAAAAAAGGGACAATGAATCTTCCAAGAGAGAATTTTAGAAAGTATCATCCAGTAGAAAGTGCAGAGGACACACAGCTTTGGGTAAATTTTAAATATAGAACCAATCTTTGACCAAATTTAGTAAACGAAATAACCTACTAATCCTAAAATTTACCCAAATCAAACCATATTCTTCTAGAAAAGTTAACATATTCTTGAAAGCAAAGGAGAACCCTTCTCGAAGGCAAAGGATAATGACAATTACAAATTCATAAATAATGTACAGAATGAAAGAATTATTAGAATTTGTGGTAATCAAGCAATTCTCCCTTATATTATCAATATTTACATGTCAAAATGAAGGGAACTTAATTTGCAAGTTACTGTACAATATAATATATATAAGGCCAAAAAGTACACAATATATGCACCAGTTAAATATCCAGATTTGTGCTTGTAAACTCATTATTCTGCTGTCCAACCAGAAAAAGGAATTTAGATGATATCCACAGTTGAATTTACCTAGCAACAACAAATATAAATTTGACATGAATAAGCAAACAGAGTGCTAGAGCAGACATGTGGTCATAAACTCATTATTCTTCTTGTTTCGATGACACAGTTGAATTTACCTAGCAACACAAATATAAATTTGACACAGTTGAATTTACCTAGCAACACAAATATAAATATCCAGATTTATGGTCGTAAACTCATTATTCTGCTTGTTTCGATGACTTCTTAATTTTTTGTACACCACGTATGGATGTCTTATTGAATGGAAAGCATGATCATTTCCAAACATTTTCTGCTTTATAATGACATATATGTCTCAAAAAAATAATAATGTACATCTAACTGCCGGGAGTAACATTGGTGCTTAAAGATAACGCAACTAACTTACCTTTTCTCCTGCCGCTGCAAGGAGAAGATCACTTCCCATCTTGGCATTCAAGAAGAGTCCTCTTGAATTCGTTTTGTCCTGCATGAGAGGATCAGTTACATTACAAGTCCAGTAACTCTAAGCACAAGCAATATGACGTACTCAAATTAAAGGAACCACATACCAAAGATACTTGAACTATATAGTGCAAGTATATAGTTCATGATCATGAGGGAATTCTAGTCAGGATAATACCAAGATACTTGCTTTATGAAACGTGAGGCGAGGATAATTAGAAAAAGTTGCACTTTTAATCAAATAACCATTTTTTTTCTTTTGAGGTGTGAAAACATGCTTATAAAGAAAATATCATTCAACCACGTATACCGAGTATAGCTCTTCCTACTAAAGTCGCCGAAGACGGAGTGGTCCGGAGCTGAAATCATTCAACAACTGCGCACAATTCACAAAAATAGATAGAATTTTATGTGTTACAAGTTACAACATAAACTGTCACGCTCCAGAACCAGAAGACTGGAGAGCGGGGGCAGACATAGCCAGCTACGTATATGAAATGGATTCCATCTCGCTATACGGTCACGGCTGTCTAGATACATGAGGGTTTATCTACAAGCCAGCAGTCTCTTAAGGTCATGAACAAGCCTATTGTCTCAATCATAAGCAAGTAAGAAAATGTTACAAGATGTATGATCATTAAATATACAATAGTAAGGCGTCCCAAACATTACATATTCAGCTGATCATGAAGCTAGTCGTTACAAAGTGTTAGGACTAGCAAGAGTTTAGTCATACATGATCAACCCTAGGATCTGTCAATCATGTTACAGCCCGTAGGCAGACAGTAAGTAAAGTGCAATCGAGCTAAACAGGTGCTCGTCGGCTAAAACGCCTCAAAAGAATATTTTTTACAATAGAGTGGGAGAGCCAAAAATAATCCACTCGTTGCCCTGGTTACGTCTGGTGTTCACCATCGGGCTGGAAGAGTGGTAGATCCTCTGGAGCTGCTCCAAAATCTGGCCATACAAAACCAGCTGGGTCAGATCCCAGAAAGAGCAAGTACCACAAAGGAAGCTTCACTTAGGAACTAAAACCAGCAATCAGCACAATAGCATAAATAAGGTAAAACTGGAAATAAAGAAAATACATCAGGATGATATACGACGAGATAACCATGGAACTATTCAGATAACCAGGTTACAACCCGTAAACCAAACAAGGACCGGGGTTGTAACCCTTCGTCTGAACAGAACTTGGAATTCTTACTATTTATCTGTAAAATAAATACAAGCATTCTGGTCATGCAGTAATCTAGAACAGGATCAGGACAAGACTAGACTGGTTAGACTCCATCCAATCACTTCACGGCCAAGCAAGAATTACGGCTTGATACTTTAACTAACTAGGGTTGTCACAAGCCTAATTACTAACAAGATGCAGTGAGATTATTCCACAGTCACAAGCCCTGCAGACCATCCAGGTTACCCGGGTTAAAAGAATTAGAGTTGAATTCAGGTGGGTACACCGTCCAGGAAACGAATGTACCCTTAAGTAGCTTGAAAGGTGCAACACATGACAGTGTGCTGGAAATGTGCCCTACTCGACGGCAGGCTACAGATCCCAAGGCGTGCCCAGGTAACGGGATTGCCTGTAGCTGGGAAATCTCTTATGACTAGTGTATTAATCTAGTTATTAGCCTTAGTCCATTTTAATGGGTACTCCTGACCGTGGTACTCAGGAGTACCCTCCTAGACATGATACAAGACAGGACTGGATTATTTGTACAAGCACAATCGCCTACGGTATCCAGGATTAATTATACAGGTCATGTCATGCCAGGTAGCCGTCGCAACAGCTTATCAGATATATCATGTCAGGTTATCATGTCAAGTGTTCTTGTCAGGAGTGCGCCACGACGGGCCACTATCAGGTCATGCTCAATTATCAATTCTAAACATATTAAATGAATTCATGATTTTCAAGTTCATAAAAAAGGCGTAAGGATATAAAATGGACGTAAAATATCTAATAAAATATCAATATTCGGGGCTATAGAAGAGCCATACGGCTAAAGCATATGCGGTCAGGAAAGGGTAAGACTCATGCGGCCCAATTAGAAGAGCGCATGCGGCCAGGGTCACTGGATCCCATGCGGCCAAGATAAGGGGGCGCATGCGGCTGGAAGGGAGCAAGTTCATGCGGCTAGGGAATGACGGGCGCATATGCGGCTGAGGATGTTCATGGCCCCATGCGGCTGAGATCAATCGAATCCATACAGCGCAGGGTTCAAAACCCATGCGACTGGAATCAATTGGATCTATGCGGCCAGATTAATTGAGTCCATGCGGCTCAGGTCAATCGAGTCCATGCGGCTCAATCAATCGAGTCCATGCGGCTCAATCAATCGAGTCCATGCGGCTCAATCAATCGAGTCCATACGGCTCAATCAATCGAGTCCATACGGCTCAATCAATCGAGTCCATGCGGCGCAGGTGGGAGCGGAGCTTATGCGGAAGCGGGGTCACGTGCCTATGCGGCTGCGACTCAAGTGGGGGGGGGGCTCATGCGGCTAAAATAATTTATGCGGCTCAGAAGAGTACAAGGGCGCATATACGGCCAAGTGGGGAAAATCCATGCGGCCAAGAATGAGACTCAGCCTATGCGGCTGAGAGTCTCATGCGGCTGAGAGTCTCATGTGGCTGAATCACTTGCCGCATGAATTGTCATGCGGTCAAGTCAAGTCTAAGCACAGTTCATCTTCTCCAAATTTCTGAGAAGATGAACACCATGAGAGCCAAGTTCTCAAGCTCCAAAACTCTATCATCCGGAGCCCAAATCAGAACTTCCATAGGTCAAAATGGGGTAGAACGAGATTCTCGACAACATAGAACCATCAAAACTAGGAAACAACAAGATTAAGTAGATCAAAACCCAAGAAATCTGAAATTAATGTAAATATAGATCTACAAGAATCTAGCCATGGAAAGTAAAAATGCCAAGTTCTAAAGTGTCTTAGAATATAGTAAAGAAGAGAATGGAGCAATAAAATCAGAGTTCCTCCATGAAGCAAGTTGTACTTGCCTAGACCTCTCTCTCCTCCCTCTGGTAGGTAAGGTAGTAAATGAGGAAGAATAAGATGATAAATGAAGAGAGAGAATGAAGAGGGCTAATAAATGGTAGTGGTGGCACCACTTAAACCATGTCACGCCCCAGAACCAGAAGACTGGAGAGCGGGGGCAGACATAGCCAGCTACGTATATGAAATGGATTCCATCTTGCTATACGGTCACGGCTGTCTAGATACATGAGGGTTTATCTACAAGCCAGCAGTCTCTTAAGGTCATGAACAAGCCTATTGTCTCAATCATAAGCAAGTAAGAAAATATTACAAGATGTATGATCATTAAATATATAATAGTAAGGCATCCCAAACATTACATATTCAGCTGATCATGAAGCTAGTCGTTACAAAATGTTAGGACTAGCAAGAGTTTAGTCATACATGATCAACCCTAGGATCTGTCAATCATGTTACAGCCCGTAGGCAGACAGTAAGTAAAGTACAATCGAGCTAAACAGGTGCTCGTCGGCTAAAATGCCTCAAAAGAATATTTTTTACAATAGAGTGGGAGAGCCAAAAATAACCCACTCGTTGCCCTGGTTACGTCTGGTGTTCACCATCGGGCTGAAAGAGCGGTAGATCCTCTGGAGCTGCTCCAAAATCTGGCTATACAAAACCAGCTGGGTCAGATCCCAGAAAGAGCAAGTGCCACAAATGAAGCTTCACTTAGGAACTAAAACCAGCAATCAGCACAATAGCATAAATAAGGTAAAACTGGAAATAAAGAAAATACATCAGGATGATATACGACGAGATAACCATGGAACTATTCAGATAACCAGGTTACAACCCGTAAACCAAACAAGGACCGGGGTTGTAACCCTTCGTCTGAACAGAACTTGGAATTCTCACCATTTATCTGTAAAATAAATACAAGCATTCTGGTCATGCAGTAATCTAGAACAGGATCAGGACAAGACTAGACTGGTTAGACTCCATCCAATCACTTCACGGCCAAGCAAGAATTACGGCTTGATACTTTAACTAACTAGGGTTGTCACAAGCCTAATTACTAACAAGATGCAGTGAGATTATTCCACAGCCACAAGCCCTGCAGACCATCCAGGTTACCCGGGTTAAAAGAATTAGAGTTGAATTCAGGTGGGTACACCGTCCAGAAAATGAATGTACCCTTAGGTAGCTTGAAGGGTGCAACACATGACAGTGTGCTGGAAATGTGCCCTACTCGACGGCAGGCTACAGATCCCAAGGCGTGCCCAGGTAACGGGATTGCCTGTAGCTGGGAAATCTCTTATGACTAGTGTATTAATCTAGTTATTAGCCTTAGTCCATTTTAATGGGTACTCCTGACCGTGGTACTCAGGAGTACCCTCCTAGACATGATGCAAGACAGGACTGGATTATTTGTACAAGCACAATCGCCTACGGTGTCCAGGATTAATTATACAGGTCATGTCATGTCAGGTAGCCGTCGCAACACCTTATCAGATATATCATGTCAGGTTATCATGTCAAGTGTTCTTGTCAGGAGTGCGCCACGACGGGCCACTATCAGGTCATGCTCAATTATCAATTCTAAACATATTAAATGAATTCATGATTTTCAAGTTCATAAAAAAGGCGTAAGGATATAAAATAGACGTAAAATATCTAATAAAATATCAATATTCGGGGCTATAGAAGAGCCATGCGGCTAAAGCATATGCGGTCAGAAAAGGGTAAGACTCATGCGGCCCAATTAGAAGAGCGCATGCGGCCAGGGTCACTGGATCCCATGCAGCCAAGACAAGGGGGCGCATGTGGCTGAAAGGGAGCAAGTTCATGCGGCTAGGGAATGACGGACGCATATGCGACTGAGGATGTTCATGGCCCCATGCGGCTGAGATCAATCGAATCCATACAGCGCAGGGTTCAAAACCCATGCGGCTGGAATCAATTGGATCCATGCGGCCAGATTAATTGAGTCCATGCGGTTCAGGTCAATCGAGTCCATGCGGCTCAATCAATCGAGTCCATGCGGCTCAATCAATCGAGTCCTTGCGGCTCAATCAATCGAGTCTATGCGGCTCAATCAATCGAGTCCATGCGGCTCAATCAATCGAGTCCATGCGGCGCAGGTGGGAGCGAAGCTTATGTGGAAGCGGGGTCACGCGCCTATGCGGCTGTAACTCAAGTGGGGGGGGGCTCATGCGGCTAAGATAATTTATGCGGCTCAGAAGAGTACAAGGACGCATATGCGGCCAAGTGGGGAAAATCCATGCGGCCAAGAATGAGACTCAGCCTATGCGGCTGAGAGTCTCATGCGGCTGAATCACTTGCCGCATGAATTGTCATGCGGTCAAGTCAAGTCTAAGCACAGTTCATCTTCTCCAAATTTCTGAGAAGATGAACACCATGAGAGCCAAGTTCTCAAGCTCCACAACTCTATCATCCGGAGCCTAAATCAGAACTTCCATAGGTCAAAATGGGGTAGAACGAGATTCTCTACAACATAGAACCATCAAAACTAGGAAACAACAAGATTAAGTAGATCAAAACCCAAGAAATTCGAAATTAATGTAAATATTGATCTACAAGAATCTAGCCATGGAAAGTAAAAATGCCAAGTTCTAAAGTGTCTTAGAATATAGTAAAGAAGATAATGGAGCAATAAAATCAGAGTTCCTCCATGAAGCAAGTTGCACTTGCCTAGACCTCTCTCTCCTCTCTCTGGTAGGTAAGGAAGTAAATGAGGAAGAATAAGATGATAAATGAAGAGAGAGAATGAAGAGGGCTAATAAATGGTAGTGGTGGTGGTAGGTAGGGGGTTCACCCCTTGGTTCATGATGAACCAAGAACAATCCCAAACCGAACCAAGCCAACCCAAACCAAGAATAAACCAAGCTCAGGGAGGAAATTAAGCAAGGAAATCATGCAATACAAGAATAAATACGTACACGTATTCTAGAAATACGTAATACGAACCACAGGCATTACATAAACATAACACTTTAGCCTACACAAAGAAAGTTCCCTAGAAATTAAATGCTCAACAAGAAAATATAATAATAGACTTATCTTTATAAATTTAAGGAACCATTAAGTGGATACAAGGTGGTGATTATCTTAGTATATCTCCTACTTTTAGAAATTATGCAAATATCAAGCTTTGCTAAAAAAGTTCATGAAACTTGAAGAACATGATTATCTTCCAAAATTTTAAGAAAACAATTTCCTTGTCAGTGAAGTGGTGTTTATCACGACATACATCAAATAAGTTCTACAAAAATATCTGACTTTGCAAATAAATTATTACAGTTATCTTTATAGACAGGAAGAGCATAGAGGAAAGGTAGCCCTCTCTGAAGCTAGGAAAACCACCTGTATCACAAATGATAAGAACATGTTGAAACAATATGAATAATTGAACCGATATATGGATAGTAATGTACTGTTAGGCCCTATCAAAAACTGAAGTATATTGTCATTTGTCAATATATGATATCAGAACAGATTTCTCCTTTGTATGCAGCTCTTGCCTTTTTTTGCATATACTAGCATATAAAAGTTGGTGTCCAAAATAATCAAAACTAACAAATATGAACGAACCAGGAATTTATTTGTGCATAACAGGAAACAGTATGTATACAGAATCTATCAGAATGCTCTCTTCAATTACAACTTTTTCATTTGTAACCCTTTTGGCTACCAATACAAAGCATAACAAGGAAGCATATATGAGAAGACTTAAGGCATTGGCACAAGCCATCACCCCGAAAATGTTGTCATGACAAGCAAAATTAGGCCTTTCTTGATTAGAGGAACCTGAGAAGCTTGTCAAGAAATTTTGTCATCTTCTATTTCGTGATAACCATCATTATTTTATGTTCATGGCCAATTTAAGGCTTCTTCGAGCTTCTTTTTATGAAGAACTATTTTGCTTCTATGCTTTCAAAGCAAAGCCCTAAAACTAAAACTTATAGTTTATGATTTTAGTCAATGTAATTTTGAACCTGGCCTAGCTTGGAGCCAGGGCTGTGCTCATACCCAAGGATAAGAATTTAAGACCTGGAAAAAAGCTTCTTTATTAATTAGGGTAAGGATACATACATCTCAATCCTTTCAAACATGAGCCTTGCAACACTAGGATGCCATATAGTCATAAATTCAAAAATACACTTCAGAGAAAACATACTTTTATCTTGAAATTGTTATTTCTCACTTGTTTCCATGTTTCATTGTATGAGGCAGTGCATATTTTGTATTGATCGTTTGAGGGGATAATCTAGCTAGGAACGGTCAATATCAACGACAATAGAGTATCCCCATTTATAAAACCCTTCATATTTCAAGTTAATATATCTGATGGAAAGGACTGAACCAAAATAAAAGCCTTGCTTTGCATCTCTCTTATTCTATCTCTTTACATTCCCCTATTGCTTTTTTTAGTTCATTGTTGCATAGTATGCAGTATCAGCCGATACCGATATGATACTGCCAATACAGTTTGGCAGGTCTGATCAGATATTGATATTGGGTGACTATTTCTCACCCATTTCGGCAAAGAAAATTGAATGAAAAAAATCATTAAGTGTATAAAAGCATAGTAAAGTTTTATAAACATGTAAAAGAAGAAAACTTACGTATCCCATGTAACCAATCAACAAGGGTGACTCGTTCAATTCTAAAATTACTAAGAAACAATACATTAAAATATTTAAAACTACGACAAGGGTGATTCGTAGGAAAATTATTTTCTCATGCATTCAAAGTTCCTGAAAATAAATTTTATAACCCAAATCAAATATGGTAATTGGTTTCCCATCCT
This sequence comes from Iris pallida, assembly GCA_029216955.1. Taxonomy (NCBI): domain Eukaryota; kingdom Viridiplantae; phylum Streptophyta; class Magnoliopsida; order Asparagales; family Iridaceae; genus Iris; species Iris pallida. The sequence goes on from JANAVB010027995.1 coordinate 4,379,662, forward strand.
AATTTAGCGATATCGTCATCTTTTTGGCATTTCCCCACAAGTCAATTTGAATTGTGTCCTAACCTAAACTTTTTTGAACTTGTAACTGATAACCAATAACTTATCACAATCTCATAAAAAAATGTGCAATAGAGAAATAACTTCCATTTCACAATTATTTTTTGTAGGATTAACCCTCCTTAAAAGAAGATACAAGGAAAAGAGAAAGAAATGCCTTTGTAGTAATTTTTTGCCCCAATTCTGCCCGGGCAATGTCATGTTTTGAAATTTGGTTAATTTCTTCATAAAAAAAGATTATATGATGATAGCATATTAATGGTTGTGAAGAAAGATCTCAAACACTTTTAGCTGCCTAAGTCTCACATATTACTCTAAGAGGTTCTATAATATAATATTCTTCAGAAAGTACTGTAAATATGATAGTCTTATAGAAGTAGCAGGGGATTTGGATCTTCATCGCGATCTGCAAAACGTTTCATAACTGAATTTAATATCTGTATGTTGCTTTAACACACCGGGATCCTAAATACTTGATGACTCCTCTAGAAATTATTTAGAGGCATCTGATTCTTAAAAATGGATCCATGTACAAAGTCTTCATTCAAAATGCAAAATGATGACACCCAATGATATTTGGAGATTGGCAAGTTTATAAACAAGGCAAATAAATGAAATAGATGAAATTTTTACTAGAATATCTACGCTGAAACAGAGAACACACCGTATCCTTGCTAATTAAATCCAAGTCCTTAACTAGTGTGAAATTGACTTACAATGACTTCGCTGGACAGCTATTATTCTGTCTCGACCCTAGAGTCAAGTATACTAAACTAAACTACCAGCATCAATGTTGTTCTAACATCAATAATAAACTAAACTACCATCATATGTGTTGTTCTACATCAATGATATCAGTTGCATGGGCATGGAGTGAGTGATATAATACAAAATAAAAAAGGTGTTGGTTTGGCGTGTCCTTACACGATACTGGTTTCAAAACATAGTTGAAAGCAAAGCATTCATAAATAATAAAAACCAACCCAAGACGAACATCAATTTCTAAATCGAGAAAATAAGAAATGAGGGAAGTACCTTTGGGATGGCCGATGGTATACTTACTATTTCGACAGTGTTGGAGGTGTAGTGATGGTAGCCTAATTAAACCCTAATCAAAGAGATATCTAGATTGTGAGAGAGAATGAGACTAAAGAAAAACCTCAAACCCTAATCAAATCGAAATCAAACCCTAATCAAATCGAGATTGTGAGATAGAAGGAGAGGATGTACCTTCTAGTCTTCGCGGGTGATGGAGAGGGCAGTACATTGTCTTCGGCTGGTAAGTTGTAACTCGAGATAGAGGGAGGAACTCTTCGAAGGTGACGGAGAGGGGGTTTTAATAAGACCTTAAGAGTGACGGTTTCTCTATAGAGAGTCGAGAGAGAGGGAGGGATTTTCACAGGAAATGGAGAGACGGGCGGGTTTCCACATGAAACTGAAGGATGGAGAGGGAAAAATGAAAAAGGTGTGCGAAAAAATTTGGGATCTCAATTTTTGGCAAATTATAAGGGCACATAACATTTTGAACGGGGCTAGCCAGGATTAGGGCTAGCCAGGATTTGAGGAGATTTTACTCGGGCTATCAAAATATTCCACTCAGGGGGCTGTCCAAACCCCACACCCCCGCAAACCCCAAAAATCAATCTCATTTCTAAATTTCACTCTCTCTCTTTACAAACCCTAACTTTCTTCTTCTTCTTCTTCTATCCATCTTCTTCTTCTTCACCATTTTCATTCTCACATCTCCATCAAAACCCTAGTTTTCTTCTCATCTTCTTCTTCTTCTTCTCCACTATTTCCCTCATCACCGTCTCCATCAAAACCCTAGTTTCCTTTTTTTCCCAATTTTTATGGCACAAAAATTAAATAAACCCTAAAATGCATGGAAATAAAACTTAAATATTTCTTTTCTCACAAAGAATGCATGAAAATAAACCATAAAATGCATATTTCACTCTATCATCAAGATTGAAATAAACCCTAACATGTTTTTTTCATTCAAGAATTTTGACTTTAGGACTGCCAGAAATTGTGGCTGTCCTGAAAGGAACTTGCTGTACAGCAAGTATCTTTCAGGACTGCCTCAATTTCTGGCAGTTCTCAATATGTCTAGGACTGTCAGAAATTGTGGCAGTCCTGCTGTAGAGCATGTCCCTTTCAGGACTGCCACAATTCCTAGCAGTCCTTAGTACTCCTAGGAATGTCAGCAATTATGGCAGTCCTGTTGTACATTGAGTCTATTTCAAGACTACCACAATTTCTAGTAGTCCTCAATACTTCTAGGACTGTCAGAAATTGGGGCAGTCCTGATATGAACCCAATTCTTGTACAATTAGAATTTCTTTCATACTTTTCTTCTACAACTAGGATTTCATGCATAATTCTTCTATTAATAAAAAAAATTAGTTAAAGACTAATAGATTAATAGATTTGATAAATTTGATAACCCAATTTCTTCTACAACTATGGTTTCATCCATAATGCCCAAACAAGAAGAAGAAAAATAAATTAGGGTTTGGAGAAAGAGATTTGAGAAATTAGAAGATAGCAAAAAATCAAAATAAACTAGGTTTGAAAAAATTGATGTTCTTGTTGTTCTTGTTCTTGTTCTTCTTGTTCTTTTTATTCTTGTTCTTTTTCTTCTTCTTCTTCTTGTGAGGAAAGAGAGGAGAGCAAAAAAAAAGTTGACTTATATACTCACATGTTGGCTAGTCCTGAGTAATTTTTTCAATGGCAAACTTGTAAATAAATTAAAATTTACTTTTGGCTAGCCCTGATCAACTTTGCATGTGCCCTTATAAATTGCCCAATTTTTTTACTTGTTAATTTGTCATGATTTTTAGTGTGACCAACAATATAAAAATAATTAAATTAAAAAATTGGAATTTTTCTAACGATTGTTTATTTATTGTAACGGTTATAATCGTGATAAGTTTGTCATAATAATAACCGTTACTAAAGGAAGAAAAATTGTGTTACAATTTACATGTTTATGTGTAGTGGAATAAGGGAAAAAATCAAATCCTAATCAAACGAAAATCAAACCCTAATCCAGATTGGGAGAGATTAAGAGAGAGGATGTGCCTTCAACTTGAGAGAGGGAGGGTTTTCCCGGGAACTTGATAAAGGGAGGATTTTTTTAGCAAATCTAGAGAGGGAGGGATTTTCTGGAGAGAGGCGGGAGGGAGGGTTTTCTGGAGAGGGAGGGTTTCCTAATCAAAATGGAGCCTTTTTTCGAGTGGAAGGGAACAACAAAAGAAAAAGTAAGGGAAATTTTGGGAAAGAACTTTTCAGGTCTATTATTTGGACAGTTTTTAGTATGACAATCAATATAAAAAAATTAAATAACATAATTAGCATTTTTGTGATGGTTTTTTATTTATTGTAACGGTTATAACCGTTACTAGACTATCACGGTAATAACTATTACAAATAAAAAATAAAATGTGTTACAAATTGTATATTTTGGTGTAGTGTATCAATAACTAGAAAATCAGTCGCTAGTTTGTCGCTAAGTTAGCAATGAAAAAAGATTAGTCATCCAGTTAGTCACTAAATTACCATAATTTTGTAGTGACGGTAGCGATTTAATTTCTGAATATCTAACGGACGAGAACGCCGCTATCGAGAACGCTATAAATTATACAGTAAAACTGGATCGCTCCTATAGCAGTCACAATATGCTATAACTTATTTTTTTAAATATAAAAAAAACTGTGTTGCTTCTCCCATGATTGGAACAATAGATAGTTCAATTGTGAGCATTCGATTAATTCGGTTAACCGAACCGAATTACCAAATACCAAATTCGACCGAAAATCGAATAACAAAAATTGAAACCAACCGAATATCCCGTATCGAACCAAACCGAACGGGATAAATCTGTTCGATTTTCAGTTTATTTGGTTTAACCAATATTTCATTTTTTTTGTCAATATATAGTTACTAAATATACAAAGATATATTTCGTATATATATTACTAAATTTTCTTATTCGGTTTACCAGGGGAGAGGAATTTTATATAAAATTTCTGAAAGGTTAGTTTGATTTGAAGAGTATTCTGCAGACTCCTTGGCATAATTTTTTTTTATGGTAATGATTTAATCCCATTACGACGTTGTAACTTATATAGCATCCAAAATGTGCTATAGTCTTTTTTTTAATCATGTAAAATATATAGAATACGATGTTGCTCATAATCGAACTGAATACCTTACTTTGACATACGGGCATAGCAAAATAAGCAGCATCCAGAATAAACTATACATTTAACAGCGTTCATAACACGCTATATAAAGTTCTGTTAACAGCAAAATAGCTGGGAGGCATAAACGTTATAGATAAACTGCTATTGTATGAACTTTTAATAGCACTTCACAGTGAACGCTATTGATGATGACATTCTATAGCAGGGAGGCTTGAACGCTATAGATAAACTGCTATTGTATGTCCTATTTGTTGTAGTGAAATTTGCTCCTGCTCTACTGCCATCAGGGTTACTATACATGCATATTTCCATGTGTGGTCTCTCCTTCTATACATGCTCGACCATGAGCATGGAGTACACAACCCTACTAATTCCCAAGGCATATATGACTTCACACCTACAAACAGAATGGCCCAGGTTCAAATGAGAAGAGTACAAAAGGGTGTATACATCCCCTTGTTTTCGTACGTATAGGAACACTACTATAGGTTTCCCTTGCAAACACTAAGAGTACTTTGGTAGGAGGGAAAAGTGGGAGGAAGAAAAATAGAGGAGGAAAAAGTAAAGGGAAAGATTCATTTTCTCTTGTTTGGTATGGAAGGAAAATATGAAGGAAGGAAAAGTGGAAGGATTACTTTTCCCTCGTAACCTAAGAAATTCAATCCCAAGGAAAAGTGGAGGCTTGTGTTAATTAACAATTATACCCCCATATGAATGTATTATTTAAAAATTATTTATGAAGTCAAATGGTAAATAAGTGTTTTTAGTTGATGGTAGAATTGGTAAACCCTATATTTTTTACTTTCTTTCCTTCTACTTTTTCTTTCATACCAAACAAAGAAAAATGCATCTCTTATCTTTTCCATCCTTGCTACCAAACACAAAGGAAGGAAATGATCTTTCCTTTCCATATGGAAGAAAAATGTATCCTTATATTTTTCCTTCCTTCCACTTTTCCATCCTTCCTACCAAACACATCCTAACCACCATTTATATAGCAGCATTCATTTCTCACAGTGTACTTTACATTCTCCATAATTCCTAACAATTCCTACTTCCCTTACTTCACAAGGGCTGGCTAACAGGCTTGCTCTATCATCTACTCTATATTCAAGAGCAACCATGCTCATATCCCTTATAATTTCTACTAGCATGATAGGGAAAATAACTACTAATAATATTCAGGGGACTGACTGCTGCATAAAAGGATGTACTTCTAATACCTGAACGAATCGGTCGGAAAGAAACCCAAGTCTGCCATCACCGTTCGACGCCCGTTGGGGAGGCACTGCACCGGCGGCGCGACTTGTTAGCCTGGCCCGGACTGCTGCCCTCGTGGCGTGGAGATCTCCGTTATGGGTTCGGGTCAGGTACCAACAGCTTCGGCGAGGCCAAGGACTGCCCACGTCGCGGCTACGCCAACTATGAAAGGAAGCCGGTGGTGGAAACTCTGGTCGTAGCGGCTGTAGGGTTCGAAAAATAGGAGGGGAGAGAAGAGAATGAACAAGAGAGTATAAATAGGGAGTTAGAGTTAGGGTTTGCAAGCGAAGTCGGTCGCTAGGATGCACCGCGCATGCCTGCTGTGCGCAGAGCAACAGTACCGTGAAGAAGATGTACAGTGCCAGAAATTTTGAGCATTAAGTTCAAAACATTTAGCCGGGTTATTGGGTCTCGGTTTGGCGGGCTGTAGGCTAAGGCCGGTTGGGTCTGATTAGGATCTAATTCCTCAGGGTTTATTAGTGTGATTAAAGGGTAAGATTAGGAGTTAAGCCCAAAATATAATAAGAACTTAAAGTAGATAATTCAATAAATAAAGAAATATCATCTATAGTTGCTAGAGAATTTCACGTTTACAATATATTCCTAAACAAAATTTCTATTTTCTGTCTAAAACTTCTAACCTAATAGATTTGCCCAAATCCTATTTTTCCTAATTTTATCACAACACTATCCACAATATAATCAGGTATTAAGAATAATTATGTTAATAATGATATTAATGGCGAGAGTTATATTAACTCTTCTGTACATTTATAAGGAAATTTCAACATATAAATTTAGCAACCATGATCATAATAAAATAAAAGTCTGTAAAATAATGGGGGCTCACATCCTCTCCCCCTTAGCAACATATAAATTTATTGACCTTCATATTCCTATTTTTGATCTTCCAGGATAAGGCAAGTACTTCTATGGCATTGATTCAATTATTTCATGTGATTATTTGTTCATGTTGGACACCTTGTTACATGATTTGATCATATGTTTTGGTTCTTGTGTTTATCATATTGTTGGTCTTGTACTTGTATCATGGGGAGGGAAAATATTGCGGACATGTGACCAAATCCAAACCGCTAGCTAGGTATTGAATGATAGCTTAAACACACACCCGTGCACGTGTGGTTAAGCCATACCCTTATACATGTTCTTTATTCATGATCTTTGTCCAGGCGGTCACATATTTCGTATGTATTTCAAATCACATGTCATGATCTTTTGCTACATATTTTATGTTTAGTTTTACGCAGTTATGGTTTAGGTTGATTGTGCTTCATTTCATTTCATCATTTATATGATGTACTTGTTTTACTACTATAGGCTTGTACTTTGCTCCGCTCTTGATTGAATATGTTGCAGGTGAGCTTGAGGACATTTGCCCGACATTCTATGGGCTAGAGCTCGAGGCCTTAGCTGAGTAGGATGGATACATAACCCAGGACTTAGGAGTCACTCAAGAGATTTAGCTTTTGTTTTGATACTTAGATTTGATATTTGTATTTTTGTTGTTGTATTGTGAGGGTTTTGTGGTTGACACCTTTATTTCTGTCTCCGAATTTGTCTCCGGCATAGTTGTAAAAAGTGTAATAAATAACTAGGGATATGGTGGTGTATGGTGATAAACTCTAGGAACGTATTAATATGCTGTGATGACTTGGATTGATCTTGTAATTTGAAGTTTACTAAAGGTTTAGTATAGCTTACTACTGTTGTGTCCACAACGTAGACTAGATGTGTCCAACTCGTATCCAGTTATTTGGGAGCGGGTCGTGACATATTTTTAGTAGTGGCTTATGCAAGTCCCATCCTAATGGTACTTAGGCTATAGAGTGCTATTAGGGAGCCTGCTAGACTAAGGAAAGCTCATCACAACATAGGCCAAGGGATGGTTATATTTACTCTACTATTTCTTATTATCTTTTTAGGCATATTTTATCAACCTTTTGTTCCTCTATTTCAGGATGGTTCAGACACAAAACACCGGGAACACGGAGCCCCCTGCACTTGAGGCCCATGAGCTTCCTCCACCACCTGCTACCCCGACTATCACCCAAGATAGTATTTAGTTGTTTGCAGTATTACAGAAGTTTGTCGAAACCCAGACCGAGCAAGTAGCACTCTTCCGAGCCAGTGTCACCGATGCACTTCGAGCCAGAGACGTTACACCAGTGAGGTCGGGGACCGCCAGAGATTTTGAGAATCTCGGACCCTTGGACTTCTACGGGACTGAGGAGATTTTCTATGCTGGCGAGTGGCTAGAGAATGCTGAGAGGCATCTTCAGATTGCTCGCATTCCCGAGGACCTCAAGGTCGAGGTAGCCAGCATGCAGATGTTTGATATCGCCCGTGCTTGGTACCAAGACGAGCTACGATTAGCATCCCTAGGACATCTTTGGACTGACTTCAAGAGACTGTTCAAGGATAAGTTCTTCCCGGAGGTCGCCAAAGACACCCTCGAGAGCCAGTTCGAGCAACTAGAGCACGACAACATAACAGTTGACGAGTACACAACAGAATTTAGCCGACTGAGCTATGGAGTCACTGGTTCGCACACCACAGGAGCAAGCCCACCGGTTCAAGAAGGGACTATCTCAGAAGATTAGCTTAGCTGTTACTACTAGCAGGGCCAGCCCTTATGAGGACATCATTCGCGTTGCTCAGGGAGTCGAGAAGGACATGGAGTCCCAGGCCAGGAGAGAGAGAGAGAGAGAGACAACAGCACCAGTAGCTACCAAGGTCCATCGAAGTGGCCCAACACACAGACGAGGCCATTTCTACCTCAGCATCTTGCACCTCAACAGCAGTATCGTCCTGTCGGAGCACCTGCATTCTAGCCACAGATGCATTTTCAGACTCAGACCCAAACGACGATCACTTGTGCATACTTCTACTGGCCGGGTTATCACTTCGATATGTGCCACAAGAGATTGGGACTTTGCTTGTTTTGCTGATCGTCTACACACTAGATGAGAGATTGTCAGCAGGCTATCGCTCGTCTTGTCCTTGGACCAGCCACCGGACCCAGAGGAGCTGGAGGACCACCTGCACCATCGAGGGACCACCTCTCCCCACCCAGCATTAGAGGTTTGTCCACCATCAGCAGCAGAGGGGAGTACTACTGCAGGGACGTGCTTATGCTATCGCCGTTGAGGAGGATGAGGCTGCACCAGACATGATTACAGGTTCTGTTCTACTTTATTCAATTCTTGCTATTACATTATTTTACTCGAGAGCTACACACATTTTTCTATCTATTGAGTTTTTGCATAGACACTGCTTAGCTCCAGTATCTACTAAGAGGAACTGTCAAATTATGACAGGAGGAGGAGTAGTACGAGTTAACGATATGTGTGATTGTCCAATTAGTATACCTTGAAGGAAATTTAGAACCTTGCTCCTCGTAATGGCACTCTCAAGATTCGATGTAGTCCTCAGGATGGATTGCTTGAGTAAGCATTTTGTAGTAAAAGATTGCCATCAGGGGAAAGCGATATTTAGACTGCCGGGGAGTCCACCATTTGAAGTCAAAAGAACTATTATAGAGAGACATAAATGAGTGAACTTCGGAGCTGTTGCAGAAGAGAAGGAGTTGCCGCATCCTATCATCGCAAAATTCCTAGATGTTTTTCCTGAAGATTTATCGGGGTTGTCGCCAGACCAAGATGTAGAGTTTGCTATTGATCTAGTTCCCAAAGTAGCCAGTATCCCCGAATTACTATAGGATCAACCCTAAATAATCCAAGGAGATGAAGGAAAAAATTGATGAGTTAGAAGAAAAGGGTTTTATTCATCGAGTGCTTCACCCTGGTGAGCACCGATCCTATTTGTGCCCAAAAAGGATGGGACCGTTACGATGTTATTGACTATCGGGCCCTCAACAACCTCATAATTAAGAACAAAAATCCTCTGCCTCGGATTGATGAGCTATTTGATCAGTTGAGTGGAGCGAATCGGATATCATCAGGTGAAAGTCGGGGAACAAGATATTCTAAAGACTGCCTTCAATACCCGGTATGGACAGTATGAGTTCCTGGTTATGCCTTTCTGACAAACCAATGCCCCAGCTGTCTTCATGAACCTTATGAATAAGGTTTTCTACCCGTACTTAGTGTCACGACTCGCACCCGGATAGTCAGGCACAAGTACGTGGGCTACATCCAGCCTACGTCGCGGTATCGACGGTAGAACACTGTCAAGTACCCATTAACTATCTACAATATTTAGATGATCCCGAATCACAATGTACTCAAATCACACCACAACAACTAGGGAAGATATGAATGAAAAGATATCAATAATACTGGAACAGACAGAGTTTACAAATGAATATACAAGACCAGAATATAACGGAGGCAAATATAATAAAGAAACTAAACAACTACAAGGCTTAGAACTCCTGGGAGATAACTCACGATGAAAAGAATATCGAGATTCGTCTTTGCTAGCATCATCCTGTAGTCCAATAATGTAGGGCATAACAATTTCTAAAATTTATTAACGGGTCCAGTCAGGATGGGAATGAGTACATATCTCCGAAAGTAGTTTCAAAACATGGTAGAAAATATAGAGATAACAGTAGAATAAAATACATGACATACTGTAAAGAAGTACATGAATACAGGAGATATGGATAAGTAAACTGAGCACATGAAATATAATAAGAATCTATGAACTATAAATAATATAAGTGTTTCAAAGCACAAGATGGTTATGTAATCAGTTTAGGTTGCATATGACTAAGATAAGGTAACTCCATTATACGTGAGGGTATAACAGACATGTACATGATTACACAACTGGGATATAATCACATAACCACTTCTACTCCCTCCTACCCCAAACAATACACAAGGATCCGACCAAGTTATGTTACGTATACGATGGTTAGTTTGCACAATAAGCATATGTGAGCACACGAGAGTACATGAGAGGACACGATTTGTACATGATTAATACAAATACAAGGAGTACATGATGCACATGGTAAAGTATATGAACATGAAATACCCGATGTATCCGCTGAGGGGATAACATCGCATGACAAGATCCATAGAGTACTGGTCCGTGATAACAATGTGTCAACATCAAGTAAAGTAGTCTAAAGCAGGCAATATATATACTATCATGAATGAAAATGATCAGAGAATGTACTCGCCTCAGTTTGGTTGGAGTCGATGTGCGCGACACGGACGTGTTGACACAGAATAGGTATGATGCTACGCTCGACAGGCTGGTCTCAAACGACGGTACAAATGGTCCCATCGAGTCCAGAATAGTCTAAATAGCCTAGTTTGATATATAAAGGCCCAAGATTAGGGTTTGGTACGACAATCGAATCAAGAATAAGAAAGTGACTATATTAGTCATGATTAATTTAAAAAGGAAATTGATTAAGAAAAAAGTTAATAATATTTATTCAAAAAGTTATAGAAAGTATCAATATTATCTTAAAGGCTTAAGGCTATTTATTAACTTGTAATATAAAATCAGACTTATTAATCAAATAGTCTCTAGGTTCATAGCCCCAATAATAAAATCAAAACGATTATATTTATTTGATTTCAAACCAATATTGTATGTTAAGCTCGAAGCCATAGTAATCAATATAACACTATCATACAAAATTTTATATAATATATAATATATGAGCTTAAGTCCCACTGAAATTATTCATTAAAACAAAAATCTATTACATATATCAAAAGCCCAAAGTCATTATTCGTAGTAGCTGATACAACCAGTAAAATTCCTTTTTTGGTAAATAATACCCTTGGTAGCAAAATATTTACGATTAGTAATTTTGGAAATATTATAACTTTATTTTATAAAAACTTTAAATAACATATTTATTCACTATTACTACTACCAAATATTTGTACTAGTAAAGTCTATACTTGATATACAAAATGATACACTATATTATACTCATACAATTATACTTATATCTAACTACATAAACTATAATAATATTTATACAATTATTATAAATACATATCCCAAATATACACATATACTCTTACATAATATTTATAATAATACAGGGTAAAATACAGTATAATACGTATTTAAAATAATTACACATTGTTCTGGGCTGAGACAACCCACAAATTAATCCTAAAATAAATAGTTATTGAAATGTGCTGGAAGCCCACAGGAAATGACATTACATTATCATATTAAAACTAATTACAAGCAATTATGCTCGACCCATTGCTTAAACCCTGTCAGACCCACTCCCGAATAATCGGACACGAGTCGGACACGCCCAACCTACGTTGGAAGACTCAACGTAGTAAGATGTACCAAGCTAGGGAAACTAACAAGTCAATATGAATAAGTACAAATCACAACATCTATAAACGATCCCAGAAAGATCACCATAATCCACAAGTCCATATAACGTAAAGGTACCAGAGTCAACAAGAATGAAATACGCTATGAACACTAAAACCATATCTAGAAGTAAAGCTAAACAATCTAAATATGAAGACTCTAGCTAAGTCATGTCTCCATCCTGCTCAGCTAAGATCCCGAGCTCTGGCCCATAAGGTAGAACAATATCCTGCAAGTACACCTGTAATGTATCCAGTCAGGAGTGGAACAAAGTACAATCCTAGGTAATGAACAAGAACATCAAGCAATAAAAAATATACAAGAGAACATGTAAATCATAGGAAAGAACAAGAAAGTACATGGATGTAAAGTACAGGAAATAAAGTACAAGAATATAAACCATGAACCTGAAGTACAAGATATGATATGTGCACAATGTTTGAAATACAACTAGCCTATGTGACCGGCTGGGGTAAGTACAGGAATAAGCACAGGAGCACAGGAATAAGGGTACGGCTTAGGGCCCGCGTGCACAGTGCGAGACCTAAGCTATCTACATGAATATCAGAACATGAGTTTGGTCACATAGCTAGTGTATTTCCCCTCCCCGACCACAAGTAAGTACAAGAACATGAAAGTACAAGAGCACATGATATCGTGTCACATCGTGTCATCAAGAGAAGTACAAGAGATTAATGTAAATGCACAAGACCATAGAATGTACTTGCCTTGCTTCGGGAAAGTATGGGTAATGAATGGAGCTGGATGTCCTTCTATTTAATAATTTACAAGTTGGTTACTTTCTAATCACTCAATTATTAATTTGCCATGCTCTCTAAAAGCTTGGTAGAATATTAACCATAACCATTTCACTAGTTATAGGACCATAAGTAGTTATTAAAATTATCACATTTATATATGAAAAAGTAGTCATAACTGGTTACCTATAAATGATCATTGTAAAAGAATTTGGAATTTATAATTAGATTCTAGAGTTAACTGTCTATTTGCTATTTGCTTTATGAATAAAATATATATAAACAATTATCTATAAACCAGACACTACTTATTAGTACTCTTCTAATAACAATTTAAACTTGGAAATCATTATTAAATCCAGTTAAGGTCCAAGACCACTACTTGATTAGATAAACCTAAAAGCTTAGCCAACAAGCTTGACCCAGCTCCCTATATTTTTTTCGATCACAACAGATCAAGTCTCTGCAACATACTTCAACAAGCCAAGGTTCAAAGCTTCCTCCTACTGTCACCCCAAAAAGGAAGTGATACACATCATGAAGTACAACTCGACACAACCTCCACAGTTATGGTCCAGCTTATTAAAGGCAAGGAAAAGCCTCAAAGTAGTAAGTTCACTCAAAACAATGGAGTGGCCAAGGATATTTAACTGTGACATAACTGCAAAACAAACAAAGATTCTACTGATAAAATACTTGTAAAAATATAAATACTCAACCCCATTGTTCTTCCCAGTTGAAAGCCTCCTTAGGAAAGATAATTATATACAAGCAATAGGAAGAATCTACAACCAACACTAAAAGAAAAATGAAGAGTTCGAACTGCATCCGTAGCAGGAAAACCAAACATTTCCCCCCTTAAGGAACGAATGCTGCAGAATGCAAACATGGCCGAATACGAAAATCTGGACACGTTTGCTCTGAACAGTTGAACCTGACAATAATCCTCAAGCAACCAGCTACAATGGACACAACCACTCGGACACAGAAAATAGGACACGAACCTCTACGAAAATCGATCAACAAAACTCTGTATAACCTGCGACCCAACACATTCCCGCTAATGTTTAAATAACCGTGATCATGAACTATGTGAGCGAACTTGGAGAAGGATCAGAATGTTACCTGAGATTGTCGAATCCGAACGAAACTAGGACACACCACAGATTCGGATATAACTTATCGCGTCCAGACTACTGCTACATCCTTGTTCGATCATTCCATCAAACAAGTGGGGGTCAATAAAAATCTACAAAGCTCCCGAGCTTCCTCTGTTTCTTTCGAAACACAAGAATGCCAGGATATGTAATAAAACTCCAAACTAAATAATCCAGTATAAAAAAACTCCAATAATTCAAGAAGACTTTATTCTCAAGATGAATCTACTGACATAACTCAGAGAAAAAGTGACAGCAATTAAGAAACTTATCAGATTGAAATGGTCGATCGGTCGACGCCGTTCTATCAGATCTATCGATCGTGTACCAACGAATCCCCTTAATTTCGATTTCTAAAGAATTCTACAAGTTCAGGGATCAAAATGATCAATTCGAAATATCAACAATGATCGATTTGATAAACCTTAAGTTCAAGAACAGGGAAAGGGATCGACTCACCACGATTCAATCAAAATTGCAGGGAAAAGAGTTCTACTGTTGCAAGTCGTGAACGAAAGAGGTTCATTGATCAACTACAATTTCCAGTAGACATAGCGATCAAGAACTGATTCGAGAGTGATCAAGTTCAAATATCGATTCAACAAGCTTACCGGGTCTTGCTTCGCTTGGTTGTTGAGAGAACACAATGTTCTGGAAGCTGCTGAGGACGACGAATCTTCCGTCGAAGGCGAATCGCGCTGAGAAGAGACTATGTTGCTCAGGCTTCTGATCGCTCCCTCTCCATCGTTGTTTCCCTTGCTATGGTCGTCTCCTTCAAGAACTAGAGTTTGAAGAAGAATGAAAGAATGTGGAAGAAGGAGAAGGAATTCTCAGATCTAAATTTTTTGTAACCGAATGGAAAGGTGGGTGAGCGAGTTTAAATAGAAAATTGGTGGCTGTGGATTTCGGAACCAAACGAAAGTTTTTGGGAGGGAACCGTTGGAAGAGTATTGGGAAGGAGGAGGTGGTCAGTTAGAAATTTGAATTGCAGTTTGCTCTCCAACTTGAAAATTTGAGCAAAGAAAATAAATAAATTTTGGGCCGGCTATTAAAAGCCCAAACACTCTCCTGGTTCAAATAAAATGAGTTGGGTTGGAGAACCCAACCAACCTCTAAATATAAAAAAATAACATTGACCTCTTTAGCAAAAGTCTTTTAAAAAAATAAATCAAAGAGAATAGCTTACGAAAAATTCATAAAGAAAATATTATTCTTTAAAATTTTGGGAAATGGGGTTACAAATCTTCCCCCCTTAAAATAATTTCGTCCTCGAAATTTCAAATAGCACGGTACGATTACAGAAACGACACGACGTTCAAATCAGTTAGGCACGATGACAAAATATATGGAAAATAGCATAATTGATAATGATCAAAATTGGTCAAGTATAAAATGATGCGAAGTTTAATTAAGACTAAGTATGAAATTTCATACGAGGAGTTGAAATATCACGATCTAACAATGATCAAGAATCAAATAGGCACGAGATGGAATAAGATTTCGATTACGACTTAGAGGAGTAAAAACATGAAGGCTCGATCTTCGAAGTACGGTCAAACTCGAAAGTTTGAACAATTAGCTAGAACAAGATAAACAAGTCACATTTGGATAGGCATGATTAAAGTGAAATTTAGACAAACATGATCGAAATATAAGTATGATGAGGAAAATCGAGTGAACGGAGTCAAAATCTAGCAAGATATATTTATTGTGAAAATTAATGACCCACGATAAAATGTAAGGGGAATTGCAAGGGTTGATTTAAGAAAGCACATGGGAACACCCAGGAGGTATTGATGAAAGTGTAAGGATTTGTGATTCACGAAAAATCAATAATTATAGGGAAAGGGATATAGTCCCTATGGTATCCGAAAATATATAGATATTTTAAATCACTTTACTCAGAATCCCTACCCTGCCAGGGTATACCTGGCTGCAGTGAACTTCGACTTCGTGACTCAAATAACGATATGTTACCAAATATTCTATCCACTATATCCATTTTTCAACAATCATCAACGAAGCACCCCAAGAGATCACGATATGAAGAATTTAGGACAAAGTCTCCATAATACCTGAAACCTATGAATGTCTGAAATTATATCAACTTAGAGTTCCTGCGCCGCCAGTGCGCTGCTGGCTACAGTGAACTTTCGATCTCCGCAATCCAGATAACAGCTGCAGCGCGCAACTGCTACGTCCTACTAGGTCATCGAATAGTGTTTCAACTTTACCCATAGAAAAATTTCAAGGAATCAAAATGTGTTTCAATAGTCCAAGTCACAAAAATGGTGAGATTATCTGACTATTAGAATACAAGGGTTTATTAGGTACTAAGAAGCAACAAGGGATCCAATCAAAGAGTAGTGAGTACAAAAGGGCAACCAGGGAGATTTAAAATTTCGAACAGTGAATCAAAGTTTCAAATAATAACCGAAATCTCAACTGATATCTGGAATGGTAACAAAATTCCGTATAGGAAACGTAATCCCGAATACGTAACAAAGCCGCGAAGGTTGCATAGAAGCAAGGTATCGGATAGAAGGCAAAGTCTCGAAATAAGGACCAAAAACCTTGTACATGAATCAAAGTATAACAAAATCTCAAATGGCAACGAAGTCTCGAACAATACCTCGAATGGAAAAGGAAATTCAACAGGAAACAAATCTTAGATAGAAAATCAGACATCAACAAAGTCACAAATAGAAGACAAAATCTTGAATAGAAATCTCGAATAAGAAACAAGTTTACGAAGAGTGAATGGAGGAGTATCAATCAACAATAGGATACGCGGTTCTGAATTGTGAATATGAAACAAGCAAATTCTCAAATAAGGTTAAAACAAAGTCGCGAATAGAGATCAATCCCGAATAGAAAATAAATTCATGAATAGGAAATAGAATCTCAAGTAGGAAACTAGTCAAAGTCTCAAAACAGAAAACAAAATCTTTAAACGATGTCTTGAATAGGGACTGAATCTCAAACAAGTGTCAAGATAGGAGTGAAGGTTCAAACAATATTTTGATTGGGAACAAGTTTCAAAATGAAATTTCGGATAGGAATAAAATCTTGAATAACACATGGTTCGAATAGAAAAATTTCAAATAGAAGCATAAAACAAATCCATAAATAATGAATATCACTACCAGAATAAGCCATATTAGCGACGCCAAAAAATGTCGCTAAAATGACAAAAAACGTCGCTAAAACTGTTTACCGACGTATTTAGCGATGTTTTCCTGTGGTCACAGAAAGCCATGTCGCTAACAGGCAGAACGTCGCTCTTACCGACGCATACCGACATAATTAAATGTCGGTAATCCTGGTACATTTATCGACGTTCATCGACACCCCGTCGAAAATATAGCGACGTCTCAAACATCGGCCAACGCCGGTGAATCCTGCAACAGTTAGCGACGTATGTCTAGTTTTTACCGACGTTCACCGACTCTGTAGGCAAGAAAAATACTGGAACATTTAGCGACATTTACCGACGCCACCGTACGTCGGTAAGCGTCGGTATACCTGGTGATTTAATGACGTTTACCGACGTTTATCTGCATCGCTAAACGTCGGTAAACGTCGCTAAATTACCAAAAAAATAAAAAAATAAATTACAGAATGTCCACAGAATCACATTTTCTACCCGTAATTCAATAAATAACAAAAACACCGCAAGCACATTTTCTTCCTGGGTTTGCCGACCCCTTCGGTGGAACACTCAACACCGGCACATCACAATATTATAACAATCAACGCAAACAAGAGTAAAAGTCTACAACCAATATATGATGAGATACCAACACAAAGAACACTAAAATATCCAAAGTCGGTAAACGAATACCCAAAGTATACAACCAATATCCACATGAATCCACAACCAATACTGAAAGTCTACACAAACAAATAATCTACAATCCTGCAACAGTTAGCGACGTATGTCTAGTTTTTACCGATGTTCACCGACTCTGTAGGCAAGGAAAATACTGGAACATTTAGCGACGTTTACCGACGCCACCGTAAGTCGGTAAGCGTCGGTATACCTGGTGATTTAATGACGTTTACCGACGTTTATCTGCATCGCTAAACGTCGGTAAACGTCGCTAAATTACAAAAAAAAATAAAAAAATAAATTACAGAATGTCCACAGAATCACATTTTCTACCAGCAATTCAATAAATAACAAAAAAACCGCAAGCACATTTTCTTCCTGGGTTCGCCGACCCCTTCGGTGGAACACTCAACACCGGTACATCACAATATTATAACAATCAACGCAAACAAGATTAAAAGTCTACAACCAATATATGATGAGATACCAACACAAAGAATACTAAAATATCCAAAGTCGGTAAACGAATACCCAAAGTATACAACCAATATCCACATGAATCCACAACCAATACTGAAAGTCTACACAAACAAATAATCTACAACCAATACTGTATTAACATAAACAAACACTAAAAAATAATACAATCTCATAAAACAGTCCTAACTCGGACTACTGCAGATTTGAAGGAGGAGGGGCATCGTCGTGCCTCAAGGATAGGAATATCTCATACTCCTCCCATGAAATCGTCACCGATGAAGAAGGTAGTGACGTCGGTGGAGTCAAAGGTAGTGACGCCGGCAGAGTCGACGACGATGAAGGCGCACCCGGAGGACAATAACGCTCCAACGCTGCTAGTCGCTGGTGGTAGGAATCCATGGTAGATAACAGCCTCGTACTGCTATCAACCATTGAATCCTATATCAACGTGAGCCTCTCGCCAATGGACAGCTGTGATGCATGCAGATTCGTCATGCTGTGCTCTGTCGACGCTCTAAGATTAGTGATGCCCCGCTCTGTCCTCTCAGTCATATCCCTGAGCTCCATAATGCTACGGTCGAACGTATCCAATCGTGCTATGAGTGCAGCATCGTTCGTCTGGTACTGCTCCTGGATCCATCGTAGCAGCTCATCACGGACAGACTCCACCATCTGCTGGACTCGGGCAGACTCCTGGGAGGGCTGTGGGCCATGCACACTAGCAAGGGATGTCCTAGAGGAC
This sequence comes from Iris pallida, assembly GCA_029216955.1. Classification (NCBI taxonomy): domain Eukaryota; kingdom Viridiplantae; phylum Streptophyta; class Magnoliopsida; order Asparagales; family Iridaceae; genus Iris; species Iris pallida. Next base: position 4,398,507 of record JANAVB010027995.1, read on the forward strand.
TGTGTCGCAACTAGGGTGCCATAGGATCCCGTACCGTAGTACGTACGCCTGTGGAGACCACCAGCGACGGTCACCCACAGCTCGTCCTCCGACGGAGCTGGAGCGGGCTACAAAAAAGTACCAGCCTCTTCCGTAGCAGGTGCATTAGTAGCCGCCCGCTCCTTAAGCCGTTGAAACTCGGCCTAGAAAGTATGGATACTCTATAACTTTTAATGTCTATTGTACTTATTATTACTAACTACATGAATATCTATTTGCATGCATATTTACTAAGTTATATCAAAACTAACACGAAGTATTAAAATTAATAAATAGAATTGTAATACGTACATAGGCCTATTCCGTCCTCTCGTCAATAAGCTTCCCGCCCTTCCGATGTGTGGCCAGGAAGACAGTCACCATATTGGTGTCATCACCCCTCTTTACCTGTAATTAAATATATCACCTTTTACTAATTTATCGGACTTACATTAAAATAATATTTCTGAAATAAAAAGACATACCAAACGACGGAAATGTTCCGTCATCGGAATCGACCCACCGTACCACTTTGATCCCTGCTTCCTAGCCACCTTGGCCTTTTCAGACTTTTCCTTGTACCTTGGCTCGTCGAATCGAGCCTTCATTGCAGTCCACTGATCAGGGGTGATCCAACCTTGGATCGACTTTTCGGCACAATCATGCATGAGTCTTCTGATCATTAATTGCGTCGTAGATCAGCTGAGCAGCGACGGCAGGAAACATCCCCTCGATCATCTCAGCCCGATGCGGTGGATAGAAAAATATATCCTAGAAGAGTACAAACCAAATATTTATCAGTTATATATAATATGCAAAAATTATATGATTCATGTTAAAAGCAAATATATTTTAACCTTGAAGCGCGCAAACCAGTAGGCCATCTTTTCGTCCGGAGCATCAGAGTAGTTTATCCAAGGACCGCCTTAATTAGTCCTCAATAAGTGGCCTAGGCATCTCTGTACCGACGGGGGACGATATCTATACAGACATATTATATTCATGAGAAAAGTTAATTTATGTTAAACACAGAAAAAAAAAGATAAACCAAAACACTTACTTTGTACCGTCGGCCCAGATCTTCGTCCTCGTCTCCTCCGGAGGTGCGCATGCATCATCTGCCTGATACTGGTCGGCCGTCGGCTCAGCCTCCTCCATCTGCTCATCTGTCTCCATTGTCATATCAGTAGGAGGAACGCTAGACGACGGAGCAGTCTCAGGCCTGGAACTATTTATCCCAGGAGATATGCTATGTAGCATCGGGGCAGGCGGAGTTACTGTCCGATACATAGGAGTACTGGGCGATGAGGATCCAGTGCCGGTACCAGTAGGAGGTACCGAAAGAGTACCCTATCCTCTGCCAGTACCAGTACCCCGTGCCCCATATCGGGACATGCGGAGCGATCCGCGCCGACCTGTCATACCTGATAATAACATATGATGAGATACAACAAATAATAGACTAGAAATATGAAAGTACAACAAAGATAAGATAATAGCCAAGACAACATATGATAAAATATTTTACAAGAAACATCTAAGTCCAGATAGTATATTCTATAAGAAACATCTAAGTTTAGATAGTACATTCTAAAAGAAACATCTAAGTCCAGATAGTACATTCTAAAAGAAACATCTAAGTTCAGATAGTAACCAAAACTAGATAATAAACAACTCTACATAATAAGAAAATAAAAGTATATCTCTCTCAATTATCTTCAGAATATTCATCTTGTTCGTCTTCCTCGACCTCATCTTCCTCTTTCTCTTCCTCCTTATCTTCACCTTCATCTTCGCCTTCGTCGGCTTCGCCTTCCTCTTCGGATAATTCTACATCTTCTACATTAGTCGTGTAATACGTAACTTCCGTGGAGTCCACATCAATAATATTGGTTACAAGAGGTAGCTCGTCCTCCTGATAAGCTTTTTCGTCAACATAAAAAGTATCTCTAGCTTTAGTCTTGTATACTGCCCACCAGTCCGACTTCGTTACTCTCCATCTCGGATAAGCTGTGAAGTACACGAGCTGAGCCTGAGTTGATAGGACAAATGGTTCATAGCCTTGATATCTACACTTGTAGTTTATATCCACAAGACCATGCTTGTCAATTTTCCAACCTTGATTTTTAATCGGATCAAACTATTCACTCTTGAACAACACGATCTTTGCTGGTTCTCTGCCATAATTATATGTCAACTCCACAATCTCTCGCAAGATGCCAAAGAAATTATTTCCTGGATTGACGTCTTTGTAGTTCGAAGATTTGATACACAAACAACTGTTTTTTCTGGAATCAAGATCCAGGAAGCTGTCTCTGATCGGAGCATTTGTTGACTTGAACCTAAAGCCATTGACACAGTAACTTGGCCATATTTTAACAAAAGTAATTGGTCTCTTGGCAAGAGTTCTAATTAATTCAATCTCTGGTGAAATTAGACGATCGACCTGAATACCAAAGAAGAGATAGTAAGTTATTTATTGCACAGTTGCATTAGAAGAGGCCAGTAATTACCGAGTTGCTTACATATTCGCTCAACCAAGAAGGAAAATGACATCTCATTTCTTGTTCTAATGCTTCATCTGTTAGGTAGGGTCTAACCGACCTCAACTCATCATTATATGTGCTGAAAAATAATAAAGCAACGCCGATTAGTACAATAATATTAGCTTATACTATTATATTGAGATGACGTAAACTCATCATTAATTACTTACCCCTCTAGCTTCTCCACTTCATCCTCATCGTAATTGAGTAATATATACAACTGAGCAGCCCTTAGCTCTTCGTCATTCAAATATCTCTTCTTTATTTTCCCCAAGGCTTTCCGGACACATTGAATACTTTCAGTATTCCATCATTAGATTCTTGATATCCGTTGTCGTTTCTCGGAGCTCTCGTTCTATTTGTAGCAGCATGAGGTTTGAAATACGTCGAACAGAAGTTTGTAATCTCCTCGAGAATATAGGCTTCACAAATAGAACCCTCGACCCGAGCTTTATTTTTTACTTCCTCTTTAGGTGGTTCAAATGCCGCTCAAATGGGTACATCTACCGATAACCGACGGGCCTACCAATACGTGCCTCGTAGGAAAGATGAATTGGCAAATGCTCCATGGAGTCGAAGAATCTTGGAGGAAATACCTTCTCGAGCTTGTACAGTGTTACCGTAATATCGTTCTCCTACTTTTCTAGACGATCGACGAGTAACTTAGTAGAACAAAGATCTCTGAAGAATATGCTAAGCTTGGTGAATGGATCCCAAACAACCTGGGGTAAGAATTCCCGAAATACAATCAGAATTAACCTCTCCATGAATACGTGACAATTATGGCTCTTCATACCTGTCTGTTTGTTCTCCTTGAGGTCGACGCATCTTTTCAAGTTTGAAACATACCCGTCAGAAAATTTCAGACCTTGAATCCACCTACAAAGTCTCACTTTATCCTCCTTCTTCAGTGAGAAAATTGCCTTAGGCTACTTCAACTTTCCATTCCCATCCTCTATCAAATGCAATGCAGGACGTCTACATATTTCTTCCAAGTCCAATCTAACCTTTGGATTGTCTTTGAGCTTCATCTTTACGTCCATTACAGTATTAATTATGTTGTCAAACACATTCTTCTCGATATACATGACATCAAGGTTATGTCTAATCAGATTGGTGCTCCAATATGGCAGATCCCAGAATATACTCCTCTTCGTCCATTTATGAGTGTGACCAAATCCGTCACACTTGTAGCCCGTAGCAGGCTCTTCAATAGCTCTTGGTAAATCTTTTACCTCTTCCTATATCGTATATCCGGGCCACCTTGGCGGAGGATTAGCCTTCTCCACAACGCCATCACAAAAAGCATTCTTGTTCCTCTGGTACGGATGATCCTTCGGCAGGAATTGTCGATGACAATCGAAGAAGCACGGTTTACCTCCGTGTTTCAAACGGAAAGCCTTAGTGTGGTCCATGCAATACGGACATAAAAGACGACCATGCGTGCTCTATCCAGATAACATACCATAGGCCGAAAAGTCGTTGATGGTCCACATAAGTGCTGTCCGCATCTGAAAATTTTGTTTTCTAGATACATCGTACGTGTTGGAACCTACTTCCCACAGCTGATTCAACTCATCAATCAATGGCTGCAAATACACATCGATGTTCCTTTTCGGATTGTTCAGACCTGGGATAATAACGGTGAGGAACATATACGGAGTCTTCATGCACATCCAATGAGGTAGATTGTACGGAGTGACGATCACAGGCCAACATGAATACTGGGATCCCGAAAGTCTGAACAGGGTAAAACCGTCAGAGCAAAGACCCAATCTGACATTACGCAGATCAGAAGCAAAATCTGGATACTCTCGATCAAAGTGCTTCCATGATTCTCCATCAGATGGGTGATCCAACACTCCTTCGGTTTGTTCTCGCTTATGCCAACTCATGTTTTCTGCAGTTTCCTTCACCATAAACAACAGCTGCAACCGCGACGTCAACGACAAGTAGTACATCGAATAGGTAGGCTTCCTTTCACCGACAGACTTTTCTCTACCACTGCCCTTGTAGCGATCAACACCATAAAATCTGCAAGCATCTTCATCCTTGTCATCTTTGTAGTACAACATGCACCCGTTGCGACATGCATCGATTTTCTCGTATCCCATCCAGAGCGATCTCACCATCCTCTTAGACCGGTAAAAGTCTTTAGGCAACTTAGCACCCTTAGGCAATATTTCTATAATCAACTCCATAACTCGGTTGTAGCAATCTTGCAAGATATTAAAATTGGACTTGATGCTCAATAATCTTGTAACCACCTCCAACGGTGAATGATCCTCACAACCAGGATATAATGGAGTCCTTGTATTCTCCAGCAACTCCATGAACTTTGCAGATTTGGCGTTCGGTGCCTCCTCAGGTGCATCATGATTGTCCGGATCGAAACTTGGCCCCGCCGCGTCAAAAACCATGTTCACCAACCCATCGTCGTAAGCAGCGTGGTTGTGGACATCCGTATAAGGCTCATACTCTGATACTAAAGACACAAGTTCTTCGTGCGCGCTCCACTGATAGTAATTCGACGTAAAACCCTTCGAGTATAAATGATACATGACTTCCACTTCTGGATGATATTTTAAGTTGCGACATCTCACACATGGACACTTAATTTTGGTACTGTCCATGTACTGAGGGAACGCCTTGGCAAACTGCAGGAACTGCTGTACACCCTCTATGAATTCATCTCGCATATCGTACATGTCATCAGGATGATGGTTGTACATCCAAGAACGATTTCACAGATAGTAATTCAGATCCATATCCATTTGAGGATAATTCTGTAAGTTAGATACATGCACATCGTTGAAACACTTGTAAAAGTAATAGGCACATTAATCATGGCATATCCTAAACATTGAAATAGAATCCCAAGTAATCATGATACAACAAGTGGTAATAGTGTATCACATGACATAACCATATAACCATAGTGTATCAGAATTGACCACACAGAAGACTTAGCCTAATTAATCTCCATAAAATAAGTGGTAATAAGTCTATAATTAATCTCCATAAAATAAGTGCAGCTGGTAATAAGTCCATAATTAAGTCCATAAACTCATTTCCATAAAACAAATACAGCTGGTAATAAGTACTAATAGTCCAACACAAAATATATCCATAAAACTACACTAATGACGACCACGCAGCTTACGCATACGCTCAATGATACCATCACGCAACATCTTCGAAAAAGTGGGATCGACGGTTGGAAAGCGCCATTCCACTGCAGGTGCTGGATGAATGGAACTCCCGGTCTCACTAGCTACCAGTGCTACTTCCTCCTTAACAGTAGGAGGAGCCACCTCAGCAATCTGTGTTTCCCTCAAATGACGTGTCGCTGCTAGGGTCATGGGTGCCATCTGGTAAGATCGATATTCACAGGGAATATAATTGTAACATAAGCAAGCTAACTAAAGGAACCATCATCTCGTTTCATATATCAAAACCCAAGTTCCATTATGAAACTCAGTTTTCTTCAATGAGTATACCTATGTGTGTTTAGTTCATTTTTTTCTGAGATTGTATACATATGTATATATGTAGATTGATAGATATAGCTATAGTTATATAAGAGTTTTTCCTGAGATTGTATACATATGTATATAAAGGAACCATCAATGAATATACATATGTATATATTGTATACATATGTATAAGAGTTTCATGTATACATGTATACATATGTATAAGAGTTTTCTTCAATGAGTGTACATATGTATATATTGTATACATATGTATAAGAGTTTTCTTCAATGTATACATATGTATAAAAGTTTTCTTCAGACGAGAGTTTTTTTCAATCTCGTTTCATGTATACATATGTATAAGAGTTTTCTTCAATGAGTATACATATGTATACGTGTCTGTGTGTCATGTTATATACTTTCATGTTTGTATATTAGGGTACGTATTTCTGCATCTGTATGTCTTTGTGTCTGTGTCTTTGTCTCAGTGCCTGAATGTTTGTGTCCATGTTCGTGTTCATGTCATAGCAGATTGAGGGAGTGTATCAGTATCGCGTCAGTGAGTGTGTCGGTGTTGTGTCAGTGAGTGTGTCAGTGTGTCTATATTATGTCAGTGGGAGATAGGGTTAGGGTTAGGTATACCTGGATGGGGTCGGGTCGGGGTCGCCGGAGCGGAGCAGGGGACGAGGGGGTCGGCGGTGGAGGAGCGACGACGAGGTCACCAGAGGGTGAGGGGGATCGCCGGGGCAGGGGACGAGGGGGAAGGCGCCAGAGGAAGGGGTCGCCGGGGGGAGGCCTCGCCGGAGGGGAGGAGCTCATCGGGGGAGCGGTCGCCGGAGACGAGAGGGGGAGGGGGAGAGAGATTTGGGGCTCGAGACGGGAGATCAAAAATTTGGGTGAAATTAAATGAAATCGATCGGGTTCCCAAACCCTAAATGAAAGTTTTTAGCGACAGCTGAGAGAGACGTCGCTAGATGTCGCTGTTCAGTAATAGGATATCGACAGACTTGATTAAATGTCGCAAAATATCGCTGAATAAAATAAATCAGCGACATTTTACGACTAAATAACGACTGATTCTTTCCAAACCATAATTCTAGTCACTATTAGTCGCTAAACGTTGCTGATAGTGACGTTCAGCAACGTCATTTTCATACGTCGCTAAATACACAAAACATAGTGACGTTTTTAACTGGAGTCACTAATCTCGTCGCTAATTTGACATATTTTGGTAGTGTATGAAACAGGGTATCGAATAGTGGATTTCAAACAATTATCAAATTGTGGATCTGAAACAAGTTTGCCGAATAGGAAACAATATCTCGAAACAAGTTTTGAACATCAACCAAGGTTTCAAAATAGAAAACAAGAAGTTTCAAGAAATGATCTAGGTGCTAAGAGGAATTTAAGGGAAGAATGGATTGTGAATCATGGTACATGGTTTTCTCCAACCATGCAAGAGAAGCCTTCTGTCTTCAGTATTCCTCTGGGACTGGAATCACTTTAACTTCTTCAACTGTCCTGACGTAGACTGGTCCTTGCGGTAGTGCTCCATGTGATTGCTGAATCTGAATTGGCGAGTCCTCGTGCTCGTCCATGGGCAGTATGATCAACGTCTTCGGACAATTCTTGACTTAGTGGACAGGCGATCCGCAGTACAAATATAGGCTTAGTCTTTTACGATACTTGTCGTAATGGTGTCCTAGGTGACGACAAAAATTACAAATGATCGTCTGCTGAATCTGAATCTGGATCTCCTGCTGGAGTGGCTGAAGTGTAGGGACTCTGACATGAATAAACGACTGCTGGAGTGCTGGCTGCTGAGATCCGGATGCCTCTCGGCCATTGTGATCCGTGACAAGCTGGCAATCCTTTATTCGGTGGTCAGAAGATCCGCAGTATAAACAGAGTCCGAGCCTCTCCGAGCCTCTTGCAGTGCTTATCAACATGATGTCCCGTCTTCTTGCAGAGCACACAATGAAGGTGGCTTGAATTTGCCTCTGATGGTGCGACTGATGATGTGACTGAAAAAGTGCCGTCTGAGTGTTGCGACGCTTTATGGGTCCAGGGTAGTTGTCATCGTCATAAGTCTTTATGTCTCTATTGGGTTTCAGCTTCCCGTCTCGTTCTACTGTCTGTGCTACATTCTGGATCTTCGGACTGGTGGCTACAATCTTCAGAGGAGTTGGGTCCTCAGAGACTTGAATGATCTTGAGTGGCGACTCCAGGTTCTCGATCTGCTCTTTGGTGCAAGATATGCGCTCGGTGTCGGGAAAGTCCAAAGGTCTGAGAGTCTGGAAGTCAGAAGTCCTCCCTAGCTTGGAAAGCGCATCTGCAAGTGTAGCTCAAAAAAGGGTAGCCTGCTCCATCTGGGTGTCAAAGAATTCTTGAAACATATCTATCAACTGCGTACTACCCATGGGGATAGTAGGGTGACATGAGGTGGTGGAAGCTCGAAACCCTCAAGTGTATGTGGATCAACAGTTTCGGTGTAGCGTGCTTGAACTATCTGAAAAACAGAAAACTGTTAAAATGTCCTAAACCTAAAAACAATAATGGTTTATAGAATATCAATAAACCCGATGTACCCGATTTTCTATTTTGTGATCAAGTTTCCTAGTTTAACAAGTACCCAAATAGTACTCTAACACCTAGGTACTATTAGGACAGACCTGCATGGGCCACCACTAAAAATATGTCACGACCCACTCCCGAATAATCGGACATGAGTCGGACACGCCCAACCTACATTGGAAGACTCAACGTAGTAAGCTGTACCAAGCTAGGGAAACTAATAAGTCAATATGAATAAGTACAAATCACAACATTTATAAACGATCCCAGAAAGATCGCCATAATCCACAAGTCCATATAACGTAAAGGTACCAGAGTCAACAAGAATGAAATACGCTGTGAACACTAAAACCATATCTAGGAGTAAAGCTAAACAATCTAAACCTGAAGCCTCTAGCTAAGACATGTCTTCATCCTGCTCAGCTAAGATCCCGGGCTCTGGCCCATATGGTAGAACAATATCCTGCAAGTACACCTACAACATATCCAGTCAGGAGCGGAGCAAAGTACAGTCCTAGGTAATGAACCATAACATTATGCTATGAAAAATGTACAAGAGAACATGTAAAGTACAAGAAAGAACAAGAAAGAACAAGAAAGAACAAGAAAGAACAAGAAAGTACATGAATTTAAAGTACAGGAAATAAAGTACAAGAATGTAAACCATGAACCTGAAGTACAAGACATGACATGTACACAATATTTGAAATACAACTAGCCTATGTGACCGGCTGGATTAAGTACAGGAATAAGCACAGGAGCACAGGAATAAGGGTACGACTTAGGGCCCGCGTGCATAGTACGAGACCTAAGCTATCTACATGAATATCAAAACATGGGTTTGGTCACATAGCTAGTGTATTTTCCCTCACCGACCACAAGTAAGTACAAGAACATAAAAGTACAAGAGCACATGATATCGTGTCACATCGTGTCATCAAGAGAAGCACAAAAGATGAATGTAAATGTACAAGACCATAGAATGTACTTGCCTTGCTCCGAAAAAGTACGGATAATGAATGGAGCTGGATGTCCTCCTGTTTAATAATTTACAAGTTGGTTACTTTCTAATCACTCAATTATTAATTTGCCATGCTCTCTAAGCGTAAGCTTGGTAGAATATTAACCATAACCATTTCACTAGTTATAGGACCATAAGTAGTTATTAAAATCATCACATTTATATATGAAAAAGTAGTCCTAATTGGTTACCTATAAATGATCTTTGTAAAAGAATTTAGAATTTATAACTAGATTCAATTGTTAACTGTCTATTTGCTATTTGCTTTATGACTAGAATATATATAAACAATTATCTATAAAAACAGACACTGCTTATTAGTACTCTCCTAATAACAATTTAAACTTGGAAATTATTATCAAATCCAGTTAAGGTCTATGACCACTACTTGATTAGATAAACCTAAAAGCTTAGCCAACATGCTTGACCTAGCTCCCTATAGTTTGCTCGATCACAACAAATCAAGTCTCTGCAACATACTTCAACAAGCCAAGGTTCAAAGCTTCCTCCTACTGTCACCCCAAAAAAGAAGTAATACACATCATGAAATACAACTCGACACAACCTCCAAAGTTATGGTTCAACTTATTAAAGGCAAGGATAAGCCTCAAAGTAGTAAGTTCACTCAACACAATGGAGTGGCCAAGGATATTTAACTGTGACATAACTGCAAAACAAACAAAGATTCTACTGATAATTAAATACTTGTAAAAATATAAATACTCAACCCCATTGTTCTTCCCAATTGAAAGCCTCCTTAGGAAATATAATTATATACAAGCAATAGGAAGAATCTACAACCAACACGAAAAGAAAATGAAGAGTTCGCACTGCATCCGTAGCAGAAAAACCAAACACTTCCCCCCTTAAGGAACGAATGCTGCAGAATGCAAACATGGCCGAATACAAAAATCTGGACACGTTTGCTCTGAACAGTTGAACCTGGCAATGATCTTCAAGCAACCAGCTACAATGGACACAACCACTCGGACACAGGAAACATGACACGAACCTCTACGAAAATTGATCAACAAAACTTTGTATAACCTGCGGCCCAACACGTTCTCGCTAATGTTTAAATAACTGTGATCATGAACTATGTGAGCGAAATTGGAGAAGGATCAGAATGTTACCTGAGATTGCCGAATCCGAACAAAACTATACAACTTATCGCGTCCAGAATACTGCTACACCCTGGTTCGATCATTCCATCAAACAAGTGGGGGTCAAAAAATCCTACAAAGCTCCAGAGCTTCCTTTGCTTCTTTCGAAACACAAGAATGCCAGGATATGTAATGAAACTCCAAACGATATAATCCAGTGTAGAAAAACTCCAATGATTCAAGAAGACTTCATTCTCAAGATAAATCTACTGACATAACTCAGAGAAAAAGTGACAACAGTTGAGAAACTTACCAGATTGAAATGGTCGATCGGTCTACGCCGTTCTATCAGATCTATCGATCGTGTACCAACGAATCCCCTTATTTTTGATTTGCAAAGAATTCTACAAGTTCAGGGATCAAAACGATCAATTCAAAATATTAACAACGATCGATTTGATAAACCTTAACTTCGTGAACATGGAAAGGGATCGACTCACCACGATTCAATCAAAATTGTAGGAAAAAGAGTTCTACCGTCGCAAGTAGTCAACGAAAGAGGTTCATTGATCGACTACAATTTCCAGTAGACATAGTGATCAAGAACTGAGTCGAGAATGATCAAGTTCAAATATCGATTCAACAAGCTTATTGGGTCTTGCTTTGCTTGGTTGTTGAGAGAACACAATGATCTGGAAGCTGTAGAGGACGACGAATCTCCCGTCAAAGGCTAATCGCGCTGAGAAGAGACTGTGTTGCTCAGGCTTTTGATCGTTCCCTCTCCATCGTTTCTTCCCTTGCCATGGTCGTCTTCTTCAAGAACTAGAGTTTGAAGGAGAATGAAAGAATATGGAAGAAGGAGGAGGAATTCTCAGATCTAAATTTTTTATAACCGAATGGAAAGGTGGGAGAGCGAGTTTAAATAGGAAATTGGTGGCTGTGGATTTCGGAGCCAAATAAAAGTTTTTGGGAGGGAACCGTTGGAAGAGTAGTGGGAAGGAGGAAGTGTTAGTTAGAAATTTGAATTACAGTTTGCTCTCTAACTTAAAAATTTGAGCAGTGCAAACAAACGAATTTTGGGCCGACTATTAAAAGCCCAAACACTCTCCTGGTTCAAATAAAATGAGTTGGGTTGGAGAACCCAACCAACCTCTAAATATAAAAAAAAATAACATTGACCTCCTTAGCAAAAGACTTTTAAAAAAATAAATCAAAGAGAATAGCTTATGAAAAATTCATAGAGAAAATATTATTCTTTAAAATTTTGGGAAATGGGGTTACAAACCAACCTACAGTCCATCGGCTGGGCCCAAACTTAAGGGAATAGGTGTTAAAATCCTAGGGTTCAATTAGAAAAGAGAGACAACAGTCGGCTGTCTTCAACGAGAAAGGAGAGGGAGGCAGAGGAGAAATAGGAGAAGGAGAAGACGAGAAAGGGGGGGGGGGGGTCGAGCAGGGGAGGCAGAGGACTCACCGAGGTAGGAGCAGCTACGGTGACGAGGCTGCTCGGCGGAAACGGCTCACGAAATTCTTGCAGGTTGAGCGATGCACTCAGCACAGATCCGATGCGGGTCGAGCGACGCGCACAGAGTCGGCAGACAGCGACGAGGTCGGAGGCTCAACATTCTCAAGTGTGTGGGTTGGATGAGGTGGTCGGTGGAGTGTGGAGTTATAGTGGTGGTGGCGATGAGACGTACTATGGTGGCGGTGGTCACGATGGGTCGGGTGGTTGTCGTGATGGCGGGATAGATGGTCAGGGTGCGTCGGGGCATGGTGCCAAGGGAGGTGGTACTGGTGGTGGTGCTGGCTACGGCAATGGAGGTGGTGGTGGCAGCAGGTGTTGTGGGGGAATGGTGCTGGTGGCAGCAGTGGTTACGATGGTTGCTCGGGTCGACGGGGAGTTGTGGTCGATGGAGTGTTTCATGTGATGGTGGCTCTGGGTTAGGAGGATGGCCGACCGTGGCATTGTCGGCCACGACAGGAACTTGGGGGGGTTGGCGGCTGTAGAAATTTTAGGTTAGGAATTCTATGATGTAAACTTTTTGGAAAAGAGTACTATTTATAGGGTAAGGAGGGAAAGTCCTAAAAGAAAAAAGTAATTGTAATAGGAAATATAGGAATACAGTGAAAAAGCTAACTTGCTAACACACTAACCACTAATAATTTATTTTCTGATTATTAGTTAGTTTAATTATTTAATGATAATTAGTAAAATAAATATCTCTTTTATAAAACACAACTTCATAAAATATTTTCTCTATATATACATATACAACTTACAAAAATTCAATTAACATAACATCTTACAAAAGTTTTTTTGGAACAAAGACAAACAAAGACCGATAACAATTACGGTCGAAAGATTTCTCAAAATTAGAATTTCATGCTTTTTGAAGATTCAGAAAATTCAGAGTTTTAAAAATATAAATTTTCAAAAATTTCACGAAAATGTTTAACGGAGGTTACAAATCTTCAGAAAATTCAGAGTTTTAAAAATACAAATTTTCAAAAATTTCAAGAAAATGTTTAACGGAGGTTACAAATCTGCCCTCCTAAAGAAATTTCGTCCTCAAAATTAAAGGTTGGCACGGGAGTTAAAACATGATAGAAAGTTAAACAATATCTTAAACACGTTCAAGGGAAACAACTATGGCCCGATCAAGATAATCTATTCAAGACACGACTAGGAATAAATTTAGGTTATTTAGTCATGATCTTAATCATGGCTAAGAGAAGCGAATGGGGAACAAAATTCGAGTATGGAACGATCGGTAGTTATATTTGATGAAAATCAGACTCTAGGTCGTATAAGCACGATCAAGATCCAAGTTTAGTTGTGAATGATGATAAATCATGATTTCAAAATCAAGGACTTATAAGCACGATTTAGGAAGAAACCCAAGTTGTTTAGGCACGGTAGAGATTTATTCAGACATGATCAAATTTCAATTCTGAAACGACACATTTCATAGTCACACCAGATAGTCGTGACCGAAAGTCAAAATTCTTAGGCACGATTTAGAAATAGATTTTTAAGTTATCTAAACACGAAGTCGCGACTAGGAAAATCAAAATCATTCAGTTACGATCAAGTTAGAATTCTGATCTAGAATGACCAATATGATCTAAGCTCGATAAGATTGGATTCAGGGTTATATATGCACGTTCAATGCGAAGGTAATGCGATTGGGCGTCGTTGGAAATAATGAAACATTTAGCACGACCAGTGACTAAGGATGAAACCACTTGATCACGAGTGGAATCAAGGCTTAAAATTTTGAAATGACTAGAATCACTTAGGCACGATTTAGAGTAAAGTGACAAAATTAAAATCTAGTCATGGTTAGGAGTGAATCATGGGCACGAATGACTAAAGAATCAATAATTTAGGCACGATTGGAATATTTATTCCAACAAGATCAGAACTTAATTTATGACATGGCAAGTTTCAGAACCAAATCGGATAGTCACGATCAAGGACAAAAATTTCAAGCACAATTTAGAGGCAGAATTGGTACGTATAGTCATGATCATTAAAATCATGATCATAGAATTCATAGTTGTCTAGTCATGCCAGGTAGGAATTCAAATATGATTAGGAAATCAAATCATTGTTGGAAAGAGTCTAGGCACGAGTGTTAAAATTCAAACATGATCATAATCATAGTTTGACTCGATCAAAGATAAGGTCAGTCTAACCTTGGTCAACAGCATTTAGATATGATAAGGAATGTAGTCGAAGCCTAGGCACGAGCAATAAAGGATTTAAATCCAAGTCACGATCGAATTTAAGTCATCTGGATATAGTCAAGAATCAAAAAGGTCGTCGTAATATTGAAAGATGACAAAAACTGGTTGGTCACGTTCAGGAGGATCAAAATTTTCAGTGATATCGAATTTAAGAAACGATTTAAGGACAGAGAAATCAATCTCTTCTACCAGGATAGAAAAATCAAGATAGGATTTCAGAAGGAAATCAAGTCATCTCACTCCACTTTGACTACTATTAGATTACTTGGTCATATTCTTCCCATTTTGTCTTCATCTTACAAGTCCAGACATACTGCTACAAATTCATGATCTCATATTGTAAAAACCACCCTTCATATGACTACTACCAAAATCAAATCCTCGATCATGAAAATCGAACCTTTCCATAAACGCTATAAGCTTGACCTTTATTTCAAGGCGGTGCCCATAAAGTATATTCCTTGTTAGAACTCCATAATATTCACTTAATCATTTTTAATCCAAACTCCTCTACCTTGTCCTAAATTGGATCCAAAATCTCTAAATCAGATTTTATGAAATCCTTGAACTTGTTCAAATCACGCTCCTAGTATTACTCAAATCTAATACCACTATGTCATATTGGAACTTATTCTTCATTATAGAATCAACCTTCATATTTTCTTCAACGTACACCTTCAAATATTATCCTTCTTAAATTTAAAATTTTCCACAAAATCTTTAAATTTTAATTTTTTTTACTCAAAATCCTTGTGTTATTTCTGTTCTTAGTCATCCTCTTACCAATACCTTGTTCAATTTTGTACCATAATCGCATACGATTAAAATCTCTTCTTCATTACTAAATTCCTAAATTTAGCATCACAACTTTAAGTAAAATATCTCGAGGATCAAAAGTCTAAAATTATCCAAGTTCTCAAAACTAAGTCGACCTCGAATATCCTCATCAGTTCTGAAATACATCTATGAATTTTTGCCGTCCTAACCATTAATATATACTCTATTGTCGTTCTTACTCGAAACTCTCCTACGTTCTTTCCAAAGCAATTCATACCTAAAATATTTATCTAAGTGTGATCGTTTCCAGTTTGTTAATATCGATCTCTTGATTTCATTCTCAATCTCAGTCGCATCTTTATCCCAAAACTCTATATCAAGGTCCAACATTTACATTCCTACCAAGACCATCATAACAATTTACGTCCTTTTCAAGTTAGATGACTAAGATACTTCCTTGGCCCTTCCAAGGTAAAGAGATATGAGATTTCGAAATGAATTCAAAGGATAGCTGACAAAAATAGATACAAGATAGATGATTGATGTGATCAGGACAGAGTTAATTAAGATGAAGAATAATGGTAATACAAGAAAGTAATGGTAAGACGAAGAAATAATGATAAAATTTGTTTTTGCTCGTTTGGTCATAAAGAAGTGAACCAATTTAAGATATAATCTAATAACCATACACGTCTTCCTGAAGTCATGTCGCCAGAATTTTTGCCACGTCAGTAAGCATAGCTGCAATGAACGATAGGGTCCGTAACTAAGGTATACATCCTATAGTTATGTTATTTAGAATTCTTACCACGCCAACTGGTATGGCTGCAAGAAAATCTAAATTCCATAACTAGGATAGTATATCCAAAATCAAGCTCTATGCCCTTGTCATGCTAGCTAGTATGACTGCGATAAATTCTAACTCCATAAATAAGCAGACATTTACCTTTCTCACTGTCCTCATAAAATATGTTATCAGAATATATCTTAACTCAATCCATACAAAATTATCTAAATACATAATCAAAGTCAACAATGAACTTCAAGATTAAAAATTCAATAACGAATCAAGATTCAAAATTCAACAATGAGTCAAGAATAAGTGAATGAAAACAAGCGGAGACAGATTTTAAGGTAGGATTTAGAGAGAGATTCTCAGGAGTTGTCCCTGGAATCCGTCAAGGGTTCCTAATATGTGACTGAGTACCAAATTCCTAAAATATTCTATGACTCAAATCTTAATCCTAGGACAGGCTCGCAATAGTACATATAAGCTTAAATACTACCACGACTTCGTATTAATAGCAAAGACGGACCTGCATGGGCCACCACAAAAACGTGTCATGACCTACACCCGGATAGTTGGGCACAAGTACGTGGGCCATGTCTAGCCTACGTCGCGGTATCGATGGTAGAACGCTGTCAAGTACCCATTAACTATCTACAATATCTAGATGATCCAGAATCACAATGTACTCAAATCACACCACAACAACTAGGGAAGATATGAATGAAAATTATCAATAATACTGGAACTGACAGAGTCTATAAATGAATATACAAGACCAGAATATAACAGAGGCAAATATAATAAAGAAACAAAACAACTACAAGGCCTAGAACTCCTGAGAGACAACTCACGGTAAAAAGAACATCGAGATCTGTCTCTGCTAGCATCATCATGTAGTCTAATAATGTGGGGCATAACAATTTCTAAAATTTATCAACGGGTCCAGTCAGGATGGGAACGAGTACATATCTCCGATAGCAGTTCCAAAATATGGTAGAAAATATAGAGCTAACAGTATAATAAAATACATGACATGCTGTAAAAAAGTACAGGAATACAGAAGATATGGATAACTAAACTGAGCACATGATATAATAAGAATCTATGAACTATAAATAATATAAGTGTTTCAGAGCACAAGATGGTTATGTAATCGATTTAGGTTGCACATAACTAAGATAAGGTAACTCTATTATACGTGAGGGTATAACAGACATGTACATGATTACACTACTGGGATATAATCACATAACCACTTCTACTCCCTCCTACCCCAATCAATACACAAGGATCTGACCAAGTTATGTTACGTACACGATGGTAAGATTTGCACAATAAGCACATGTGAGCACACGAAAGTACATGAGAGCACACGATTTGTACATGATTAATACAAATACAAGGAGTACACGATGCACATGGTAAAGTACATGAACATGAAATACTCGATGTATCCGCAGAAGGGATAACATCGCATGACAAGATCCATAGAGTACTGGTCCATGATAACAATGTGTCAGCATCAAGTAAAATAGTCTAAAGTAGGCAATATAGATACTATCATGAATGAAAATGATCAGAGAATATACTCACCTTGATTTGGTTGGAGTCGATGTGCACGACACGAACGTATCGACACAGAATAGATACGAAGTGATACTCGACAGGCTGGTCTTAAACGATGGTACAGACGGTCCTATCGAGTCAAGAATAGTCTAAATAGCCTAATTTGATATATAAAGGCCCAAGATTAGGGTTTGGTACAACAATCGAATCAAGAATGAGAAAGTGACTATATTAGTCACGATTAATTTAAAAAGAAAATTGATTATCACGATTAATTTAAAAAGAAAATTGATTATGTAATGCCCCAATCCCAAATACTTGAGACTAGATACGTATCATGCCAGCTGTATACATACGAGTAAATATACGACTCGAATATATACATAAGCTGTAAATGTAGAAAGCCAAGACACTAAATCTCATCCACAAAGATAAATAATAATATAAAAGCAACTTTGAGTTTGTCATGTACACCATAGTTGGGTGGAGACAAAGTCCACTACCAACCAAATTAAATATAGAAAAATACACAAGGAAAGAATTTAGCAAGCGAGAGCAAGTGACGAATCCAAGAGTAATCATCACGACGGAATAGAGCGCAAGTCATGGCCTTAGCTAGAGCACCTGCAAGAAATCACGAAAACACACACCTGGGGAAAACTAGGTCCTCAGAGGGACGTAACAAGACACATAATATCATGCCATAAACTGAATAGTAAGAGCTCAATAGAAAATATACATGCGTAAGGTTCCTAACCATTCTATGTGATATATACTTTGATAAGACAACGTTCTACGCAGGAGCTTAGGTGTTCAGCATAGATGGAGAGAGAGTGATAGTTGGTAGCGCTCATAAGATACACTATCGACCATGGGCAGAAAGTAGCTCTCATACGAGAAATATCGGCCCCGGGGCAGTAAGTAGCACTCATCCGAGACACTATCGGCCCAAATCTATGTGTGTACTGAACATGTAGCCCCTACGCTAATAACTGTCTTCCTCCATCCCCATGATGCTATACATGTATCGACTCCACGACACTGTTTAATCCTTAATAACTGCCAAGTCTTTTACATAATCTATTAGCAGTTATATCCTAACACACGGCCTGTACGCACCGATGTACGGTCAGCACGCAAGTCCGCATCTATATGCGACTCACAACTCTCACACAATTCGTGGCACATCGTGACAGTTTATGAGATACACTAAACATACGGTGGTCCCTTAACTCTAAGCCAATTGCATAAAATGTAATAATTTGAATATATATATAATTTTGAAAGAACAAAAATAAGAAAAAGCATGCATGATATTGAGCAAGAAATTAAACAGTAAAGGCAAGGTGTCTTGCCTGGTGTGTCGCCTGGTGTGGTGCGAGGATCCGTCAAGTCCGGGTAGTCCATTAGCCATGATTGATGTACAAGGGTCCAAAATTCACGAGAAAATAGGGAATGATGATTAGTTATGGTCGGAACAATCCAAATAAAGGGGAATTTAATTTAGATAAATTATTCCTTAGTTAAATATAAATATTAGAAAACTGTTTAGAAAAACATTTATAAACTATTTTGAAAATATATTAAAACTTATTTATATCCTTATTAGACCATTAGAATTAGAAGCCCATAGTTAATTATAAAAAATATTTTACTTAAGACAAAGTAACTTCTAATTATTCCAAAATTATTATTAGTCAAAATATTTTTATGTAAATAACTAAAATCTCAGGAAATAATAAATTTTGGTTTAAAACCTACTTTTGTCAAATATATATATATATATATATATATATATATATATATATATATATATATATATATATTTAATATATATATATATATTTTTAATATATATATATATATATATATATATATTATATATATATATATATATATATATATATATATATATATATATATATATATTTGTTGGTCATAATAACTTATATTTTAAACATTTAATTTATATAATATTTATAAAACAAATAGTAATATAAGTAAGAAATAATAATAACAATGATAATAATAATAATAATGATAATAATAAAATATTTAAGAAAACCTATATTGTTGTATTAAGTAATAAAAAAATAATAGTAATAAAAGTTAACAATTTACATTACTAAAAGTTAAAGGCACTAAAGTGCAATAATAGAAAGGTGAAGGGCTAAATTGCAAATGTCTCTATTAAATCAGTACTAAATTGCAAATGTATACAGCAACAAAACTTTTCCACTCTGATTGGAAATAGAGAGTGAGAGAGGGACGGGGCAAGGCTTACCAGCCGCGGGGGAAGAGACGCAGCGCACGGAGAGGAGAAGCGGCACGCGGAGGAGGAGAAACTTCCAGAGGCGGCCGGCGGTTGCGTTAGGTCACGCGCGCGCGGCACAACGGCGATAGCTAGATCTAGGCGGCGGGCAGGGTGCGGTGCGGAGCTCCGGAGGCTGGCGCGCGGCGGAGGAAGTCGGCCCGAGGCGACGCTCGCGGGTTGGTGATGGGGTTCAGGCGCCGGAGTTGATGGGCGGATGGGGGTTACCAGCGTCGGCAGCGCGGCTTGCGGTCGGCGCGCGAGGCCGGGATGGCATGCAGTGCTCCGGCGCTCACGTCGGTGGCCGGCTCGATTGAGTGCGACGGATCCTGAACGCGGTGGCGGCGTTCGAGCGTGGGAGGAGTACGGCTCGGTGTGGTGGTCGCCGGCGCAGCGGAGGTAAGTGTTCTGCCTCTCTTCTTCTTTTGCTGTGGCTTTGGTTTTGGAGAAAATGGTGATGATGTCGGCGATGGTAGCTGTGGCCAGGGATGGTCAAAATTTCGGGAGACGATGGTGGGGATGGTTTGGGACATTGGCGAACCTGGTAGTCGAGTGAATGTGCTGATGACGAGGGTGGAGTGTTGGCCGGCTGCGGCCCCGGGTGGTCGTCCGTGGTGGTGCAGAGGTGATGAGTGGGAGGTCCGTATCCTTGATGCCCACAGGACACGGGAATAGGGAATTAGGGTTAGGGTATTTGTGTGGTTAATGTCGGGTGTGTCCGACACAAAATTATGGGATTTGGATTATATGGCTATGTCGGGGAGGGATGATGACGTGTCCGTGTGTGGACACAAAAAAAATGATAATATAATTGTAATGGAGAAAAATAGTGGAAAAGATTGAGACACGGACACGATGCACGCAATGATGTGGGTGGTGGAGAATTTGGAGAAATTAATAAAAAGTTGGAGGAGTACCTGCCTATTTATAGGATGTGGAAATTCCCAATTGGATAAAAATTAGGATTCCTTTAAACCCAATTTAGATATTTTCTAATTTAATTTAAAATCAATCCAAATCTAAATACAAATCAAATTTAAATCTAATTAAATTTTAGTTCAAAATCAAATTGGATAAATCAAATTTCAAATATTAACCATTTAAATAAATCCACAAATTTAAATCAAGATTTAAATCTTCACAAAAATTTTGAAATATATTTTTCAAAAATACTAATAATAATAATTTCAAAAATTACATTAATATTTTTAAATATCTTTTTAAATAATAAAATATTATTATTTATAAATCTAGAAAATTACATTTTTATTTAAAATAAACTAGAAAAATATTTATGAAATATATGTATGCACTAAGAATATTATTTATTCTAACTAAAAGGCTTTTCATAAATAAAATCGTAAATTTAGGAAATTTTGATAGCTTAATTAAATATTACATATATTATTTTGAAACTATAAAAATAAGAAAAAAATGTTTTTCTAAAAATATGTACGCTCGCACATATTCGCACTCGACGAGCAAAAAAATAAAATTTCATGCGCGATGTACAATACGACTACGCGACGTACAATACAAAATTTTAAATTAGTACTAAATTTAATAAAAAATAGT
Source organism: Iris pallida (assembly GCA_029216955.1). Lineage (NCBI taxonomy): Eukaryota > Viridiplantae > Streptophyta > Magnoliopsida > Asparagales > Iridaceae > Iris > Iris pallida. The sequence continues at coordinate 4,420,014 of JANAVB010027995.1, forward strand.
AAAAATTTAGGGGTTTTACATCCTACCCAACTTAAAAGAATTTCGTCCTCGAAATTAAGAATTAGGAGGGGGTGAGAAGGCACAACGGTAGGTATGAGGGTTTAAAGAAGTTTATATGATCGTAGTCTAGGTTGAGGATATGATTAAGAGACGATTGTAATCACTCTTAAATTCAAGTGATTAGAAAGTCAAGATTGTAAATTTAGGGCCGAGGAAAAGGTCGGGTAGTTCAAGACAAAGATATAGTTACATTGGGTGGTAATGGTCATGGTGATAGGACAGTTAGAGGAAGTTCTAGTATACGCCATCGTCCTTCCAAAATAGGTGAAGGCGAAAGCAATATAGAGTTCGAAGGAGGCGTTATCGAATACGAATACGTGATTCAAAGACGATCGAATAATTTCAAAGGAATTGTCAAGGCAGTCGTGGATGGAATTCTAGAGGAAAAGTTTAGCTATGTTCCCATCCACGTAGGACGATAGATAAAAGCGAACCAAGTGCACTATGGTTGATCAGACCATAATACGTCGGTTTCGATTAGACAATGTATTAGTGGGCGCCCACAATTAACATATGCCACGAACAAGCTCGATAAAGAGTAAGCTTGCAAAACTAGACTATAATAGCAACATAAGATAGTAAAAATATAAGCGGTGTATGATGAAGGAAATCAATTAGTCCAAGATCCTGTAAAACTTAAGTCTTGCCCAAAGTTTGGGCCTATACAGTCGGCTTGGTTGACTAGATAAGTTAGGGTCTACTGAATTCTATGGTCCAAGTGAACCTATCAATGTGGTCCACAAAAATGTTGGTTAGGTCATGAGATATTCTACTCAACTTACAAGAATTAAACTAATGGTGTGATAGGTCCAGCAATCAAGCTTTAAGCATGTAAGGAATTAAGTAGAACAAAATCGTATATCGGGTCGAAAGAATGGAGTCGAGGTCAAGTCTCATCTATAGTTTAAAGTATATTGGTTTCACGGTAGGGATTTGAGTCCATTCATTTTGACCCGAAAGTCGCAATATGAAATTAGAGTACAAGGAGACGTGTTTTAGTAGCACGTGGTATACCTACATGAAGGTGGACTCGTGTAGGTCTTGTTTGTGAAATTTGTGGGAAGGAAAAGTCTAGTGTTGTGCTCCAAATACCCAAGTCACGGTAAAGGACACAAAAGAAATTAAAATAGAAAGTGGGAGTTCATGAGATAATGATTAACGAACCAAATAAATGACCGAGCTAAAGCATGAAATAAAGATAACTTAGATTCTAACATATCAAGGTAAAATAAATTAGGAGTACAGTTTCTAGGGATATGATAGCCACTTAGATGGTGTATGATCAAGGAACAATCTAATCATTTCTCAAGTTTCAAATGATTAGATGGTCATGACAAAAGATCTAGAATTGAGGGAAGGTCGAGTAAGTCAAAAGATATGTTCATCGGTTTGGTCGATGACTAACTATACTTGTGTATATGCAATATCATAATCATAGGTGGCATGGCAATCTAATGTACAATACTTCTATCTCACTAGGGTGACCTTCCTTGCTTCTTGGTCCTCTACCAATATGATCTAATATAAATTTCAAGTTCTTCGAAGTTTCTCAATAAAATTTTCAAGATACTCTGCCATAATTACCAATTATCTTAGACTGTCAAGTTTAATTTAAATCTCTAATCAATCTCGAAATAGTCCTTGTATATCGTAAAATGAGCATACTTTTTTTTTTACTAAAATTTAAATATCCATAATCAAGGCTTTAAACTCAAAATTTAAATAACTCTATAAATCATAGATCATAGGACAAAATTTGAAATTTGAATTTTTCCTTCAAAGTCGATATCTTCCAAAAATTTTAAACAAAATTTTTCCATCATCTCTTTAAAATTTAATAAACTTTATAAATCGTACGCGCAATTTAAAATCTCAAGTTCTCTCCCTTCTAAACTTTCATCTCTCTAGTCGTCTAGAAAATCATAATTTGAACTCTTTAAATAATCTCGAGATAAACTCTATCATATTACAATCCAAACTTAAGTTAACCGTAAATCAAGTGTCACAATATAACTATTTCACAATTTCAAAATTCATAAAAAAATCTGCTTTCTCGATCTAGCTATCCTCTTGTGTATACCACCTTGTAAATTTAAAGTAAAATTTCAACTATCCTTTGATGGCGGTAATATGCTACTACCCAACTTGGAATTAACTAATCCCTATGATCATATCTCTAGGAAAAATAAATGTCTTTATACTCAAATATAACCTCAATGGATATTAATTGTCAATGCAATCTATCTAGCCATGTGTTTAACCTATGGGCATATACTAGTGTAGTCATCTTACTAAACACGAAACTAAGAAATTTACGGTAGAAGGAGTCAAGCTAGATGCAATTCAAGGAGGTCGAACGGGAGTTCGAAATTTGAAGTCAAGAAAGGATGTCAAGTAGGTGGATGAGATTCTATACTCTAATCCTATATTGCAGGCCCGTTCGGTACAGTCATGTAACCGAAACGACAAACTTGACCTGCATGGGCCACCACAAAAACATGTAACGCCCCAGTCCTAAATACTTGAGACTGGATATGTATCATGCCAGCTGTATACATACGAGTAAATATACGACTCGAATATATACATAAGCTGTAAATGTAGAAAGCCAAGACACTAAATCTCATCCACAAAGATAAATAATAATATAAAAACAACTTTGAGTTTGTCATGTACACCATAGTTGGGCGGAGACAAAGTCCACTACCAACCAAATTAAATATGAAAAAATACACAAGAAAAGAATTTAGCAAGCGAGAGCAAGTGACGAATCCAAGAGTAATCATCACGACGGAATAGAGCGCAAGTCATGGCCTTAGCTAGAGCACCTGCAAGAAATCACGAAAACACACACCTGGGGAAAAACCAGGTCCTCAGAGGGACGTAACAAGACACATAATATCATGCCATAAACTGAATAGTAAGAGCTCAATAGAAAATATACATGCGTAAGGTTCCTAACCATTCTATGTGATATATACTTTGAGAAGACAACATTCTACGCAGGAGCTTAGGTGTTCAGCATAGATGGAGAGAGAGTGATAGTAGGTAGCGCTCATAAGAGACACTATCGACCATGGGCAGAAAGTAGCTCTCATACGAGAACTATCGGCCCTGGGGCAGTAAGTAGCGCTCATCCGAGACACTATCGGCCCAAATCTATGTGTGTACTGAACATGTAGCCCCTACGCTAATAACTGTCTTCGTCCCTCCCCCTGATGCTATACATGTGTCGACTCCACGACACTGTTTAATCCTTAATAACTGCCAAGTCTTTTACATAATCTATTAGCAGTTATATCCTAACGCACGGCCTGTACGCACCGATGTACGATCAGCACGCAAGTCCGCATCTATATACGACTCATAACTTTCACACAATCCGTGGCACATCGTGACAGTTTATGAGATGCACTAAACATACGGTGGTCCCTTAACTCTAAGTCAATTGCATAAAATATAATAATTTACATATATATATAATTTTGAAAGAACAAAAATAAGAAAAAGCATGCATGATATTGAGCAAGAAATTAAACAGTAAAGGCAAGGTGTCTTGCCTGGTGTGTCGCATGGTGTGGTGCGAGGATCCGTCAAGTCTGGGTAGTCCATTAGTCGTGATTGATGTACAAGGGTCCAAAATTCACGAGAAAATAGGGAATGATGATTAGTTATGGTCGGAACAATCTAAATAAAGGGGAATTTAATTTAGATAAATTATTCCTTAGTTAAATATAAATATTAGAAAACTGTTTAGAAAAACATTTATAAACTATTTTGAAAATATATTAAAACATATTTGTATCCTTATTAGACCATTAGAATTAGAAGCCCATAGTTAATTATAAAAAATATTTTCCTTAAGACAAAGTAACTTCTAATTATTCCGAAATTATTATTAGTCAAAATATTTTTATGTAAATAACTAAAATCTCAGGAAATAATAAATTTTGGTTTAAAACCTACTTTTGTCATATATATATATATATATATATATATATATATATATATATATATATATATATATATATTTGTTGGTCATAATAACTTATATTTTAAACATTTAATTTATATAATATTTATAAAACAAATAGTAATATAAGTAAGAAATAATAATAACAATAATAATAATAATAATAATGATAATAATAAAATATTTAAAAAAAATATATTGTTGTATTAAGTAATAAAAAAAATAATAGTAATAAAAGTTAACAATTTACATTACTAAAAGTTAAAGGCACTAAAGTGCAATAATAGAAAGGTGAAGGGCTAAATTGCAAATGTCTCTATTAAATCAGTACTAAATTGTAAATGTATACATCAACAAAACTTTTCCACTCTGATTGGAAATAGAGAGAGAGAGGGACGGGGCAAGGCTTACCAGCCGCGGGGGAAGAGACGCAGTACGCGGAGAGGAGAAGCGGCGCGCGAGGGAAGAGAAACTTCCAGAGGCGGCCGACGGTTGCGCTAGGTCACGCGCGCGCGGCACGGCGGCGCTGGCTAGATCTAGGCGGCGGGCAGGGTACGGTGCGGAGCTCCGGAGGCTGGTGCGCGGCGGAGGAAGCCGGCCCGAGGCGACGTTCGCGGGTTGGTGATGGGGTTCAGGGTTACCAACGTCGGCAGCACGGCTGGCGGTCGGCGCGCGAGGCCGGGATGGCATGCAGTGCTCCGGCGCTCACGCCGGTGGCCGGCTCGGTTGAGTGCGGCGGATCTGAACGCAGTGGCGGCGTTCGAGCGTGGAAGGAGTACGGCTCGGTGTGGTGGTCGCCGGCGCAGCGGAGGTAAGGGTTCTGCCTCTCTTCTTCTTTTGCTGTGGCTTTGGTTTTGGGGAAAATGGTGATGATGTCGGCGATGGTGGCTGTGGCCAGGGATGGTCGGAATTTCGAAAGACGATGGTGGGGATGGTTTGGGACTGTCATGCCCCAGAACCAGAATACAGAAGAGCGGGGGACAGACACAGCCAGCTACGTACATTGAAGTGAATCTCACATCGCAATACGGTCACGACTGTCTAGATACATGAGGGTTTACTACAAGCCATCAGTCTCTTAAGGTCAATAACAAGCCTACTGTCTCAATCTCAAGCAACAAGTAGATATAACAAGATGGTAGATCATCAGACATACAAAGTAAGGCATCCCATACATTACATATTCAGATGATCATGAAGCTAGTCATACAAAATACGAAGACTAGCAAGAGTTTAAGTCATACATAATCAACCCTAGGATTTGTCAATCATGCTACAGCCCGTAGGCAGACAGTAATTAAAGTTGCAAACGAGCTAACACTTGCTCGGCGGCTAAACGCCTCAAAAGAATATTTTTACAAGGGAGTGGGAGAGCAAAATAAAAACCCACTCGTTACCGGGATTCCTTCTAGTGTTCACCATCTGGCAGGAAGGTTGGGAGATCCTCGGTAGCTGCTCCGAAATCTGGCCATACAAAACCAGCTGGGTCAGATCCCAGAAAGAGCAAGTGCCACAAAGGAGGCTTCACTTAAGAACTAAAACCAGCATGTCAGCACATAAATCATAGATGAAATAACATAAGACATGAGTTAAAGAAAACATGATGATAAACGATAAGATAACTAAAGGACTATTCCGGTAACCAAGTTACAACCCGTAAACCAAACAAGGACCGGGGTTGTAACCCTTCACCTGAACAGAACTTAGCCTCGAACCAATTATCGATAAAGTAAAGCATAAACAAGCATGTTCGGAGATATCCATGTACCGAATCTGGGCAAGACTAGACAAGATAGGACTCCATCCATTATTCACGGCCAAGCAAAGAGTACGGCTTGATACTTAACTAACTAGGGTTATCACAAGCTTAGTTACTAGCAAGATGCAATGAGGTACGCCTACGGCCACAAGCCCTGTAGACTATCCAGGTTATCCAGACGCAAGGTTCAAGCTTAGAGTTATCATGCCTTGTAAGGTGACTTGGATGCAACACATGACAGTGTGCATAGTAATCGTTTCATGTAGTGCCCCACATAACAGTGAGCTGGAAATGTGCCCTACTCGTCGGCAGGCTACAAGTCCATCAAGGAAGGCGCCCAGATAACGGGATTGCTTGTAGCCAGAATACCTCTCTATATGCTCTACTTGATCAATCTAGTCATTAACCTAGTCAGATTCGGTATGAATCCCTGACCGTGGTAACCAGGGATACATGTCCTAGACATGATACGAGACAAGACTGGTTGCTTATACAGGCATATTCAATACAATCACCCACGGTGTCAAGAATTCACTTAGCATGTCAGGTTAGCCGTCGCAGCAGCGTATCAAGGTTATCATGTCAAAATTACTTGTTAAGGGTGCACCACGGCGGGTCGCCATCATGTCATGTTACTTGTCAAGATTACTTATCATGGCAAGGGTGCGTCACGACGGACCACCATCAAAAATTATCATGTCAAATTACTTGTCAAGAGTGCACCACGGCGGGTCACTAATCATGCAATTCCATCAGTAAGCCTTGTTTCGAATAACATTCATAATACTTTCATGATCATATCGGGTTCATGTCAAGTTTACATCAAAGGCGTAAGGATATAAAATGGCTGCAAATTCATAAAAGGGGAAATATGGGGACATAAGGCACCCAAGGGGGGAGCAAGGGGTAGCGTACGCTCAGGACAGCGTACGCAAGGATCATGCGTACGCTCAAGACATCGTACGCAAGGGGCATGTGTACGCTCAAGCCAGGGCACGCTCAAGTCTGCGTACGCTCAAGTCAGCGTACGCTCAATCCAGGGCACGCTCAAGTCTGCATACGCTCAGGCCAGGGCACGCTCAAGTCTGCGTACGCTCAGGCCAGGGCACGCTCAAGTCTGCGTACGTGCAGGCCAGGGCACACTCAAGTCTGCGTACGCGCAGGCCAGGGCATGCTCAAGTCTGCGTACGCAAGACATACGCTTCCAACAGGAAGCGTACCCAAGAGACACGCTTCCAACAGGAAGCGTACCCAAGAGACACGCTTCCAACAGGAAGCGTACCCAAGTCTGCGTACGCTGCGCTAAAGAGCGCGCGCAGCTCAGTGGCCTAAGCTAAAAAGCTCTGCGCACTGCTCACTGTCTTCTCCAAACCAGCAAGAACTCCATGGTTGAATCCAAAGCTTCAAAAGTTCATAACTTGGTCAAAACAAGTCCAAATCCAACTTTTTAAAGGTCAAAATTGGGTAGAAGAAAATTTTCTACAACATGGAACCATCAAAACTTGAAAACAAAGAAGTTTGATAGGTCAAAACTACCAAAATCCGAACATAACTAAATTCTAGATCTACAAGAACTTAAGCCTCAAAATGGAAAATGACAAGTTCTAATGTGTCTTAGAAACATGAGGAGAAGCTAATGGAACAATAAAATGGGCTCTCTTGTGGAAGCAAGTTGCACTTGCCTAAGGGGTGTTCTTGGTTGGTGGTGGATTTAATGGAGAAGGAAGAAGAGTAAATGAGAAAGTGGAGGAAAGAGAAAAGTTAGGTGGGTTATAAAGGGGGATGGTGGTGGGTTTAACATGATGAACCAAGGAATAAACCAAGCCATCCTAAAATAAACCAAGTTAAACCATTACATGCTATGATGAACCTATTCAAGATTAAACTGAAATTAGCTAGCCAGGCAGGAAAATAAAAATACATGTCAGGATTCCGTATACGTATACTGAAAATACGTAGAACGAAAAATGGGGGTGACAAATCTACCCACCTTAAAAGAATTCTGTCCTCAAAATTTAATCAAGTGGCTAGAGATGTCGAGCAAGCTATATCAATTGCAGACAGTACAGAACTAGCAGTCAATCAAGAAATCATTCATGCAAGCAAGAAACTTAAGCATAAGGCATAAGAAGACATTATACCTTACGAGTCAAACAGGTCGGGATATCGCGATCGGATATCATCCTCACGCTCCCATGTTGACTCACCCAAAGAGTGATGACCCCAAGCAACACGGACTAACTTGATAGTCTTGTTCTTGAGTATCTTCTCCCTCCGGTCCAATATGGATACGGGTCTCTCCTCATACGAAAGGTTGGTACCAATAACCAATTCTGAATGATCAAGGACATGACTCGAATCCGGGATATACCGTCGTAATTGGGATATATGAAAGATATCATGTACCTCACGTAACGACGGCGGAAGAGCGAGACGATAGGATACATCACCTACTCGCTATAGAATATCAAACGGCCCTATATACCTAGGACTGAGCTTTCCCCGTACGCCGAATCGAATGACGCCACGGGTAGGCGAGATCCTAAGGAATACGTGGTCGCCGACAGAAAATTCAAGGGGACGCCGATGAGAATCGGCCCAATGACGCTGGCGATCTTGGGCAACTCAAAGATGATCTCTGACTCGTCTGACCACCTCAATAGTTTGCGTCACCATCTCTGGTCCAAGTATTTGCCTCTCACCGATATCGTCCCAAGCTAAAGAAGATCTGTACTTCCTGCCGTACAAGGCCTCGAAAGGTGCCATCTGGATACTAGCCTGGAAACTGTTATTGTACGAGAACTCTACGAGATGCAGGTGAACTTCCCATGAACCATCGAAGTCGAGTGTACATAACCGCAGCATGTCTTCAAGAGTCTGGATCGTGCGTTCTGACTGACCATCTGTCTGCGGATGGTAGGCTGAACTGAACTTGAGACGAGTCCCCAAACTCTTTTGAAGACTCCGCCAAAAGTGCGAGGTGAATCTTGAATCTCTGTCGGACACAATACTGACTGGCACTCCATGTAATCTGACTATCTGCCTGAGGTACATCTCTGCAAGCTGATCCGTCGACTGACCGATTCTGAAAGGAAAAAAATGAGCTACCTTCGTGAGACGATCAACTATAACCCAGATGGCATCCCTCCCAGCTGGGGATCTAGGTAATCCAGTTACAAAATCTATGGTAATGTGCTCCCATTTCTATTCCGGGATCGGTAAAGGTTGAAGAAGTCCAGCTGGTCTCTGATGTTCGGCCTTAACTTGTTGACAAACTAAACAACGAAAGACAAACCGGGCTATCTCCCTCTTCATGCCATTCCATCAAAAATGCTGTCGAATATCACGATACATCTTCGTACCGCCGGGGTGAATGGAATACTGAGAACTGTGGGCTTCTGCCATGATCTCCTGTCTGATATCACCACTGGGTACACAAAGATGCCTCCCATGTTGGAGTGTACCATCTTCATGAATGCATAACTCTGGTCTCTGTCCTGCCACACATTCTGTCCTAAGTCGCTGAAGCTTAGAGTCCGTGGACTGAGCTAACTTGATCCTCTCAACTATGCTGGACTGAACTTGCATACTGGCCATCAATGCCACACTGGAAGGAAGAACAACTTCAATACCCATCTTCTGAAGATCTACTAACAACTCTGGCTGCGCCGTTAGAAAATAAACTCCGGCTCTCCTGCTCAATGCATCTGCTACCACGTTGGCCTTCCCAGGATGATACTGCAAGCTGATGTCATAATCCACAAGTACCTCTCGCCATCTCCTCTGATGCATATTAAGATCCTTCTGGGTAAACACATACTTCAGACTCTTGTGGTCGGTGAAAATCTCTACCCGATCTCCATACAAATAATGTCTCCAAAGTTTTAATGTAAAAACTGCGGCTGCTAACTCCAGGTCATGGGTTGGGTAATTCCTCTAATGGTCACGAAGTTGACGTGACGCATAAGCGACTACCTTACCATGTTGCATCAAGACACATCCTAATCCCTTGTCGGATGCGTCGCAATAAACTGAAAATCCTCCCGTCCTGTCGGAAAGAGTGAGAATGGGGGCCGTCATCAATCTCTGCTTCAACTTCTCAAATGAACTCTGACACTCTGCTGTCCAAGCAAACTGCACATCCTTACGGGTCAACTGCGTCAGTGGTGCTGAAATCCGAGCAAAGTCTGACACAAAGCATCGGTAATAGCCGGCCAATCTGAGGAAACTCCGAACTTCTGCAACGGTGCTAGGTACTGGCCATGTCTCTATAGCCACTATCTTCTGGGGATCAACTTCCACTCCACCTCTGGTGATGATATAATCCAAGTACGAGATACGATCCAACCAAAACTCGCACTTACTAAACTTCGCGTACAACTGGTGCTCCCTGAGAATCTGAAGAACTACACGAAGATGCTGCTCATGCTCTGCCTCGTTCTTGCTATAGACTAAGATGTCGTCTATGAATACTATCACGAACTGGTCCAAATAGGGCATGAAGATACGATTCATGAGGTCCATGAATACGGCCGACGCATTGGTCGCTCCAAATGGCATAATAAGGAACTTCCAATGTCCATACCTAGATCTGAATGTTGTCTTTGGGATGTCCTGCTCTCTGACTCTGATCTGATGGTACCCTGACCGCAAGTCAATCTTCGAGAATACTGCCGCTCCCCTGAGCTGATCAAATAAATCATCTATCCTTGGTAAAGGATATCTGTTCTTAATGGTTACAGAGTTCAAGGTACGATAATCAACACATAATTTTGACGTACTATCCTTCTTCTTCACAAGAAGCATCGGAGCTCCCCAAGGTGATCTGCTAGCACGAATGAATCCCTTGGTTCTAAGTTCTTCAATCATCTTGTACAGGACCTCCAACTCTGATGGTGCCATCCTATAGACTCTCTCTGACACTGGTGCCGTCCCTGGAATCAAATCGATAGTGAATTCTATCTCTCTCTCTGGGGGCATGCCTGGAAGCTCTTCGGGAAATACGTCAGAAAACTCTTCTACAACTCTGGAAAACTGAACTGCTGCTGCTACGGCTATCCGCAATGCTGGGGAAGAAGGTTCTACTCTGCCTCGAGAAAATGAAAACTCTGGCTCACCGGGAACACTAAAAATAATCTTGCCTACATGGCAATCTATACTAGCATACTGGTCCCTTAACCAATCCATTCCTAGGACCACATCATAATCGGCCATCGGAAACTCTATCAACCTAGCGGGAAACTCTCTACCGCTGACTACGATTCGACACGAGGAAAACACCCTATCTACACCCACAAGTCCGTTACCAGTAAGTATATTGAACCTTACTGATAATGGCTCGGGCTCTAGTCCTATCCGTGTCGCGAATCGTACAGACATAAATGAATGCGATGCACCTGAATCAAATAATACTGATACAGGAAAAGAGTTGACGAGAATGGTACCTGCCACCACCTCACCTGATGCCAACTCCTCCTCTACGGTCAAAGCTATCGCTTGACCGTGCCCTCTGGGTGCTGGTCCCCTATGCTGGAAACCTCTCTGGCGGTTCTGAACCTGAGCTTGGACCTGGGCATACTGCTGCGGTCGCTGTTGCTGGAAAGCCTGAGCCTGAGGCGGCAATGGTCTCGGAGGCAGATACTGCTGCTGCTGTACTGGTGCTGGTCCCCTCACTTAGGGACTAGTCTGGGCCGATGAGGATGAACCGACTCTCTGTGGACAGGACCCTATCATGTGATCCGGTGCCCCACAAGCCAAACACAATCCTTGTGCTCGGCGACATTCTGACACTACATGCCCTGGCTTCCCACAATGAGTGCAGCCCATTGTGGAAGACTGCCTCCGCTTCTGCTGCTGAGGATACGTCGGAGTCGAATGCTAAACCGACGTAACTGATGCTGCCCTCCTCGGAGCCCCAATGGTCAAGGCCCTAGCTGCCGGGGCTGGGGCTGAAGACTGGATCATCTGACCATGGGACCGCTTCTGTCCTCCAGTTCTGTCTACAATTCTCTGTGAGGTATACTCATGCCTCTTAGCTGCCCGCAAAACAGCATCAAAGGTCTGATGCTCAAACTGCTCCACTGCTAGAATGATCTCTAGGTAGAGTCCCTGCTGGAACTGCTGCGCTCGATCAAACTCGGTTGCCACCAAAATGGGAGCAAACTGACTCAGTCTTGAAAACTCGGCCGCATATCCATCGACCGTCCTGCTCATCTGCCTGAGATTGGTGAACTTCGTCTGTAGGTCATGCCGAGCCACAGTATCGAAGTACTTGATCTGAAACTTGTTACTAAATACCGCCCACGGAACAGGCGTTGCCAAACCAACTGCTATCATCGCCCACCAGGTGTGGGCTAGGTCCAATAACTGTAGACGTACCACAGCTACCTTCTCTCCTTCTGGAGTCATGGCTGCATCTAAGATAATCTCAATGTCCTGGAGCCACGCATCGGCTGCAATAGCGTCTTCACTCCCATCAAAGAAGGAAGGGTTGAGGCGCTTGAAACTGCTAGCCGCACTGTTCCCTTGATAACCAATACGGCCCATGGCATCCTGTACTGCCTGGTACAGGGTATCGCCCCGACGATCTTGAGATGCAAGCAATGTCCTGATGAGACCCACCAAGGTGCCATCGTCAGGCTCTGCAGGCTGGACTGGCTGAACTGGGGGCTCGGGGTCCCCGAAATGCATGACTCGGAAGGCCACTCCAGAGTGCTGGGCTTGGTCTCCAGGTTGCTGCTGGTCCACTGGAGGTGGTCCGCCTTGCTGATCGGTAGGACCAGGAACAATGCCGCTGAAGGAAACGACATAGGGAACAATAAGAAAGGACCATGATAGATTGAGGATATAAACATGTGATCAGGTCAAGGATTCTGAAAGATCAGAAGGCACGAGTAGAGATCAAAGGCGAGTGCTGATTGAGACATCTATTCGGTAAAACTCTCACACATCTTGATCTATAAGACCTGCAAGGGCCACCACTTAAACCGTGTCACGCCCCAGAACCAGAATACAGGAGAGCGGGGGACAGACACAGCCAGCTACGTACATTGAAGTGAATCTCACATCGCAATACGGTCACGACTGTCTAGATGCATGAGGGTTTACTACAAGCTATCAGTCTCTTAAGGTCAATAACAAGCCTAGTGTCTCAATCTCAAGCAATAAGTAGATATAACAAGATGGTAGATCATCAGACATACAAAGTAAGGCGTCCCATACATTACATATTCAGATGATCATGAAGCTAGTCATACAAAATACGAAGACTAGCAAGAGTTTAAGTCATACATGATCAATCCTAGGATTTGTCAATCATGCTACAGCCCGTAGGCAGACAGTAATTAAAGTTGCAAACGAGCTAACACTTGCTCGGTGGCTAAACGCCTCAAAAGAATATTTTTACAAGGGAGTGGGAGAGCAAAATAAAAACCCATTCGTTGCCGGGATTCCTTCTAGTATTCACCATCTGGCAGGAAGGTTGGGAGATCCTCGGTAGCTGCTCCGAAATCTGGCCATACAAAACCAGCTGGGTCAGACCCCAGAAAGAGCAAGTGCCACAAAGGAGGCTTCACTTAAGAACTAAAACCAGCATGTCAGCACATAAATCATAGATGAAATAACATAAGACATGAGTTAAAGAAAACATGATGATAAACGATAAGATAACTAAAGGACTATTCCGGTAACCAAGTTACAACCCGTAAACCAAACAAGGACCGGGGTTGTAACCCTTCACCTGAACAGAACTTAGCCTCGAACCAATTATCGATAAAGTAAAGCATAAACAAGCATGTCCGGAGATATCCATGTACCAGATTTGGGCAAGACTAGACAAGATAGGACTCCATCCATCATTCACGGCCAAGCAAAGAGTACGGCTTGATACTTAACTAACTAGGGTTATCACAAGCTTAGTTACTAGCAAGATGCAATGAGGTACGCCTACGGCCACAAGCCCTGCAGACTATCCAGGTTATCCAGACACAAGGTTCAAGCTTAAAGTTATCATGCCTTGTAAGGTGACTTGGATGCAACACATGACAGTGTGCATAGTAATCGTTTCATATAGTGCCCCACATAACAGTGAGCTAGAAATGTGCCCTACTCGTCGGCAGGCTACAAGTCCATCAAGGAAGGCGCCCAGATAACGGGATTGCTTGTAGCCGGAATACCTCTCTATATGCTCTACTTGATCAATCTAGTCATTAACCTAGTCAGATTCGGTATGAATTTCTGACCGTGGTAACCAGGGATACATGTCCTAGACATGATGCGAGACAAGACTAGTTGCTTATACAGGCATATTCAATACAATCACCCACGGTGTCAAGAATTCACTTAGCATGTCAGGTTAGCCGTCGCAGCAGCATATCAAGGTTATTATGTCAAAATTACTTGTCAAGGATGCACCACGGCGGGTCACCATCATGTCATGTTACTTATCAAGATTACTTATCAAGGCAAGGGTGCGTCACGACGGACCACCATCAAGAATTATCATGTCAAATTACTTGTCAAGAGTGCACTACGGCGGGTCACTAATCATACAATTCTATCAGTAAGCCTTGTTCCGATTAACATTCATAATACTGTCATGATCATATCAGGTTCATGTCAAGTTTACATCAAAGGCGTAAGGATATAAAATGGCTGCAAATTTATAAAAGGGGAAATATGGGGACATAAGGCACCCAAGAGGGGGGGAGCAAGGGGTAGCGTACGCTCAGGACAGCGTACGCAAGGGTCATGCATACGCTCAAGACAGCGTACGCAAGGGGCATGCGTACGCTCAAGCCAGGGCACGCTCAAGTCTGCGTACGCTCAAGTCAGCGTACGCTCAAGCCAGGGCACGCTCATGTCTGCGTACGCTCAGGCCAGGGAACGCTCAAGTCTGCGTACGCTCAGGCCAGGGCACGCTCAAGTTTGCGTACGCGCAGGCCAGGGCACGCTCCATTCTGCGTACGCGCAGGCCAGGGCACGCTCAAGTCTACGTACGCAAGACATACGCTTCCAACAGGAAGCGTACCCAAGAGACACGCTTCCAACAGGAAGCGTACCCAAGAGACACGCTTCCAACAGGAAGCGTACCCAAGTCTGCGTACGCTGCGCTAAAGATCGCGTGCAGCTTAGTGGCGTAAGCGAAAAAGCTCTGCGCACTGCTCACTGTCTTCTCCAAACCAGCAAGAACTCCATGGTTGAACCCAAAGCTTCAAAAGTTCATAACTTGGTCAAAACAAGTCCAAATCCAACTTTTCAAAGGTCAAAATTGGGTAGAAGAAAATTTCCTACAATATGGAACCATAAAAACTTGAAAACAAAGAAGTTTGATAGATCAAAACCACCAAAATCCGAACATAACTAAATTCTAGATCTACAAGAACTTAAGCCTCAAAATGGAAAATGACAAGTTCTAATGTGTCTTAAAAACATGAGAAGAAGCTAATGGAACAATAAAATGGGCTCTCTTGTGGAAGCAAGTTGCACTTGTCTAAGGGGTGTTCTTGGTTGGTGGTGGATTTAATGGAGAAGAAAGAAGAGTAAATGAGAAAGTGGAGGAAAGAGAAAAGTTAGGTGGGTTATAAAGGGGGATGGTGGTGGGTTTAACATGATGAACCAAGGAATAAACCAAGCCATCCCAAAATAAACCAAGTTAAACCATTACATGCTATGATGAACCTATTCAAGATTAAACTGAAATTAGCTAGCCAGGCAGGAAAATAAAAATACATGTCAGGATTCCGTATACGTATACTGGAAATACGTAGAACGAAAAACGGGGGTGACAGGGACATTGGCGAACCTGGTAGTCGAGTGAATGTGCTGATGACGAGGGTGGAGTGTTGGTCGGCTGCGGCCCCGGGTGGTCGTCCGTGGTGGTGCAGAGGTGATGAGTGGGAGGTCCGTGTCCTTGCTGCCCACAGGACACGGGAATAGGGAATTGGGGTTAGGATACTTTTGTGGTTAATGTCGGGTGTGTCCGACACAAAATTATGGGATTTGGATTGTATGGCTATGTCGGGGAGGGATGATGACGTGTCCGTATGTGGACACGAAGAAGATGACAATGTAATTGTAATGGAGAAAAATAGTGGAAAAGATTGAGACACGGACACGATGCACACAATGATGTGGGTGGTGGAGAATTTGGAGAAATTAATAAAAAGTTGGAGGAGTATCTGCCTATTTATAGGATGTGGGAATTCCCAATTGGATAAAAATTAGGATTCCTTTAAACCCAATTTAGATATTTTCTAATTTAATTTAAAATTAATCCAAATCCAAATACAAATTAAATTTAAATCTAATTAAATTTTAGTTCAAAATCAAATGGGATAAATCAAATTTCAAATATTAACTATTTAAATAAATCCACAAATTTAAATCAAGATTTAAATCTTCACAAAAATTTCGAAATATATTTTCCAAAAAATACTAATAATAATAAATTCGAAAATTACATTAATATTTTTAAATATCTTTTTGAATAATAAAAATATTATTATTTATAAATCTCAAAAATTACATTTTTATTTAAAATAAACTATCAAAATATTTATGAAATATATATATATGCACTAAGAATATTATTTATTCTAAATAAAAGGCTTTTCATAAATAAAATCATAAATTTAGGAAATTTTGATAGCTAAATTAAATATTACATATATTATTTTGAAACTATAAAAATAAGAAAAAATGTTTTTCTAAAAATATGTACGCTCGCACATATTCGCACTCGACGAGCAAAAAAATAAAATTTTATGCGCGATGTACAATACGACTACGCGACGTACAATACAAAATTTTAAATTAGTACTAAATTAAAAAAATAGTAGAAATTTTGGGGTTTTACAGATTAAGAAAATAGTTATTAATATTTATTCAAAAAGTTATAGAAAGTATCAATATTATCTTAAAAGCATAAGGCTAATTATTAACTTGTAATATAAAATTAGACTTATTAATCAAATAGTCTCTAGGATTGATAGCCCCAATAACGAAATCAAAACGATTATATTTATTTGATTTCAAGCCAATATAGTATGTTAAGTTCGAAGCTATAATAATCAATATAACACTATCATACAAAATTTTGTATAATATATAATATATGAGCTTAAGTTCCACTGAAATTATTCATTAAAACCAAAATCTATTATATATATATATCAAAAGCCCAAAGTCATTATTCATAGTGGTTGATACAACTAGCAAAATTCCTTTTTGGTAAATACTACCCTTGGTAACAAAATATTGATGATTAGTAATTTTGGAAATATTATAACTTTATTTGATGAAAACTTTAAATAAGATATTTATTCACTATTACTGCTACCAAATATATGTACTAATAAAGTCTATACTTGATATACAAAATGCATACACTATATTATACTCATAAAATTATACTTATATCTGACTACATAAACTATACTAATATTTATGCAATTATTATAAATACATATACTAAATTTACACATATACTCTTACATGATATTTACAATAATACAGGGTAAAATACAGTATAATACGTATTTAAAATAATTACATACTGTTCTGGGCTGAGACAGCCCACAGATTAATCCCAAAATAAATAGTTATTGAAATGTGTTGGAAGCCCACATGAAATGACATTACATTATCATATTAAAACTAATTACAAGCAATGAGGCTCGAGCCATTGCTTTAACCCACCTACAGCCCATCGGCTAGGCCCAAACTTAAGGAAATAGGATTCAAAATCCTAGGGTTCAATTAGAGAAAAGAGAGACAGCAGTCGGCTGTCTTCGACGAGAAAGGAGAGGGAGGTAGAGAAGAAATGGAGAAGGAAATAGGTGTTAAAACCCACCTACAGCCCATCGGTTGTCTTCTGATTATTAGTTAGTTTAATTATTTAATGATAATTAATAAAATAAATATCTTTTTTATAAAACACAACTTCATAAAATATTTTCTCTCTATATATATATATACAACTTACAAAAATTCAATTAACATAACATCTTACAAAAGTTTTTACGGAACCAAAGACAAACAAAGACCGATAACAATTACGGTCGAAAGATTTCTCAAAATTAGAATTTCACGCTTTTCGAAGATTCATAAAATTTAGAGTTTTAAAATACAAATTTTTGAAAATTTTATGAAAATGATTAACGGAGGTTACACTTAGTCAAGTTTGTGGTGGTCTTAATAGATGATATCTTGATCTACTCTAAGACACCGGAGGAGCATGAAGAGCATTTGAGGGTAGTTTTGGAGACCCTGAAGAAAGAGAAGTTGTATGGAAAACTCTCAAATTGTATGTTTTTCCAAGATAGAGTGGAGTTTCTGGGACATGTGGTGACCGAGGATGGGATAGAAGTAGACCCTAAGAAGATTGAAGCAGTGAAGTCGAAGGCCACTCCCAAGTTAGTAGCTGAGATTCAGAGTTTCTTGGGGCTAGCAGGCTACTACAGAAAGTTTGTGCAAGACTTTGCTAGGATCACGGAGCCGATGACCATGCTTAGTCGGAAGGATGGGGAGTTCATCTGGACTGATACTTGCCAGACAGCATTTGAAGAGTTAAAATGAAGACTGAGTACTGCACCCGTCTTAGCTTTTCCTTGAGTATCTGGAGGGTTTGTCATCTACAGTATTGCATCAGGGAAAGGCTTGGGATGTGTGCCAAAGCAGAATAAGATGGTGACATCCTATGCTTTCCGACAGTTGAGGCCCCATAAAAAGAACTATCCTATCCATGACCTGGAACTTGCAGCAGTCATTTTGCCTTGAAGCTGTGGAAGCATTACCTTTATGGTGAGAGAGTGGAAATATTTACGGACCATAAAAGTCTGAAATATGTTTTCACTCAGAAGGAGCTAAATATGAGGCAGAGAAGATGGTTGGAACTTATGAAAGACTTAGATATTAATCTTCAGTATAATCCAGGGAAGGCCAATGTTGTAGCAGATGCACTAATTCAGTATCCTATAGCTATGTACCTAACCATGGACTGACATCTTCTAAAGGATTTGGAGAGCTTGGGAATAGAAGTTATCATTCCAGGGTTTGAAAGGCAGCTGATGAGCATGCAGATTCAGTCAGGGTTAATGGAGAAGATCAAGAAGACTCAATTTTTAGATGAGGGTCTCCGCAGCATCATGGCATAAGTACAAGCAGGACTACTGGATGATTTTGTCATAGCAATGATGGTACTCTAAAGCATGGGACTAGGTTGTGTGTGCCTAAGGATAGTTTACGGGAAGAGATTATGCAAGAAGCCCACCAGTCTCAGTATTCTATCCATCCGGGAGCCACGAAGATGTATAAGGATCTTCGGGAGCATATTTGGTGGTATAGGATAAAGCAAAAAGTTGCCAGATTTGTCTCGATGTGTATAGTATATCAGTATGTTAAGGCAGAGATCCGGAGGATTACTCCAGCCTTTGCCCATTCTAGAATGGAAGTGAGAGCATATTACTATTGATTTTGTCTCAGCTTTACTACGACACCTATCGGAAAGGACGCTATATGGATAATCTTGTATAGACTGACAAAATCAGCTCACTTTATTCTGTTCAAGGTAGGGCTATTGATAGAGAAGTTAACGGATCTCTACATGAGGCAGATTATGTGGATTCACAAAGTACCGGTCAACATTATTTCAGACAGAGGCAATAGGTTCAATACTTCACATATTTGGAAGAGTCTGCAATAGAGTTTGGGCACCCAGCTGAAGTTTAGTACTGCTTACCATCCAAAGACAGACAGGCAATCGGAACGGACTATCCAGACCTTAGAAGACATGTTGCGGGTCTGTGCTCTAGATTTTGGAGGATCTTGAAAAGATTATCTCCACCTGGTAGAGTTTTCTTATAAAAATAGCTACCATGCCAATATAGGTATGACATATTTTGAGGCACTTTATGGTCGACAGTGTCGTACGCATTTGTCTTGGGATGATATAGGAGAGAGGATTGCTTGGACCTAAAATGGTGGTTGATTCGGCAGATAAAGTCAAGCTGATCAGGGAGCGTCTCAGAGTTGCTCAAGACCGACAGAAGCATTATGTAGATAACAGCAGGAGACCTTTGGAGTTCATAGTAGGAGATATAATATTCTTAGCGATCTTTCATACTCGAGGCACTATCAGATTTGGAAGGGGCGATAAACTTAGCCCGAGGTACATTGGACCTTTCGAGGTGATTGAGAAGATTGTTGTTATTGCGTACCGACTAGCACTTCCATATAGCCTAGATGGGGGCACACAACGTCTTTCATGTATCTCATCTTCATAGATACATTGGAGCTCAGGAAATCAAGAATAAGATTCCTAGATGTGGTAATTTTTGATTAGAATTGACTTTGCTTCTTGCTGATCTATGTAGTTGATCCAATTGATCTTCGATCTTTTGATTTTGGAGATAAAAATTTATCTTTCAAAATATAAATGTACTCTAAATGATTTTGATTCGGACTGCATCCCAACTATTTGTTTTAATGTCTCAACCAGGTTTTCGTTCGTGTCTGGACTCATACAGGACTGTATCAGACACCGTCGCTTGTGTTTTCACACACGAATTCATTTTCATTCTTCTCATGTATCATTTCTATCATTCTTTGTGATGTACAATTGTGATGGACACACCATGCTGTGTCCGATAGATGAATCACGGGCACACTGAGCTAAGACTCGAGCAATAGGACACGGGGTTATGGAAGCATAGTGTTCAGATTTTTGTGTCTGAGTCGAACACTTAATTGCGAGAACATTTGAATTCAAACGAATTCATTAGAATAGAAAAACTGTTCAGATTTGAGTTCAGTTGGGCTTTATATTAGGGATTCGTTTGAGTTGGCTGAGCTAAGACTCTGGGCCAGGCCTACTCTTGGGCTGAGTTGAGCAGTTGTATTAGTTAGTGTTCATTTACAAAATAGTTAGTTTCTAATTAGCAATTAATGTTGATTAAACCTTGGTAGTATTATGATAACTAGTTCCAGTACACATATAGATATTTTATTATTGTTATATATATATATATATATATATATATATATATATATATATATATATATATATATATATATTGTTAGCATCTATTTGCTATAAGTTATGTTAGTATTTATTTGCTAGTATATAGCACTATTTATGATATTAGCTAAATAAATAGATAGTTAGTCTATAATTAGTTTATGAGTTAGCTAGCTAATTATTATTTAGAATCTAGCCGAAGCTTAACCTATTCTAGGTGGAAATAGTGACCTTTACATTCCTATTTCCGATCTTTCAGGACAAGGCAAGTACTTCTATGACATTGATCAATTACTTCATGGGATTATTTGTTCATGTTGGACATCTTGTTACACGATTTGATCATATGTTCTGGTTCTTGTATTTACCATATTGTTGGTCTTGTACTTGTATCTTGGGGAGGAAAAATATTGCAGATATGTGACCAAAGCCAAACCGCTAGATAGGTATTGAATAATAGCTTAAACACACACACCCATGCACATGTGGTTAAGCCGTATCCTTATACATGTTCTTTATTCATGATCTTTGTCCAGCCGGTCACATATTTCGTATGTATTTCAAATCACATGTCATGATCTTTTGCTACATGTTTCATGTTTAGTCTTAAGCAGTTATGGTTTAGGTTGGTTATGCTTTATTTCATTTCATTATTCATATGATGTACTTATTTTACTGCTATAGACCGTACTTTGCTCCGCTCCTAATTTGATATATTTCAGGTGAGCTTGAGGATATTTTCTCGATATTCTATGGGCCATAGCTCGAGGCCTTAGCTGAGTAGGATGGAGCCATAACCCAGGACATAGGAGTCACTCCGGAGATTTATCTTTTTCTATGATACTTAGATTTGATATTTGTACTTTTGATGTTGTATTGTGAGGGTTTTGTGGTTGACACCTTTATTTCGGTCTCCGGATTTATCTCCGGCATAGTTGTAAAAGGTATAATAAATAATTATGGATGTGGTGGTATATGGTGATAAACTCTGGAAATGTATTAGTATGCTGTGATGACTTAGAATGATCATGTAATTTGAAGTTTACTAAAGCTTTAGTACAACTTACTATTGCTGTGTCCACAACGTAGGCTGAACGTGTCTGACTCGTATCTAGTTATATGGGAGTGGATCGTGACAATACTTGCTTATAGAATAAGAGATGATGTTTTTATTTGCAATAGCTTATGATGAAATGACAATCGTTTTTGTTTATTAAAATCTTTATATCGATTAATGTTAATTAGTCTTTAACTGACATGATGAAGATTCCTCAATGCCAGAATATTCGGCTCTATGTCTGACTTTGGGAACACTTTGTTGTCGTCGGCAACAAGGGCCGTGATGGCGGTAAGGATCAACACCCTCCTACAGGGCTACTCTGGCATCTATTTTGAGGTCCTCGGTATCACACCCCGGTTCCGAAGAACCGATCGTCCTCGTCAGGGCGTGATGACATACGAGCCTAGGTTGTGCTTGTGCAAGGCGGGTTCCGTAACGATCGATTACAGCAGCTTGCGACAGAGTTGTCGCACAGAAGTCCAAGTAGAGAAATTGAATAACACAAAGACATGTACAAAATGATACTCCTTATTGATATTAAAAAGCAGAATACAAGGGCGCGAAGCCAACATTACAAGTCACTCAAGCTCATTTTATCTCTTAATACAAACACCCGGCTCTCTTTCTTCTCTCTGTTACAATCGCTCATGCTCGAAGGCTTACAACTTTATGGGTGCTTCAGAAGACGATGTCCATACTGTAGGAACAAATTGTAAAGCGCAATACTCTAGAGGGGGGTGAATAGAGTAGGCAGCAAAAATTAGCTAATTAAAAAAATGTTAGCAACCAGATCACATATATCACAAATAAGTAAATGAAAAAAGCAGAGACCAAAAAGCAAACACAAATACGATGATGTATACTGGTTTTCCTCTTGTGAGGACTATTCCAGTCGGAAGAACTCTAGCTTCCAGTTGAATCCACTATTGGAAAATACTGAAAGTTTTTATACGAAGTCCTTGCAACTTCTACAATGCGAGCTTTGATATGAAGTACTCGACCAACTTCAATTATGAAGTATCTTTCTTCAATCAAGCCTCTGATTACAATTCCTCTAAAATTTCTAGACCGTACCGCACTGACAAATTGACTAGAGGATTGTAACTGGCTTGGGATTTGAAAATGAAAGCTTTTAGAATACTTTGGAAGACGTTTAAGCTTAGAGAGGAGAGAAGAGAGGTGTGTTGAAATGAGTGAAAATCTTCTCTATTTATAGGTTTTCTAAAGTCAGAACTCGGACAGAATTTGGACAAAATTCTTTGAGAGAATCTCAACAAATAGTCATTGCATCCATAACAGTAGGATGACCAAATTCAAAAATCCAACGGCACCAAACGAACTCGGGGCGAGTTCGGTCCGAACTCAGGCCGAACTCTGTTGGTGTCCAGAGTATGGTTTTTGTAGATTTTTGTAAATCGAATTTTGAGTTTTGGCTTTTTTGAAAAGTTTAAACAGTTAGGATCTTTTTATAAAATGGGCTATTTTCAAAACATAGGATATTTGAAAACATTTTTAGGGTAGCCTATTTTCCAGTACGTCTCGATGTACAAAGTATTTCTAGACTCAATAGATATAAAAATTACATTGAATATTAAAATACAGACTCATAGGGCAAATCAGCTTCAGTCTTGAACATAGTGGTAGAGGTTCTCAGCAAATGTCCAAGTAGCCCTTATATCGAGACAGAGTTTGATCAATTATTAAAATTAGGTTCGACCATGACCAATTAGCCAATAATCTCCTCCATTTTGATAATTGACAAACTTTGACCGATATAACATCTCGATCTTTGATTTGACAAGAAATCAATCAAAATTGTACTCGCCAATGATACCGTACTGTATCCTCTGTACTGGAAAAAAAATTCTTGTATCCTGCAAAAGATGTTAGATCATATTTCTCCCCCGTTGTCACTTAGCAAAATAATTGCAAAGAGAGAAGCTCCCCCGCAAATTATGCATAATAAACAAGTGTTGAAAAAATAAAAAATAATAAAGAGATAAACATGTATTTCACAGGCAGTTTATATGTAAAAGCATAAGCTAGAAAAGATAATGCTACGCATAAACATAAAGGTAGAGAATAGTCCAAACTGAAATAGAAAACGTGCTAAAAAAAGAATAAAAGATGTTCCAAAATACATCATCTCAGCAAATAAAGTCTTAGTGCTAAAAAATAAAGATAAAGTGATATCTTCGAATGTCGGAGCATTTTCAAGTACACATAAACAAATAAGATTCTAACAAGATAACATCTAGACAAAATACATCATGCCTAGATCAGAAATCCTCAAAGTCGTCATCATCATCAGCGTCAGCAGTGCCACCATGTATAGATGGACTAGCTCCCGAAGTGCCAGCTCAAGAATGGTATGGAGTAGCACCAGAACCACGGTACAATCATATGCATTACTGGGCTAAAAGAAGTAATGAACTGCCTCATCCTTATAGCGGTATCACGATACAGCTGGATCTCGGAGAAGATAACTGGCAGAATGACTAGTCTGAACAAAACATAGATCCGCAAAGGAACTTGCGAGAGCCTGAAATTGGCTGGCATCACGAAACTTGCGTTCCCTAGATAAGTTAGTAATAAAAGCTCATAAATCAAAGAGATGCTGGTGGATATCCTTATAAGTCATAGGGTAGGTCTGAGAAGATGGAGCAGGAGCAGTAGGAGGAGCATAAGGGACAGCTGTGCTACGATGAGACAGCTGAAGATACTTGGGCTCAAAATCAAGAGCACTAAGTAGATAATTTAATCTCAAAATGCTGAAAGAAAATTGGAATAATCATCGTGTAAGCAAGGTTTTTGTGCCTTTCGCGACAACGTCCCATCATCTGGATAATAGTCTTGGGGACAAAAAAATGAATACCCTTACGAATGTGATAAAGGGCAGATAACTCTAGGTTGGTAACATTGTCTTTTAAAATGGATTTAGGCAAGATGGTGGAATAGACAATGCGGTGCAATTCATAGTTGAATAAGTTTATGTTGGCAGCTTTGAACTTAGTAGAACGAACACGATCAGGAGCACAGAGTTGGTTCTTGAAACTGCTCAAGGTTGTGCCTGTGGGAAACTCAAATTTTGTGATATCATCAAGCGGAGAACCTTTGTTAGGTATACCAAGGATTTTTCCTAAGAGGACATCATTAAATTCGATATTAAATCCACCGATACAACTTTTAACAGTAAAAGTGTTCAAAATGAAATTACAGTAGAACAAAAAAATAGCATTGGTTGCAATAGGATATTGGTGGGTGACAAGCTTGTGCAACCCTAATGCCTCAAAGAATGGACAGTGCTTAGGAAAAGTGGTCCATTTAATCGGTGCGCCGATGCATATTTTGTGAACAGAGAAATCTGCGTACCACAATAATGATTGGTCATGAGTTTCAAAGTAAAACTCATTATATGCTCCGTCGACCGATTAGACAGGAGAAAAGAGTGATACTTGGATAGGATCCAAAGAAGAGGCCTCTTAACTAGGTGTTAGCTTCTTTCTCTTAAAGGGGTTTGAAATCCTAAGCATTGTCTCTATGAAAGATTAAAAAACTATGAACTTGAAAGAGAGGGAAGGAGGAGTTTATACATTCCAAGAATTGAGTATGTTGTAGAGGACGAGAATCTCCGCACGAATGCAAAGTTTGGATTGATTTCTCCAAGTGGATTGGAAGCAATGGCTTGGAGAAAAGCTAGGGTTTGGAGGGCTCGGGCGCGGCTGCTGCTGCGATAGAGGATTTGGAGAAGATGAATAAGAGGAAGGCCACTCATTTTTGACTTAAAACTACATACCACCAACAGAAATCGGGCCGAACTCGGGTCGAATTCGGTGCGAGTTCGCCTGGGGTTCTATTGAGGTGTTTTTCAACAAAGAAAATTGCTGGCCACTCTCTATTCATCAATCCCTTTTCAATTTTTTAATTTCAAGTTTAGTTATTTTAAATTTTAATTAATATTATTTTATGAATTAACTTTTATTACACAACGACTGTCTCAGATTAGCTGTAGGGGTACTGTCCCAGCTAACGGAGGTTCACCGGAGAACACTTAAATACTGTTTCGCTTTAGCCGTAGTGACATACAGATCCTTTATAGGCTTGTATCGAAAACATTGTTTGCATATTGAAAGATAATCAATAAAACCAAATTTATTGATATTATTGACATCTAAAATTCCTAATTCTCGACGTAAATAATTGAAACGATCTTCCGCTAATGGTTTTGTAAAGATATCAGCCAGTTGGTTCTCTGTGTCTACATATACAAGGTCTATATCTCCATTTGTTTGATAATCTCTAAGAGAATAATGTCGAATCTCGATATGCTTAGTACGAGAGTGACAAACAGGATTCTTAGTCAAATTAATAGTGCTAGTATTGTCACAGAAAATGAGTATGTGTGTGTAAAGTAAGCCAAAGTCTTCTAGGGTTTGCTTCATCCACAAAATTTGTGCACAAGAACGTCCTGCAGTGATATACTCAGCCTCAGTAGTTGATAGTGCGACATAATTTTATTTTTTGCTAAATCAAGAGACTAAAGCCTTACCTAGGAAATGACATGTGCCCCTAGTACTTTTTTTTATCCACTTTGCACCCAGTAAAATCAGTATCCGAGTAACCGGTTAGGTCAAAGGACGTAGTTTTGGGATACCACAAGCCGACAGAAGATGTGCCTTTAAGGTATCGAAAGATACGCTTAACCGCACACAAATGTGATTCCTTAGGGTTAGTTTGAAAACATGCACATAAGCAAATGCTACATTATATCAGGGCGACTAGCAGTTAAATAAAGTAAACTAGCAATCATACCTTGATACTTACGTATGTCGACCGGTTTGTCTTGTTCATCAATATCAAGCTTGGTTGAAGTCGCCATCGAAGTACCAAGTGGTTTGGCAGTTTCCAGGCCGAACTTCTTTAACAAGTCTTTTGTGTACTTGGCTTGATTAGTGAACATCCCATTATTGGTTTGTTTGATTTAAAGTCCGAGAAAGAATTTCAGTTCTCCCATTATGCTCATCTCAACCTCATTCTGCGTACACTTTGAAAATTCTTGACAGAGAAATTCATCAGTGGATCCAAAAATAATATCATCAACATAAATTTGAATTAAAAAGAGATTTCTATTAAAAGACTTCATAAACAGTGTAGTATTAACCTTGCCTTTTATAAAACCATTATCAAGTAGAAAATAGCTTAAATGATCATACCAAGCACGATGGGCTTGTTTCAAACAGTATAAGACTTTCTTCAACTTGAAAACATAATCAGGATTTTTGAAATCAGTAAAACCTGGAGGTTGAGCTACACAAACTTCTTCTTTTATAAAATCGTTCAAAAATGCACTATTAACATCCATTTGAAATAGTTTAAAATTATGAAAATATACAAATGCACATAACATGCGAATGGATTCTAAACTCGCAACTGGGGCATAGGTCTCATCGTAGTCAATACCTTCCTCTTGGTTGTATCCTTGAGCTACAAGTCGAGCCTTGTTACGAGTAACTAAACCATTCTCATTAAGTTTATTTTAGAATACCCAGCGGGTGCCAATGACTTGATGATCAATGGGCTTGGGAATAAGTTCCCAAACTTGATTCCGGTCAAATTAGTTTAATTTCTCTTGCATAACATCTAACCAAAAAGTATCGCTAGATGCTTCTTCAATAGTTTTGAGTTCAAGCTGTGAAATAAATACAACACATGAAACTATATCTTTGCTAGAGGAATGAGTACTTATACCCCTGGTAATCTCACCTATTACCAAGTCCTTAGGATGGTCAGCCAAAAACTTCATTCTCTTTGGCAAACTCCCAAGGTAGCTGGTTCCGACTTCTGGTTCTGTATGTGATCTGCCTGAAGGATCAGCTTGTGCTGTGCTTGAAGGTTCTGCAGGTGATATACTTAGTGTACTAATGTCTTCGTCATCATCGTCGATTGTCTGTTGATTCAATTCATCAAGTGTAACATTTATTGATTCTTCGATGATCATGGTTTTTTTTGTTGAAGACTCGGTACCCTTTGTTCTTCGTCGCATAACCTAAAAAGATACCTTCATCGACCTTTTCGTCAAACTTTCCTAAATTGTCTTTAGTATTGAGAATAAAACATTTGCAACCAAATATCTTGAAATATGAAATTGATGGTGTCCTATCAAACCATAACTCATATGGAGTCTTCTTCGATATAGGTCGAATTAGAACCCTATTGAGAACATCACAAGCTGTATTGACAGCTTCAACCTAAAAGTATTTAGGTAGACTAAACTGGTTTAACATTACTCTCGCCATTTCAGAGAGTCCTATTTTTACGTTCCACAACTCCATTTTGTTGTGGAGTCCTAGGGCAAGAGAACTCATGTAGATAACCGTGTGTGTCACATAATTGCTTAAACTCTGCATTCTCAAATTCGCCACCATTATCGCTTCGAATACGAGTGATCATGAATCCTTTCTCATTTTGAACTTTCTTGCAAAAGGAGACAAATTCTAACAATGCATCGTTCTTGCGTGCATAAAAATATATTCACGTGTATCTAGAAAAATCATCTACTATTACAAAGTATATAATTTACCACTAGACTAGCAATTCTACTAGGTCCAAATAAATCCATATGCAGTAATTGTAGAGGTCTAGTTGTACTTATAGCATTCTTGGACTTAAAAGTGGATTGAGTAGCGTTGTTCTTTTCACATTCACTACATACTGTATCATTCTTAAAAGAAATATCCAGTAAGCCTCGTACCAGCTTCTTTGTGGATGGTCTTGAAATTGTGTCTATATTTGCATGATCGGGTCTCGTACGCCATATTTGACTCTCATCACTCTTGGGCATTAAGCATCTACCTGCTTTGTTAGCATCTTCCAATAAATAAAAAACATATATATTATCTTCCCTAATACCTTCAAAGATAGTACTACCAGTTGAGCTATCAACTATAGTACATTTGTCTTTGACAAAGTTAATACCATAACCATGGTCAGCTAAATGGCTTATGCTTAGTAGGTTATGTTTCAACTCGGTAACTAGACATACATCTTTAATCACAGGATAGGGAGCCTTACCAATATTATCGATACCTACTATATACCCTTTAAGATTATTATCGAAGGAAACGTATCCTTCTTTCTTCTTCGACAGTATTGCGAATAATGAAGCATCACCGGTCATGTGCCACGAGCAACCATTGTCGAGGATCCATTTGCTTCTAGCATGTAAAAGGTGTTCCACCTACAAAAGAATTTGCAAATAAAACTTTTGGTACCCATTTCTTATAGGATCCTAAAATATTAGTTTTCGGTATCCATGCACATATTTTTAAATCAACAAGCTTTCTAACTCTACATACAGGAGAGATATGACCAATGGTGCCACAATAATGACATCTAGCATGTTGAGTGTTAGAAGCAGTATGTTATGCATAATTGGTAGGTCTTGGTTTTCTAGTATAATAAAATGCAAGCCTATTAGTCTGCTTGGGCAAATGTTTGGTTTGGTTTGGTTTGGTTTGGTCTGCATTGTTCCGATGTTTCAGTAAGTGACACGTGTTAGGATAGAAAATAGCAACTTCAGGCTGTTTTCCTAACCTAATGTCCAACTTTTTGGAAGTTTCATACAATAAACTATAATCAGCAGTAAGTGCATCATTTCTGATTAGTGCTTGCTAAAGATTCTTCTTCTCTTTGAGTAGGTCTTCCTCTAATTGGGTAATGGTCTTGTCTTTCTCTTCTGATAGTCTTGTGGTCTCGTATAACTGTAGCATAACAGAAGAGAGCTCACCTACCTCATTAGAATTATTATTACTTCTAACCTCAGCTAGTAGGTCAGTAAGTCTTCCTATTTCACCTTTGTACTCTTTGAGTACCTTCTTAGAGTTTTGGTATTTGCTACACAGTTTTCTATAATCACCTAAGAGGTCACTAAAGGCTTCACTTAATTGCTCAAAGGTAAAATTATCATAAGTATCAAACAGGGGGTTAGTATTTACCTGATCGAGTGCCATTAAGCACACATTTGTAGCGTCATCTGATTATTCATCTTCTGATTCGCTGGCTTCGCTTTTATGCCATATGCTTGTGTTGGCGTATCTTCTGGATGTTGATTTCTTTAGGTAACCTTTATCATACTTGTTGCTTTTCCTGGTTGATGATGATGTTGTTGGACAGTCCTTCTTCAAATGTCCTTTCTTCTTACAATCGTAGCATATAAGATCTTCTTCGTTGTTGTTGCTATTGTGTTCTTTTGTTCTTCTATTGAATCTCATGAACTTCTTGAACTTTCTTACTAGGAGAGCTTGATCTTCAGAGTCAGAGTCACTGTCGTCGAAATTATCTTCAACAGTTCTTCTGTGTTGAGCTTTGAAAGCGATCGACTTCTCCTTCGGTGCAACATCTTCAAAGTCTTGAAGTTCCAACTCGTGAGTGAGTAGCTTACCCATGAGTGTTTCAAGAGACATAGTTGTGAGGTCGCTCCCTTCAATGATTGTCGGAGCCTTTGGAATCCAGTTCTTCGTGAGAGCTCGTAGAAGTTTACGAATCTTCTCATGGTTATTGTATTCCTTGCCTAATAATGACAAAGGGTTTACAATATCCAGGAATCTTGTAAACATCTGAGTGATAGATTCGTTTGGATTCATCTTGAATGCCTCATACTCCTGAGTAAGTCTGCTGATTTTTGACTCTTTGACTTGCGTCGTGCCTTCGTGAGTCACTTCGAGAAGTTTCCACACTTCACTTGTTATGCACGTAGACACCCTGTTAAATTCAATCATGTCTAAAGCACAAAATAAAGCATTAATAGCACGTGCGTCAAGACTGTCATATTTCTTTTCAGCTTCAGTATACTTGTCATGGAGTTTCTCAACCAACTCTCCTTTAACAAGAATACGTGTTGGCTTCTTATAGCCATCAATAATAATAGACCATAAGTCAAAATCTAGAGATTTTAAGAAGAAACTTCTAGACCGTACCATACTGGCAAATTGACTAAAGGATTGTAGATGGCTTAGGATTTGAAAATGAAAGCTTTTAGAATACTTTGGAAAATGTTTAAGCTTATAGAGAAGAGAGAAGAGATGTGTGTTGACATGAGTGAAATTTTTCTCTATTTATAGGCTTTCAATAGTCAGAACTCAGACAGAATTCTTTGAGAGAATCTCGGCAAATAGCCGTTGCATCCGTAACAGCAGGATGGACAAATTCAAAAATCTAACGGCACCAAACGAACTCGGGCCGAACTCTGTTGGTGTCCAGAATATGGTTTTTCGAGAATTTTGTAAATCAGATTTTGAGTTTTGGCTTTTTTTTGAAAAGTTTAAACAGTTAGGAGCTTTGTAAAATAGACTATTTTTAAAACATAGGATATTTGAAAACATTTTTAGGGTAGCCTATTTTCCAGTACAACTCGGTGTACAAAGTATTCCTAGACTCAATAAATATGAAAATTACATTAAATATTAAAATTCAAACTCATACGGCAAATCGGCTTCAGTCTTGAATAGAATGGTAGAGGTTCTCAGCAAATGTCCAAGTAGCCCTTATATCATGACAGAGTTTGATCATATTAAAATCAGGTTCCACCATGACTAATGTGCCAACACATACATTATATCCGGTATAGGTGAAGACTTCAACGTTGCTGCACACCTCAAAATGCCAAGGAACTCTATGCCTCAGCACATCCAAGCGAGCTCCGCCTCGAATGAGCATGTTCCTATCACATGCGCATGAAAACTAGTGGGTTATCAGTACACAACCGTACTAGTGAGCTCCTCGCCCACCCACACAAAACCAACATGTTCATTTAGTGAGTGCAACTATTCTTTTGATTGTCTTTCTATTCTTGCCTTAGGATCAATTTCATGTTTAGACTCTTGGCCTATTCATGTTGCAACCAACGTGATCATACTATCAGATTCTTTAAGATCGTGCTACAAAAACCAGTCGTACAAACATCATGGCCGTGCCATAAGACCCATTTGTGTGACAACATTGAGGTCGTATCAACATAGTGTAACCTATTCATACTCGCCTTACGGTCTTCCCCGTTCTAACGTAAAATCGACTCAAACCATACTCATAAACTTATGTCATCGACTCAAACAACGATGCCATATCTCATATCGAAGCACGTGCCTCTACTATAGCCAAATCTTATTTGGGTTGCAAATCGTGCACATATTTTTTGACTCAATCTTGTCTTGCTTACACTTCCTGTGACTCAACCGATATCGTGCATGCAGATTGCCGCTCAGCACACTGAGTCATCTGTATGAAGGGTCACTGGAAATTCAAGCCATCTTAGACATGGCTTAGAATAGACGGCGACCATCCAGTGCAGGTAGCTAGCCCCACTAAAAGTCCCGAATCTTCTATGCGGTACAATCTAGCATAGTCATCTCTCATCCTCCTAGGCCGACATGATTCTGGTGCCCCGACGATTCATTCAAAGAAATGTACACCTTGTACACAAGTTGTCCATAACCACGCACCTACAATGACATCCAGACTCAACGTAAATGCATGACCTACTAATGATACTACTCAAACCTTTGTTTATCATCTCTTCTTTCCATACTCAAAAGAAATCCCAAGTCAGGGACTGCCTCGGCGACCCACGGTTGTGATGACTTTCCATGTTACATCTCTAAAATCCTAGGAACGTATATTATATAGCCTTTTTGTCAAGTGAACTGACTCATAATCTTAACCCAACTCGGGGACGACTATTTGATATCCTACTTAACATTGAACCAATTATGTTCTGTACGACACTACCATCCAAGTCATATCTATATGACGAGCCTTGAGATCGTGAAACCGTGTGGCTATAACAAGCTGTAAAATCGTAGGAACGTGCCTGCTATAACTTTGATAGCCCGTGGCATGACTTTGTCTAACTCAATCATGCGGTCGAAGGACCCAGTGCCAACTTTGAAAACCATCATTGAGAACATCTAAGAAATATTATGACATTTTTTTCAATGTTCTACACTCATATTTGACTCAATGGGATTATTCTCTTATCTATGTGGATTCATCTCTTTTATTATCAAGCATATTCAGTGCAATAAAAACTTCTATTATTAGTATGAAGGCCAAGTTGAGATAAATTCACCGAAGCCACCCAACTGAACGAAGAATTGTCTCGACCGCACAGGACTTCGAGCAAGATGTTACATAGCTAAGTCCAAATGTTATTGCATTTTGATTCCTCCAGTTGAACTGTGCGGGATGGGGCATTATATAATATACTACTCAGAAAAGTTTCGTCCTAGAAACATACTGAGTACATACTCATCGACTTATTATTTGATTCAACATTCAACGATTCTCGCACACACTCGGCCTATACGTTTCTTCAATCTGAGCCACGCTCGCACGTAGATATTTTTCACATGGAACAATTATATCTCAAATTTAGGGTAACTTATACTTGTCCCGTACACGGACAACTTAGTTTTAGGGCAAACCACCCGAGCGGTATTCGCAACAAATTTCTAAATCGTAATTTCATCAAGTCACTCGTTCGTCGTCTCCTAGTCGAAAGCCAGTATTACCCTTCCTTAATCGATCTCCGAAACTTGACTTGCATCAATGCCTCAATCAATATTCGCACGTATCGATATTCAAGTATTTCGTCTACCGATTTCACTATCTTCCGAATTCATCAATTTTGATACGCTACAATCAATACACAATGGTTCTTTCGATCACTCTCGTATGATATCAACATAATCATCCCGAGTATCCAGCCTAAGAAAATTTGACTTGTTTACTTCGAACCTGATCAATCAACATTCAAGTTCATTTTAAATCCAACGATCGCACTACCATCAATATTTTTTTGAAACACACGATTTCAAAATCCTTGATATATTTTTGTTCCTTTTGTCTTATTTGAATTCAACGTATCACTTAGTTGGATTGTGCACATATTTAAGGCATCACCAAAATATATGTATTTTAACCAAGCCTCGTGATAGAGAATCCACCATTACCACTAGAGTCGGATCGTGCACATATTTAGGCATCCCCAAAATATATGCATTTCAGCCAAGCCTCATGAGTGGTGTATCCACAAATTGGATCATTTTATCAACCAATACCAATATCCAATCCTATTAATCCTCAAGATTTTTTCAAGAACACTTCTAACTAGCTACCCTAACTCTGTAATCCACATAGGCGATGTTAAGGTCGATCGCAACAAGTCTATCTCTCCGCACATGAACGTCTGCCTAACGGCTAGGCTATCTTCACTAGGCTAAAGTCAAAGCCAGTACTGGCATCACCAATCCTAAACAATAATATCAAAACACTCACCTCCCAATTTTAGGGTCAAACCGTAGTCGATAGTACGTTGTCCTCCTACCCAAGCTCGCATCACTCCGATTTCTAAACTTCGAGCATAGATTTTTCTTATTCGTACTTGCAACGTTCAGTCCAAGGGTAAGAGTCATTCAGCAAAGCCATTCCTAGGGTAAATCATTTCACGATCATCCTCGATCATGACATGGTTTAACGATGCAAACTCAAAACTCTCAAACTCGCAATCCTCAATCCGTTCAGTAAACCTATCAGTCCAAATTTGTGTACCTCGCCTACAAAATGCCAAAGTCGTAATCCACCCATCAAAAGTCGCATTATCGATTTTCAATTCTCAAGTTGCATAACATCAATCATGATTCATCCATCGTAACATCACTCAAATTTTTAAACCTACTAATCATCAATATCGTGCATCTATCTCATCGTACAATCATACAATCGCCAACTATAATTTCCCCAGTCATATATTTCTCACATCAATGTTCATCAACTCTTGTCAACATTTTCATTTCACATAGTCCGACTATCATTTATTCATGTATACTTCAAGTTTATCTAATCAAGTAATCCAAACATTCATTACTATCAAATATCAAGTATAGCATCCATCTGAACAATAATATTTTACATGATCATCATTCCTCAAATTATAGTACTCCTGAGTTATCGTACATCAATCTTTGATACGTCTTAATACCATCAATGATATACATAACCTAACGATCTTCCTTTGTAACAAACTCTGAGTCGTGCAACTGATGCTATCATCCGAACTAGATATACCACAATCTCCTCAACATTCAAGATCAAATTCGATAACTATCCCTCGAACTAGTTACATAATCATTTAGTTCAAACCCAAAATCATGTATGTTCATCTGTCTATCTTAAGACATCAAGCAGCATATTTTCTCAAATCGTATTGTTCTATGCTAACTCAAGTCATCGAGCAACATCTATCCCAAATCCTTAGAGCCATTCTCGTATATTTGAATTATTTCTATGCACGCTAACTTCCAATTGTGCTAACTTTTTGTATACGATTCATATCGATTCCTCGAGTGAGTCATCCGTTCGTTACACCTTAACTTTTATTTGATTCAATCTATCTACTCCTTCCATTAAGATATCATAATCGACGCAATCCCAAACTGCTAGGCGTCGCCTTCTTGTTCATCTAACTCAAATCTTGCATGAGATATCTATAATCATGACTAACTCTGTCATACTCATTTCTATGGATTTGTACTACTCGTGTCTCTTGCTGATAGACCCATCGGCACACCGATCCTCAGTCGATCAACATCTCCAAGGCTATCCCATACACCACTCAAGGATGAAGTTACTCGATAAATCCTTGAAATAATTATTCGAATCACGATCGATCACTTTAAATCTTCATTCAAACTATTCCTCAAATATCAAGCACGTCCTGTCTTTATCGTATCGACAATATCGTCGTTCGATAGCATCTCTATCGCTAACGACCCAACATTCTATGAATAAAGTCTAACTCATTTTTATCTGACATAATTGAATCCTGCACACAATTTGCCAATGCCGATGCAATTCTTGGTGTATATGCCCAGCTCGACTTAGCCAATCGTGCCTTACGTGAACCCAGCTTTGTTCATCCAAATTTTCTTCGTACGATTTTAAAAAATATATACACTAATTATATAAAACATCCCGCGGATCATTGAGAGAGAGCGCACCAACAATATTGATTTACACAAATGACAATTAGCATGAAGACAATATCAAAGTTAAAGAATTCAATCGAAAGTCAAAGGACGTAAAGTTATGCTTCGATACTATTATATAATGCCCCGGTTCCGAAGAACCAATTGTCCTCGCTAGGGCGTGATGCCGCACGAGCCTAGGTTGCGCTCGTGCAAGGTGGGTTCCGTAACGACCTATTAGATCAGCTTACGACGGGGTCATCGCACAGAAGTCCCAAGTAGAGAAATTGAATAACACAAAGACATGTACAAAGTAAATACTCTTTATTGATATTAAAAAGAAGATTGCAAGGGCGCGAAGCCAAGATTACAAGTCATTCAAGCTCACTTTATCTCTTGATACAAATATTCAGCTCTCTTTCTTCTTTAAACTACAATCGCTCATGCCCGAAGGCTTACAACTTCGCGGGTGCTTCAGAAGACGATATCCATACATTATGTCACATATAGGTGAAGACTTCAACTCAGTCATACGCCTTAAAACGCCAAGAAACTCCATGCCTCAACACATCCAAGCGAGCTCTGCCTCGAGCGAGCAGGTACATGTGACGTGCGCATGAAAACTGTGAAGTACCTGTAGGCAACTCTAGAGGAGGGTGAATAGAGTACTTGTGACAATAATAATGAATTAAAAATTCAACTCTATTCAATCCCAAATAGCAAATAAATAATCAGAGTATAATTGCAGAAATTAAAAGAAGATTAGAAAGCATACACAGACACAACAATTTTTAACCTGGTTTTTCTCGTGGAGGACTAGTCCAGGCCTGAGAAATCTAGCTCAGGATTGAAATCCACTATTTTTGAAATTGCTTTACAACCACGTGCCTTTATACAGAAGAGCAAGCCAACTTCTTGAAAGATCGCTGAGGCAAAACTTAGAATTTTTCAAGTGACTTCTTCATGACTTTTGCACAAAACTTCTACTTGGCTCGCACCGAGCACCTTGTAGTCTTGAGAAGTTTTGTGGCTAGTAGATGAGAAGAGTATGGCTCTTTAGGATGTATAGGCTATAAGAGTAGAAGAGAAGAGAAGAGAAGATTGGATGAATTGAAATGGGAGAAAAGGGTGCCTATATATACTAGTTCTGGGAGGCAAAGTTCGGCCAGAACTCTGTCCAAAATTCAAAAATTATGGCCGTTGGACAACTTGTAATGAGCAATCCCTAAAGAGTAGCTCCTGGAAATTAGGAGATATAGTTCGGTCCGAACTCCGTGTGGGGGCAGAGTTCAGCCCGAACTCTGCCTCCTTGGAGACAGAATGCTCGTGGGCTGTTGGGCTTTAGTAGTTTGGCTTTTTGTTTGTGGAGCTTTTTGGTTATCTAGTCTATGGTTGAGGTACTCAGTGCGACTCAACATAAAATAGTCTAGACTCAATAAAAGTATAAAAATTACAGACTTCCGATGACAAGTTCCAGCAGTATTCGTCGAGCAGTCGTCGATGATGATTGTCTGACTTGATATGTGATAGTCATCTGATTTGTAGCTTGATTGCCGATTTATGTGTCGAGTTGGATCATGTCAAATATCGATTTATTAATTATCAAGATTTGGTTGACTGCGATCCAGTTAGGGTCAATAATATCTCCTATTTTGATAATTGACAAAATTGTGATGTTTGCGTATCGCAACATTCATACCTGGACACATATATAGCTCCCCCGTAGATGGACATTTCGGCTCCCCCGTAAATAAAGAAGTCCTGAAACAAGTACTAGTCCAAACAATACATAGCACAAATATTTATCCAGAATAGTTAAGCAAATATCACATATTCTTCCCCTTTGACATTTAGCAAAATGAAATAGAGACTCCCCCATAAAAACATAACCATGGTAAAAATATGCAATCACACAACCAAGGCTCAAATCCAACGTAAGAGATAACTAGCAAATAATCCAAATAGAAGCCATATAATCATAAAGTAGTACAAAGCAACGAGTTCAACTACATAACCACTGAATGAAAATGACAAAGTGCATAACCAAAAGAAATCCTAAGCATCAGCAACATCATAAAAGGGACCACAGCCATCACGGAGCACGGGAAGGTCCAACAGAGCCAGATGGGCCGCTGGTAGAGCGACGAGGATCAATAAATGCTGCATCGGGATCCATATACCTCCTGACCCAGGTGTCGTCGATACGGTAACCTTCGTGAGAAGGGTCCCGCACCATGGGGTAAGACACCATAGGATGAGTAGCCAGGGAGTATTGGATGTCATGCAAGGTGTTGCTGATGGCAGTCATCTGTAAGGTGGTGCAATAATCCATCTGAGTCCAGCGATCGTCCTCCAAGCAGAAATGATGATGCAGCATAGTCCGAATGGACTCAAGGGTAGCAGGAGGCTCGGGCGCAGGTTGTCCAAGAGCAGGAGGATCAGCATAAGCATCAGACTCGGAGTGCACAGACTCAGCAAAAGACTCAACAGCTACTAGAAGCCGCCATGCCTTAGACAGATAGGCAGTGGCAGGAAGGAAATGACACTCATCAAGGAGAATATGGAATGCACGAAAAATTATCGACAAATATAGGGCATAGACCAATGATCGAGGTCTCTTCCGTGCACTAACCATCCAGTCGATCATAGTGCACAAAAAGTTAAAAAGGGACATGAAAGTGGAGATGATAAAGTACAGAGATCTCAAGATAAGATACTTCATCGGTCGATCCCGTTTTGGGAAAGATCGTTGAGAAAATGATGCGATAAAGTTCATAGAAATATGGGTTAAGATATTTAGCCCGTAGCTTGCGTGGACGAGTGTTGGGAGTACACAAATCATCCTTGAAGCTTTCAAGTGACGATCCATCGGGAAATTAAAACTTGCGGGCATCGACGAGTTTCTTCCAAGAATTGGGTTCTGGGATCTCAAGATATCCGCAAGCTCAAAATCATCAAAAGTAATGTCGATACCTGTGACACGAGGGTAGATCCATGTGTCATCAAATGTTAGATTATAATAGAACATTTGGATAGCATTCAAATAAACTATAGATGAGGTAGAAACTAACTCATCTAAACAAAGATCATGGGACAATGAATCATAAGCCAAAAATATAGTAAAATTAATCGGATGACCAGCATACACACTCCGTGAACGAAAATCGGCAAACCATTCATTGGAAGCCTCCAATGATACAAAAATTTGTTCATTGAATGTGTTGGGGTCATGAGGTGGTGGTGGATTAAAAAGTGGATGTATTGGAGGAGTAAGAGGAGGAGAATGATTGGAAGATGAAGCACCTTCACTCCTTCTCCTCTTGCCTCTTCCAAAGAGTCTTGAAGCCATGGAGAATTTGAAAAATTGAAAGGAAATAGAGAATAATATGAAATTATACCTCACACAAATGAGAAAAGATGGAAAAGATCCCCCCAAAAGCTTTAGATCTTGAGTTTAAAAAGAAAAAGAGCTCTAAAAATGGAGTTTCTAGGGTTAGGGTTTAAGAAAATTATGTTTGGAGGAAGGTAGAAGAAGAACAAAATGAAGGGAAAGGGTTGTCTCTCGGGTTTAAGGTGTTTAGGAGCAGCCACACGGGTTAAATCTGGACCGTCAAATCAAAACAATGGGTGGCTGAGAATCAGAGAAGGTTCTGTGACTAAGGACACAAAGTTCGGCCCGAACTCTGTGTGGGGCAGAGTTCGGCCCAAACTCTGCCTCCATGGGCACAGAACACAAGAAAGGTTGAAAATGGCTAAGTCTTGATGGAAAAATGAATATAATTTGAATGTTTGAATTAACTAAGTCATAAACGTAATTAAACCGTATAATAAATAAGGATTTAAGACAGCGACCATTACGATAAAACTGCCATGGGTTAGCTGTAGGGGCCGGATCACAGCTAGCAGTAGTTCGAAGACTAATGCACCATGTCGCTTAGACTTTTGCGCCTTGTTATCAGAAGAACCCTTTCGGCTGGTACCCATAGCAAAGTCACCATAAAGGTTTATGTCATAATCGTTATTTACGCAGGCCAATTGATTTTATGACCGTTTCATCCAAAATTCTTAATTTACGACAAAGAAAGTTGAAGCGCTCGTCGGCCAGTGGTTTGGTAAAGAAGTCTGCTAGCCGATGTTCAGTGGCTATGAATTCTAAATTAATCGTGCCTTGTTAATGATCACGTAAAATATGATGTCTAATCTCTATGTGTTTAGTGTGCGAGTGACAAACTGGGTTCTTGGTCAGATTAATGGCCCTAGTATTATCGCAGAAATTAGGTATGTGCTTGAAACATAAGTTGTAGTCTTCAAAGGTTTGCCGCATCCACAGAATCTGTGCACAACAACGACCAGCTGCGATGTATTCAGCTTATGTTGTGGATAGTACGACAGAGTTCTGCTTCTTACTAAATCATGAGACTAACGCCTTTCCTTGCGAATAACACGTACCGCTGGTACTCTTACGGTCGACTTTACATCCCGTAAAATCAGCATCGGAATATCCGATTAAGTCAAAGGAAGTGGTTTTGGGATACCACAAGCCTACCGTAATAGTTCCTTTAAGGTATCTAAAGATACGCTTAACTGCGGTCATGTGTGATTCCTTAGGATTGTCTTGGTATCTAGCACATAAGCAAATACTGAACATAATCTCGGGGCGACTAGAAGTTAAATATAATAAACTACCAATCATACCTCGATAGTTACGTTGATCGATCAGTTTACCGCTTTTATCAGGTTCCAACTTTGTGGTAGTAGCCATAGGGGTGCTGATTGGTTTGATACTGTCAAGCTCAAACTTCTTCAGCATGTCCTTTACATATTTCAATTAACTGAAGAAGACGCCTAGCGAGAGTTGTTTGATTTGCAATCCAAGGAAGTAGTTGAGCTCCCCCATCATGCTCATCTCGAACTCATTCTGCATACAATTGGCAAATTTCTTGCATAGACCCTCATTAGTAGACCCAAAAATAATATCATCAACATATATTTGCACTAAAAGAATTGTGTCATCAAGAGATTTTATAAATAGTGTAGTGTCGACTTTCCCTTTTGAAAAAACCTTTATCTAGTAAGAAAGTACTCAGATGATCTTACCAAGCTCGATGAGCTTGTTTGAGTCCATAGAGAGCTTTCCTTAGTTTAAAAATATGGTCGAGAAATTTGTGATTTTCGAAACCAGGTGGTTGTTTGACAAAAACATCTTCTTTGATAAAACCGTTTAGAAAAGCACTTTTCACATCCATTTGGAAAAGTCCAAAGTTTTGAAAATTTACAAATGCACAAAGCATTCGAATGGATTCTAGTCGTGCAACAAGAGCATACGTCTCATCATAGTCGATGCCCTCCTCTTGATTGTATCCTTGGACTACGAGACGAGCTTTGTTGTGAGTGACTGAATCGTCCTTGTTTACTTTGTTACAAAAAACCTATTTAGTGCCAATTATTTAGTGGCCAGTAGGTTTAGGAACAAGTTCCCAAACTTGACTTCTCTAAAATTGGTTGAGTTCTTCTTGCATTACGGAAATCCAAAATTTATCATTAAAAGCTTCTAAAATGTTTTTAGGTTCTATTTGAGAAATGAATGTAGTGCTAGCTATAGTGTCTCTTACAGAGGATCGAGTAGTTATCCCTTTTGATATTTCACCTATTACCAAGTCCTTTGGATGAGAGAGAGTAAATTGGAACTTCTTTGGTAATTCCTTCGGAGAGCTGGTTTTAGACGTTATATTTATGGATGTCGAAGTTGATGGTTCATCATCGTCGTCAGGAATGACAGCTGTACTATTGTCCTCATCAAAAGTTACATTAGTAGACTCTTCAACAATCATGGAGCGTTTATTGAACAGTCTATATCCCTTACTCTTGGTCACACAGCCAAGAAGAATACCTTCGTCAACTTTGGCATCAAATTTGCCTAAGTTGTCTTTGGTATTCAGGATAAAGCAGCGACAACCGAACACTCTAAAATAAGAAACATTAGGAGTCCTACCAAACCAAAGCTCATAGGGTATCTTCTTCAAAATAGGTCGAATCAACACTCTATTCAAAATATGGCATGCTGTGCTGACAGCTTCTGTCCAAAAGTATTTCGGAAGAGAGAATTGATTTAGCATAACTCTAGCCATATCGCCAAGAGTTCTATTCTTCCACTCTACAACACCATTTTGTTGAGGAGTTCTAGGACACAAAAATTCATGACTAAAACCATTTGAATCACAAAACTTTTCAAAATCAGAATTTTTGAATTCGCCACCATAATCACTTCGGATACGAGTAATCATGTAGCCTTTTTCGGTTTAGACCTTTTTAGCAAATACTTTAAAAACAGAAATTTTTTACTTTTGTTTGTAAGAAAGAAAACCAAGTAAATCTTAAAAAAAAATTATCTACAATTACAAAAGCGGAGAGTTTTCCGCCAAGACTAGCTACTCTACTAGGACCAAATAAGTCCTTATGAAGTAATTGCAATGGTCGGGTAGTACTTACAGTGTTTATGGATTTAAAGAAAGATTTGGTAGCCTTATTCATTTCATATTCGGCACATACCGTGTCTTTCTTGAATATGATATCCGGCAGACCTCTGACTAGCTTGTTGGTTGATAGTTTGGATATAGTATCCATGTTGGCATAAAGGCATGAATAATGCTTTTCGTCTTTGTGAGCGTAAAGGCATCTTTCTGCACTGTTAGTATCACTAGATAGATAAAAAATATAAATGTTATCTTCCCTTATCCCCTCAAAAGTGATGTCTCCAGTTGATCGATCATAGATAAAGCATTTAGTTTTCCCGAAGTTAATATCATAACCATGATCAACAAGATGACTAATGCTGAGTAAGTTATGCTTTAACTCGGTCACTAAACGGACATCGTTAATGACAGGAGAGGGAGGATAACCAATTATACCGTTACCTATGATGTAGCCTTTAAGGTTATTCCCGAAGGAAATGTATCCTTCCTTTTTCATCGATAGTGTTGCAAATAGTTTTGTATTTCCAGTCATATGTCGCGAGCACCCACTATCGAGAATCCACTTGCTTCTAGTTGAAGAGGGAAGGTCCACCTACACCACGAGTATATATGACCTTCGGTACCCAGATTCTTTTGGGTCCTGAGAGGTTAGACTTTGGTACCCATGCATATATATTTCTATCAACTAATCTCCTAATCCTACATTATGGAGAAATATGTCCATGTAGGTTACAATATGTACATCTAGCATGCATGTTTATACTAGGAGCATATTGATAGTGATGTCTATAAGTAAGGTGATGATAGCTACGTGCAGCAGTAGAGTGAGTATGGTGACTGTATACAACAACAGGGTAATTATAATGATTATAGTGACTGTATGCAGCAGCACGACGATGATAATGATTACGTGTATGTGTCTTACGTGCTGCATGTGAATAGGTGTACATGAAAGCATGATTTTATGTAGCACATGGATGAGTGTTCTTGTGGTGACGTGCCTTTTTGTGTTGAGTTGGTACGTGTTTGTACGTGTTGTGACTATGAGACTGAACTTGCGGTTGAATAACCTTCTTGCCTAGTTTAATCTCTAATTTCTTTGAAACAACATTCAACTCATCACATTTAGCAGTAAAATCGTGTATTCTACCTGTAGCAATTTTGAACTTATTTTTCTCTTCAGCAAGTTCTTTGTTTAAAGCCGTGATTTTAAGTGTTTGTTTCTCAATGATTGATTCGACATCGTGTAAGCTTAATTTAAGCTTGGATACCTCTTCAGTGTTTTTCGTGGGTGTAGTGTTTCTAACATCTTCTCGTAAACATGAAAGTCTATGGATCTCGGTTTCGTAGTCCTTGATCTTATCCTTTGCCTGTTTATATTTATTGATTACCTTTTTGTGATCTTCAAGTAGATCACCAAAAGCATCACCAAGTTCATCAAATGAGAAATAATCAAAAGAATTTTTTACTTTTTCTGAAGTTGCCATTAGACAGACGTTAGCTGTGTTTTGTGGAGAGTCTTCTTCCTCGTCTGAATTACTAGCCTCGCTTTCATGCCAGTTGCTAGTGTTAGCATACTTCCTTGTAGTTGGCTTTTTGTACGGCTTCTCATATCTGCTTTCCTTCTTTGCTAAGGGACAATCTTTCTTGACATGTCCCGTCTTTTTGCATCCGAAGCAGGTGGGTTCTTCCTCATCTCTCTTTGTTCTCTCTTCTTTTTGTTGAAGCGTAGAAACTTTTTGAAGTTTCGAACTAAGAAAGAATGATCGTCACCTTCGGAGTCGTCGTCATCAGTGTCTTCTGGGCTTGTTCTTCGGC
The DNA here is from genome assembly GCA_029216955.1 of Iris pallida. NCBI lineage: Eukaryota > Viridiplantae > Streptophyta > Magnoliopsida > Asparagales > Iridaceae > Iris > Iris pallida. Next base: position 4,464,191 of record JANAVB010027995.1, read on the forward strand.
GATGAGCTCTCAATGCAATCTCCTTCTCTTTTGGAGGTATTTCTTCGAAATCTTTTAGATCGAGCTCATGCATCATCAACTTGCCCATCAACGTTTCTAGTGATATTGCCGTGAGATCATTGCCTTCGATGATCGCCGTGAATTTGGGGTTCCAGACCTTCGGTAATCCTTGTAGCACTTTGCGTATCTTCTCATGGTTGGAATCACTACAACAAAAATACCCTTTAATGACGGCTAAAAATCGTCATTAATCATGAACCGTGACACTTTTTTCTTAATCCAAGCGTTATGAAATCGGGTGTTATAAATGTTTTTCAAAGCGTTATAGATAAATCGTCCGAAAACGTCATTAATAGATTGAATTTCTACTACGTTCTATTTTTAAAGCGTTATGGATAGTTATGTAAAAACGTTATGACTATTTAATATGGTTGGAAGTCAGGATATTTTGAAAGCGTTATGATTGGACATTTGTATAACATTTATAACGCTCTATACTGCATGTTATACATTCCAAACCATGCTCAATTCAATTCGAAAACAACCACTTAATTTGAACCATATTCACAACAAAACATTGAAATGTAACATTAATCTCTATTTCATTGTCTCAAAATAGGGTACATTCCATTGTCTCAAAATAGAGTACACTTTAGCTATCATTCCACATTTCTCAGGCCATATATATATACATCTTCACAAAAATCTATAGATCAGTATCCAATATAGCTAGTACACTTTACATCAAAACTATCCACATATCCCACACCAAAACATACAACTTAGTCACATGAAGACCTGTGTCCACAGCACATGTACCCTGCAAAAGATAAAACAAGGTTTAATAAATGTGATATAATGATGTATATATATGTAACTATAGGATCTTGAATGATGTATAAGTCCTGATTAAAAACACACATTAAGAGGAAAATCCATAACAGTTCTGATTAGTAACTATTTCAGGCTCCTAAAAAAACCATTTGGAAAGAAACTCTCACATGACATTGGCTCTAGCCAACATACCTTTTGAATAAAATTGTAGGATGAAAACAAGGTTTAGCCAGTACCCAATTAACACTATAGTCCTAAATAAAGTGACAGATACATAAAGGTTACTGCAGAAGGCAACAACTTATGGTAGTTGGAAAAAACCCTTATAGTTGAATCACAAATAAAACTAGGCAACAAGTTTAGGTTGCTGCAGAAGACAACAACTTTGGTGAACACGATAATTAAATAGATAGAAATAATCCAATTTCAGACCTCAAGATCAAAATAATTTACCTACGTTAGAAAAATGCAGGTTAACAGAAAAAATGGCAAGATTCAGCATTTGGATTCATGAAACTAAGCCTTCCCTCCTTTTGCCTTCTTCAATGTAGAAAAAAAAAGTTTTCTAGGTTCATGTACTTCCTAACTGCAGAAATCAGAGCCCAAATACATCAAGTAGTGATCTCTAGAGTCAAAATAATTTCTATCTTGGTGAAATAAAACGTACAATTGTTATGAAAAAAATACTTATAATTTTGGATGTTTCCTTTAACAGAGAACTTAGAGTGTGTCCATGTACCGGTGCATACTTCACAATCTCATAACTGAGATGGTACTAATAGCAGTGGAATAAAATGTGATGAAGCAAACTAAATTTGTTGATATCCAAAAAAATGTGCTCAAATATATCGTGTGTCTGAACACTTTTTCGGACATGTTGTTCTTGACTGTCCAACATTGAGATACATAAAACAATACTGATTCTATCAAACACTAGTGTGCCATGCCCATGCCACGGCATGCTCGACATAGAATGGACAATACCTGTACGCTCCCAGAGTACTCTGTCATGTCGATTATTGCTATATATCAACATATTCTTTCATGAAAACTAAAAAACTTGCAAAGTAGCGCAACCATTTATTTTCCCCAGATAATGACCTAAGCAATGTGCTTGTGCCCCCAAACAAAACCCAGAAAGGACCATTTGGATATTTTCTAAGGATATCTTATCCATGAAAAATAATCGACAGATAATCCCCAAATTGCTCACCTAAATCTCCATCAAATTATAAGAAAACAAGCACTCGAACAAAAAAAGGACCCGAAATCTGACCTTGAGATTGGAGAACCGCTTGATTTGTTGTTGTTGCTGCTGCTGAAGTTGTATGGAGTCGAAATTAGGCTTCGAATAGAGGTTCAGCTAAGGGATGTAGGCAGTGAGTGATGGCTTCGACGTGATTTCCAGATCTGATGTGGGCTCGCTCTGATGAGTGGGTAAATGACCGTTCAAATGGTCTTTTCGTCGGTAGCTAACATGGCAATCTTCTAGTGAGCAAGTGAAAGGCCTCTCATATACACAAAAAAAAAATATTTGAAGTTCAGAATCTTACACAAAAAAACTATGGTTATACAGATGGTGATTATACAATTAGGTTAAAAAGGTCATATAGAAGAAAGTGTGTTGGTTGCAAATCAGGCATGACAGATTTGCAAATTTAGATTAGTAGTAAAATAAAATAGTGCAAATTTAGGTTAGTAGTAAAATAAAATAAAATAGTCACAGTGTCACTGCATATGTGCAAATTTAGATTAGTAGTAAAGTAAAATAGTCACAGTATCACGAGGCTCCCTGCTTATAGCCTTCGCACGGTAAAAAAAGTAGCTAAATGTAAATATATAAGTTTAGAAGTAGATAGAAGTTAAGAATTTGTAGCAAATAATACATTTGTGCCATTTCAGAACATTAGCAAACAAGAAATTGTTAGTGTTACAGTTCAGTCAGTTAACAGCAGGAATCAAAAGATATACTAAGCATATACAGACAACTAATCAGAAGATTTCAATAAATTAATTATAACTTGAAACATGGATTCAAAGTTTTCAAATTGTGCACTAGTACATACAAACTTGCTCAAACAGCAATAGTAGATCATTCATTTTGTGGCAAGAGCACAAGAAACATGTAAGGGAAATAAACTTAAATGGTGCAAATAGTCGTTGAACATTATGTAGTTCAGTCCAAATAAGCACCAGAGTACTGAGAACGACGTAGTAGAGGTCTTGAAAATATCTATATATACATTCAATGTAAGATAGAAACTTACCGATGAATGGAATTTAAATCAGCAGCTAGTTCTCCTCTCAAAGCATTCCACAGAAGGAGTTTCCCATCCCCTCTCCCACTGCTTGTCGAAACAAGGCCTGACAAACCAAAAACTCTTTTTCTTTGTATATTTTGGTGTCGCCGTATCGTAACTGAGACATGTTACATAAGGAGATAACAAGGACAATGCACTTTTCTTGGAGCAACTGATCTTCTTAGAGATAACTATTCAAAGTTACCATACTGAACCTCAAGTTTCCTGCAGAAGGATGTAAGATGTACAATTCTCAACCAGGATAATATCTTCAAATATAACCATCATAGAGCGCAACTAAATCTATCAAAGCAGGCTCTAGGGAATTGCTTGATTGCAAATATACAACTTTTTTCCGGCACATGCAAGTTTAAGAATGGTAGGAGATATAACTTGTACATGTAGACCACTATGATGAAAAGCTTTCTGGAAAACAAGCTTGCAGGAAAGGAGATAAATATGAGAATTTTTTTAAGTAAAGGTTCTTAATTAATGACTGTTTTATGACAGAACGATGAGCAGGAACAATGCACAGTTAACCTATTTTAGTACTCTATTAATCTAGTATGACAGAATGATGAGTAGGAACAATGCACAATTTCAATCAGCTGAAGTGATCATCTAATTTGGATGAAGTCCAAAGAAGCTTACAAACCATCATGTCATAAAATTTACCATGTAGAAGGCGAGATTCAGAAGTGGGTGATCCAGGACGTCCAGAGATGCATCAGAATCAAATGCAGATAATCCAACCTGCAATAAGAAATGCAATTAGATAACAAAGATATTAAAAATAACATGAATTGCAATTGTTCTGCTACACTCCATTACAAGTCTTTCGCAAATAAAGAAACAAAAGGAAAATTGGGACTAGATCTGCAGCACATTAGATGAATATGCAGTTCACACGAGGTCCAAAATCCACTACAAGAAACCAGGGTGTCTTACAACGGTCGAAAACTGTTGCAAATATAATATAATCCGTTGTAAAATCATTCTGCAACAGTTATTAGAACCATTGTAAATTCGAGCGTTGCAGATTCCTCTTACAACGGTTATAGAAGGTTTTTGTAACATTTTTATAAATAGTTACAAATAACGTATTATGCAACGGAGCTCACGTTAATGCATAACGGTTACAAGGTGTTGTCAATACTATATTTGGCAACGATTAGGAAACTATTATAAATATTGAGTAAAGCACGATGGTTGATAACTGTTGCCTAAAATATTACATGTAACGGTTAAAAATTGTTGCGAATAATAGGCAACGGTCAATAAAAAATACTTTTTTTCTCTAATGGTGCTCGAACTCCCAACCTCCTAGATCACATGCCTCTGCTATACCACTAGGCTACAGGCTCATTTGTATATAAATACTTATATATATAATATATATGTACTTATATCATTTTTATCAATTGAAGCTTTTGGATCGATGTTAAATATATTATCTAATATTTTTGTTAGCGAACAAGGAACCAATTAATACGAGTAATTCTAATGATTAAATCCCTTTTGTGTATAAATAAAATTCAAATTGTAAATTGAATTTGCAACGACTATAAACAAACTATTACAAGATCAATATTTTGTAATAGTTGTTTATTCTTTTGACAATGGTTATCATAAACGTTGTTATTAAACAAAAAATGGTAACTGGTAGCATAAATCATTGCATAATTATTATAAATAATAAGCCCACTCACAACAGGTTGTAAAAATTGTTGTGCAACTGTTGCTAATAGTGAGCCTTTTTATAAGGCTTTATGTAATCGTTGCAAAATATTAATAAATTTGTAACAAATACTTAAAACCCTTGCATAATCGTTGTCCATTCAACTCGTTTTGACAACACTTTCATAAAACTGTTGCTTGACCGTTGTAAAAAAAGAAAAATGTTTAGTAAGTGTTTATGAACCGTTGTAAAAAATGTATTAGGCAATGGTTAATCTATAACCATTGCAAATATATTTAATTTAGAAACGGTTATTTCAACCGTTACGTAACTGTTGCAAATTATAGTTCCAACAACATTCATAAAAGCGTTGCACTAAAACCGTTACAAAATAGGGGTATTTTTTGTAGTGATCATATGTTCCTCTAACAAGGTCACATATAGGATCCTACTGAATTATCCCCCCTGCCCCCTACAAGTATATTAAAGTCTTTTCATTGCTGAACAGCACATTGTTCAATGGAAATAATTTGCCTACGGGAATATTGGAGCTGTCCAGCTAATGATCATAGTCCTATAGATATGATACGTTGAACTTTTATTCGTTAGTTTACATAAAAATTTCTGTATAAGGTCATGTATGAAGCATTTTTTGTAGGATGGGAACCTGTGATCCTAATGCAATTTTTAATACTGCTCCTCAATTGACACGTGGCTGCATCTTGTCCAGGCATCGGAATGAGGATGGATATATGCACCTATATAAATGAAACAGACCAGAAGTAAAGGATCAAAAAGTTGATGTCAACAAGGGAAGTGAGTAAATATAGCATCAAAAGGATACTCAAAGTAAAGCGGCAGGGTTTCTGAATTCGTCAAACTTGAAAGCCTCGAGTGTTCCAAACTAATGCAGTAACGCATATCTTTATAATTCTCTTTTTTCTTTTTTTACTTAAAGAACAACAAAAGAGTTCATACATTCAAACTACCATTCATAATCCAGAACTAGTAATTTTTGGGGAGGAAAAAATCAAAAGAAACCATAAAGGCATAAAGTGAGGTGCTGCTCCTTGGGAAAAGGTATTTGCATTGGCATGCAACTCTGGAAGATAGGGAATTGCTATCTTGATGTTTGTTTCTTCAGAACTATAAATTGAAATTGGCTTGAAACTTCAATTAAGCATCAAAGATACTCACCACAAAACATCTCACAACAAAGCAGGTGAAACATATTGCTGTCACGGATCCAACCTGAAGCACGTCCAAACAAACCAAAGAGTCATTCTCTAAAAAAAGAAACCATTTTTTTTCTGCTTGAACCAATTAGTAATAGTTTCTGGTACTCTATTAATCTCCATGAAAAGAATAACTATGGAATAAATGTGCACAGAAGTTTCTCATAGTTGTTACAAAAAGTCCAAAAGTTATACAACTAAAACCATGAGTGCATGTAAATAAATTAAGTATGGAGTGCTTGTGCCTACCTAAACTATCTTTCACCTAATCTTTCTACCATATATTCAGATTCAAAGAACAAAATCAGATTGTTCATCGCTTATCGCAAATTCGAAATTGAGCAATTTCTATCATTATTCGGTATTCGAATTTTAGTTTCTTAAATTTTGTTAGAGATTAAATTGTTTGCTCATTATTTTCAGTGAAGCTTCCGTGCAAAAATCTTTGAATATCTTGTGAATCGATCCATATCAAACTATTCTATATTAATAAGATCTAAAATTAGGGGAAAAAAGAGAAATCACCTGAAGATTAAAAATAAAATAAACAAAGAGGGGTTTGAGAATTACTTTCGAGTAGATCAATCACTTTATTGCACAGGTCTTCATCGGTGGCTTTTTCCTTCATGCCACCATCATCGTTTTCGTCGTCGTCAGCATCGTCGGATGAGCCGCTTCTGCTGTGCAATTGGGAAGAAAACCTAAGCTGAAGCTTACAAATAAAAAAGAACAACAAGGGGATATTGCTTGCTTGCTTGCTGCTGTGCAATTAGGGAGAAATTAGGGCATTTTACTAAAATCAAGTGAGGCAGAAATTAGGGCACAAAATAAGAAATAATTTAGGACAAACCTTGGGAAGCGGGGAGCGGGCTGAGGGGAGTTGGGGCGCGGGGTGCGAGGAGCGGGCTGAGGGGAGTTGATCGGGAGCGGGGAGCGGGCTGAGAGGAGTTCGGGAGCGCCAGAGCGGGCGGAAGGGAGTTGGGGAGCGGGAGGAGAGAGAGAAGGAGAAAGAGAGTAAGTGCGGGAGAAGGGACTTTTCGACTTAAGTGCGGGAGTAAGTACGGGAGAGTCGAGATTTCGACTTAAAATTTGTGTTTTTTTCATAACGCTCGTACCACTGAGAGACAATCAATAACGCTTTTATAGATAACCGTCATATATTACAGTCTTGCTGAACTTTGATAACGCTTCTTTATCAGCCGTCATTAAATCCCCTTATCAAGCGTCATTAAAGGGTATTTTTGTTGTAGTGAATAATCTTTTCCAAGAGAAGATAGCGGGTTGACGATGTCGAGGTATTTGGTGAACATTTGAGTGATCATCTCATTTGGCTTTATCTTGAAAGCCTCGTACTCCTGTGTCAGACGACTGACTTTTGATTCTTTGACTTGAGTGGTCCCTTCATGAGTCACCTCCAAAAGCTTCCATACTTCGTGAGAGGTGGTGCATGTGGAGACCCTGTTGAATTCAATCATGTCTATGGCACAAAAAAGAGCATTAATAGCCCTAGAGTCTAGACTTACATGTTTTTTCTCCTGATCAGTATACTTGTCGTGGGGTTTCTCGACGAGACTCCCCTCGACAGTTATTCTGGGAGGTTTCTTGTAGCCATCAGTGACTATAGTCCACAGGTCAAAGTCTAGAGACTTAAGATAAAAAATCATTCTAGTCTTCCAATATGTGTAGTTGGTCCCATCAAATAGGGGTGGCCTATTTGTGGATTGACCCTCACCATAGTTTGTAGAGATGGGTTGTATGGTTGCCATGGATCAACTCTAGGATGTAAATCCTGTATCAAGAGAACCTGGCTCTGATACCAATTGAAGTACGTGTTGGCAACTCTAGAAGGGGGAATAGAGTACTTGTGACAATAATGATCAATTAAAAAATCAACTCTATTCAATCCCAACTAGCAAATAAATAATCAGAGTATAATCGCGGAAATTAAAAGAAGATCAGAAAGCATACATAGACAAAACAATTTTTAACCTAATTTCCCTCGTGGAGAACTAGTCCAGGCCTGAGAACTCTAGCTCCGGATTGAAATCCACTATTTGTGAAATAGCTTTACAACCACGTGCCTTTACATAGAAGAGCACGCCAACTTCTTGAAAGATCGCTGAGGCGAAACTTGGAATTTTTCAAGTGACTTCTTCAAGACTCTTACACAAAACTTCTAATTGACTCGCACCGAGCACCTTGTAGGCTTGGAAAGTTTTGTGGCTAGTAGATGAGAAGAGTATGGATCTTTAGGATGTATAGGCTATAAGAGTAGAAGAGAAGAGAAGATTGGATGAATTGAAATGGGGAAAAGGGTGCCTATATATACTAGTTCTGGGAGGCAGAGTTCGGCCAGAACTCTGTCTAAAATTTAAAAATTATGGCCGTTGGACAACTTGCAATGAGAAATCCCTAAAAATTAGCTCCTAGAAATTAGGAGACAGAGTTCGGCCCGAACTCCGTGTGGGGGCAGAGTTCGGCCCGAACTCTGCCTCCTTGGAGACAGAATGGTCATGTGCTGTTGGGCTTTGGTTGTTTGGCTTTTTATTTGTGGGGCTTTTTGGTTATCTTGGTTGAGGTACTCAGTGCGACTCAACGTACAATAGTCTAGACTCAAAAAAAGTATAAAAATTACAGACTTCCGATGACAAGTTCCAGCAGTATTTGTCGAACAGTCGTCGATAATGATTGTCTGACTTGATATGTGATAGTCGTCTGATTTGTAGCTTGATTGACGATTTATGTGTCGAGTTGGATCATGTCAAATATCGATTTATTAATTATTAAGATTAGGTTGACTGTGATCCAGTTTGGGTCAACAAACTGGTGGATTGTCAGTACAGAACTGTGCTGGTGAGTGAGCTCCTCGCCCGCCCATACAAAACTAATTCGTTTATTTAGTGAGTGTAGCTATTCGTTTGATTGTCTTTCTATTCTTGTCTTAGGATCAATTTCATGCTTAGACTCCTGGCCTATTTGTGTTGCAACCAACATGACCATACTATCAGATTCTTGAAGATCGTGCTACAAAACCCAGTCATGCAAACATCGTGGCTGTGCCATAAGACCCATTTGTATGACAACATCGAGGTCGTGTCTCGCAACACAGTGTAACCATTCATACTTCCCTTATGGTCTTTCCCGTTCTAACGTAAATTGACTCAAACCATACTCATAAACTTGCGTCATTGACTCAAACAACGACGTCACATCTCGTGCCATAGCACGTGTCTCTGGTTTAGCCAAATATTAGGCTTCATATTTGGCTTACAAATTATGCACATATTTTTTGACTCATGCTTATACTTCATGTGGCTCAATCGATACCGCGCATGCGAATTGTCGCTCAGCATACCGACTCATCTATATGAAGGGTCACTGGCAATTCAAGCCATCTTGGACATGGCTTAGGATAGACGACGATCATCCAGTACGGGTAGCTAGCCCCACTGAAAGCCCTGAATCACTTATGCGGTACAATCGAGCTTAGCCGTCTCTCTTCTGTAGAAACGAATTATAAAACGCAATACTCTAGAGGGGGTGGATAGAGTAGGCAACGAATTTTAGCTAATTTAAAATGTTAGAAACAAGATCACAAATAATATATCAAAGTATGTAAATGTAAAGGCAGAGATCAGAAAGCAAACGCAAAGACGGCGATGTATAATGGTTTCCCTTTTGTGAGGACTATTCTAGTCGATAGTACTCTAGCTTTTAATTGAATCAACTATTGGAAAATACCGCAAGTTTTCATACGAAGTCCTTGTAACTTCTACAATGCGATCTTTGATACGAAGTACTCGACCAACTTCAATTGTGAAATGTCTTTCTTCAATCAAGTCTCTGATTACAATCCCTCTGAAACTTCTAGACCGTACCGCACTGGCAAATCGACTAAAAGATTGTAACTGGCTTAGGATTTGAAAATGAAAGCTTTAGAATACTTTGGAACACGTTTAAGCTTAGAGAGAATAGATAAGAAAATGAATGAGTGGGTTGAAATGATTAAAATCCTTCTCTATTTATAGTTTTTCAAAGACAGAATTCTGGTAGAATTTGGGCAGAATTTGGGCAGAACTCTTTGAGAAAATCTCGGCAAATAGCCGTTGCATCTGTAACTACAGGAGGACCAAGTTCAAAATCTAAACGACACTAAACGAATTCTGGCCGAACTCTGGCCGAATTCTCCTAGGGCCAATTCTGATTTTTGGGACATTTTGTAAAACTGATTTTGGGTTTTGGCTTGTTGAAAAGTTTAAGCAGTTAGAAGCTTTTGTAAAATAGGCTATTTTCAAAACATAAGATATTTTTGAAAATATTTTGGGTAGCCTATTTGCCAGTACGACTTTGTATACAAAGTATTCCTAGACTCAATAAATATTAAAATTACATTGAATATGAAATACAGACTCATACGGCAAAAATAGCTCCAGTCTTGAACATAATGGTAGAACTTCTTTAGCAGTTGTCCAAGTAGCCCTTATATCGAGATAGGGTTAGATCAGTTATTAAAATCAGGTTCGACCATGACCAATGGGCCAACATCTTCCTCCTAGGCCGACATGATCCCTGTGCCCCGACGATTCATTCGAAGAAGTATACGCTTTGTGCATAAGTTGTCCATAACCACGCACCTTATACGACGACATCTAGACTCAACGTAAATGTATGGCCTACTGATGATACTGCTCAAACCTTTGTTCCTTATCCCTTCTTTCCATACTCAAAAGAAATCCCAAGTCAGGGACTGCCTCGTCGACCCACAGTCGCGATGACTTTCCATGTTACATCTCTAAAATCCCAGGAACGACTATTGCATAGCCTTCCTGCCAAGTGAACTAACTCATAATCTTAACCCAATTTAGGAATGACTATTTGATAGCCTTCATACTTAACATTGAACCAACTGTGTTTTGTGCGATACTACCATCCAGGTCATACTCTATATGACGAGCCTTGAGGTCATGGAACTGTATAGCTATAACAAGCTGTGAAACTGTAGGAAAGTGCCTTCTATGACTTTGATAGCCCATGGCATGACCTTGCCTAACTCAATCGTGCGGTCGAAGGGAAAACCATCGTGGAGAACATCTAAGCAACATTATTATACTTGTTTCTCCATATTCTACACACATAATTGACTTAATAGGATTGTTTTCTTAGCTATGTGGATTTATCTCTTTTATTATGAAGCCTATTCAGTGCAATAAAATAAATCCTGTTATAAGTGTGAAGGCCAAGCTGAGGCAAGTTCACCGAAGCCACCTACCTGAACAAAAAATTGCTTCGACTGTGCAGGACTTTGAGCAAGCTGTTGCATGGCTAAGTCCAAATTGTCACGACCCGCACCCACTTTTCGGATGCGAGTGCGTGCGCAAGTCAGCATATGCCGCAGTGTCGACGGTAAAACGTTGTCTAGACCACAATGCTCAAAATCATAATAACAATATTATTTGCTTATTCATAAAACTAAATCAACTACAATATTCAAATGATTACATTTGATTAAAATATACAATATCTCACAAATTATAGAAAAGATAACTAAATGAATACTCAACTATCTAACTAGTCTCTAGGTTTGGCCTTCAATACAGTTATATCTCCCCCAAGGATCCTATGCATAGAGTAGCAAGCGACTAACCTGAAAAATTAGTTTCCTGTCAGGAATGGAACGAGTACATTCTAACATTAGTTCCAATAATTGACAAAATCTATAAAACATTAAATAATATTGAAATACATGATGGATGGATAAACAGAGAATCATGGTATGAAACATGTGAGTATGAGCAGGAGAGCATAATAATAAAGATAAGTAAGTAACAGTAATAAACGACTGAAACAGAAAACAATATATAGTAAGACTGCATCTAACTAGTGAGTTGAAATACCACTTTCGACATGTAAACAGCTAAGGGGTAAATCCGGCATCCTGCACGTGTCGTGTGTGGCTGCTATCATTCACGATTAGACCAATGGGATGGAAAGGGTATATTTACATGTCTGCTAATGTATTTTTCTGCCCGACTAGTACCCATAGATTCAAACAGGTGATGAACACGGTAATACATTAGTCACGAAAAATAACATGTAAAGACTATAACTACTACATCGTATAACCATCTTTTCGAGAATCAACAGAAAATTAATATAAGACAATACTCAATACACGAATCATAGAAGTTATCAAATATAAAAACTATCAAATAATTTACTCGCCTGGGGTCCTTAGCTAGTAAAACCGATAATTCCATTACGTTCGGAATAGACCATTTGGCTAGGTTGATGTGATGGAGTCCAAAGTTGGCAAAAGAAGTAGAAGTATGATCAACATGATTAAGGATTTATCTAATTGAATAGGGAATTTAAAAAGGAAAATCCTAATAATAGTATATATATATATTTATTTATTTAGAAAAATACTTATAAACTATTTTAGGAATTATTTAAAATATTCAAAAACCATGTTTTACTATTAAAATAATTAAGATAAATACTATTTTGACATATATGTATATTTTTTTTCATAAATGCCAATAACCATAAAACTTATGATAGAAATAAAAGTAATAATAATAATAAAGTTAATTTATATATATATATATATATATATATATATATATATATATATATATATATATATATATATATATATATATATATATATATGTATGTATAAATCAATATTTTTATAATAGATAATACTAATAGAATAATACTTAAAAGTATCCTTCTCCAAGAGTAACAATAATAAAATAATATTAATACTAACATCTAAAATCATTAAAAGGAATAAAAGCCTTGCATTTTTATGTATACCTAAATAATCTAAAAGCCCATAAAACTTTTACATATATAGAAATTTAAAATATTAAAGCCCAAATTAATATATATTGAATCTAACATATTTAATCCAAAATTCGAGCCCAATAGGCCCCATAAGGACCCAATGGAAACCCAAAATATTAATCCAAAATATTAAAGCTTAAGAAATCTAAATTTCATTCCCCAGGCCAAGGCCCAGGGTTGAGCATAAAGACAGAGCCCATTATAAATACATAAATGCTCAAACCTACTTAATAAAAAAAATGAATAAAAACTTAATTTTCTCGTGGGCTCAGGCCTAAGCCCAATAAATCTAATTCTACCCAGTATCAAAACCAAAATCAAATAAAAGTAAAGAATAAAGAGAAAAAGGACAGAGAGTGGAGAGTCTCCAGAGAGAGGGAGAGAGGAAGAAGAAAAAGAGAAAAAGGGAATGGAGGTCGAGAGGGAGGGAGAGTGAGATCTCACCGCGAGGTGTGCTCCAGCGTGGCGTGGCAGGAGCGTCGACGGCGGGGCTCACCACCGGGGGTGCGCACGCTGGCACGGAGGCGGGCGGAGCTCGAGGCTGGTTGGCGCTGCTCTGGAGCTGCCACAGGAAAAGCGACACTTGACCGTGGTCGACGCTACCGGCCAAGTACGTCGTGGTGGTGGTGGTTATTTGATGGTGGTTGTAGGGAAATGATGATGGTGGATTCTTACCGGTGGTCGGACAATGTGGCAGGGGAGATGGGTTGGACGTGTCTGATGTGTCGGACACAGGGGTCTGTAATTGTAATGTATTACAATGGAATGAGATTGAAGGGACACGGACACACGGGTTCGGACACGGTTGTGATGGTGGTGGCGGTGACAGATGGCTGTTTGGTGTCGGCTATGTGATGATGTAAACGGTGGTGAACAGAGGAGGGGACGGGGCTTGTGTGGGGCGGCCTGTGGTTGTAAGGGTTTGGGTCGACGGTGTCGATGTGGTTGGGTCGAGGGATGGCGGTTCTGATGATGATGGTGCTGGAACAGGGGGTGGTTTGGGTATTGCAGGAGAGACGGGTCTGTCGGTGACTGAGCGGCGGAGGTGGAGGCCAAGGCTAGCGATTTATGTACGTAGAGAGAAAGATTTGAACCTAGGGTGTATTTGAACATAAGAATTTATGTGGGAATGGATTTCCTAAGTCTGATTAATAGGAAGGAGTTATATATCTAAGTATGATAGTTTAGGATTAAATATAGAAGATTGAGAGAATCTTATATAGAGAAAAATCAACCAGCTGGATATATTTTATTTTATCTCTCCGAATATTATTAGGATATGGATTAGTTATGTGTTTATTCGTATATCTATATTTATATATCCTATACACATAGGTCTTTATTTAATCAAATCCTAGAACTGGTCATACTAATAACAACAATTAATTTAAAATAATAACTAATATCTCTAATAATATTTTAAATAGATTTTAGAAAATCAAGTCTTTAAAATAATGGATAGCAATAAACCAAAATAATTTTACAAGTATATTATCATAATATTAATTTCTATCAAAATAATTTAAAGCACATTAGTATAATTCAAATTCTAGTTCAAATAAGTAGTCATCCTAATAGTTTAAAAATAGTGGTACCATCAAAATAACTTTAAGGTATATTTTTATTAATAAAACTTAAATTAAAATACATCGATAGATCTTTTGATTGTTTCCAATAATACTTATGATTTTCAAAAGCCATTTTTTTGAAACCAATCTTTTGAAATCTCAAACTTGATAACCAAATATCTTTCGAAATTCATAACAAAATTCAAGAATAATATTTTTATTAAAGCTAAATACTATTTTCAAACCATTAATTTAAACTAGTTGTCAAAATAAAATTAGTAGCAAAATAACGCTTATATGCTTCAAGAATAATTTATTTTCAAAACGTGATAAAATAAAATAAAATTTTGAAAATTCGGGAATATGGTTTACAAATCTACCCACCTTAGAAAATTTTCATCCTCGAAATTTCAAAGAATACGATTAGGCATGATTTATGAATATAATCAAAAATGATATGATCAATGGTCAAACGAGTTAGATCGTGACCTTAAGAAAAGATACCATATGGCACGATTAAGGTATAGTCAAAGGGTCTAGTCACAATGGTCAAGGATATATTCGAAATAAGATTAGCTAAACAAGAAGAAGTCGTTAGGCACGATTAGCTACTATTGGAATTATATAGGCATGGTCAAAATTTAGACACAGTCTAAACATGATTAAAATTACTTTGATACATCTAAGATGTAGTCATGATCAAGGTTAATCATGTAAGTCATCCAAGCATGATCAAAATTTAGAAAAAATTGGCACGAGCTTGAACAAGATCAAAATAGTCATGATCATAGTGGAATAGAATTATAATCATTAGCAATAATTGAGTCGAAGTATAGGCACGTTCAAAGTCGTTTAGAAACGATCAAAGTTTAAATTTGTTTGGCACGATTAACTCGATTAACTATTTAAGCAATATTACTTAGGCACGATTACAGAGTCAAAATGTAGAAAAATATACAAATCGACACGGTCGTAATGATCAAAATATTCTATTTGTAATCAAAAGTCGTTAAGGATGATCCAAATTGAAATTATTTTAGCACGATTAATTATGTAGGCATGATCATAGAATCATAATCTAGGTATGATTACGAATCTTAATGGAAGGAACTTAAAAATAGGTTTAAAAGATTACTTGGAAGATAAATAACGGTATGGAAATGAAAGGATAGGGACTAAATCAGAATTTTAAGTGAACGCATGAAATTGCAAACCATGAAATCAATAGCCGTATACCAAAGGACGTAGTCTCTATAATATTCGATAATCATTTGCATATATGAAGTCAATTTACCGAGAATTTATGTCTCGCCAGTGTACACCTGGCTATAGTAAAACCTTGGTTTTGTGACTCAAATAAGATATGATATCGAATATTTTATTAACTCAATCCAATATTGACATAATAACTTAAAGATCAAATAGGACAATTTAAGACATAGTTTTTAATAACATTTGATAACCTACGCTTACTTAAAATTACTTCAACTTAGGGATCATGCCACGCCAGTGCACTGCTAGCTGCAGTGAACCCACAGTCTCGATAATTCAAATAAATGACGACAGTGCGCTGATGTCTTGCTATTGTAAGTCAATGAATATTCTTCCAAGTATATCCATAAGAATTTCAAATGAACTTCTAGAAATTCAAATAAGTTAATCATGATAGGAAAAGTGTAAGTATCTGTCCTTGAAGTGAAAGTGTCAATTTTGAAAATAAAATGACCGATTATGTATCAATTTCGAAAATCAAACGATCGAAAATTAAAGAAGACGACTTGGAATTAATTAAATCAGGTTAGGCTCAAATTCAATAGGTAGAAAAAGAATATAGGCTCTTCAAGGAAAACAATTACTTATGGTCAATGGAAATAAATAAGTAATACGAATTTTATGATATGACGATGATGACTAGAGGGGAGAAAATAAAATGGCACAAATTATCATGATTAGGAATAGAAATCTAGGAAGGCCTAGTTTACCAAGCGATTAGTCTACCCATCTTAGATCATACTATCATATCAAATACAATGGTATATCATTTTATGAAAATTCCCTAATTTACCTAATAGGGTTTTAGAATTCAAATAATTTCTTACCTAAATTACATGGCCTACGTAGCAACCTTAACTACCCAATAGTCAATTTGAACAAGGGACTCCTAGTCCTAGTCGTTCTCCTAAAATTAAATTAATCCTAATTATGAATTAGCACTTCCTAATCGTATACTCGTAGCAGTATGACTAATATGGTACCACCACGAGTTCATAGAATTATTGCCAAAACTGACCTGCATAGGCCACCAAAAGAACTTGTCATGACCCATACCCGCTTTTTGGATGCGAGTGCATGTGCAGGTCCAGCCTATGCCGCAGTGTCGACGGTAGTACGTTGTCTAGCCCGTAATAAAACAAGTGCTCAAAATAATAACTTTATTTGCTCATTCACAAAATTAAACCAATTTACAATATTCCAAGGTTACATTTGAATATAAATGCAATGTCTTGCAAATATTGAAATACAATAATTTAAACTATCTAACTAGTCTTCTGGGGTTGACCTCAGCATATATCCATGTCTTCCCAATGCTAAGAGTAGGCGCGACTAAGCTAAAAAATTGGTTTCCAGTTAGGAATAGAACGAGAACATTCTAACAGCAGTTCCAATAATTAACAAAATCTATAAAAAAGTAAATAATACTGAAATACATGATGGGGGAATAAACAGAGAATCATGGTATGAATTATGTGAGTAAGAGTAGGAGAGCATGGTAATAAAGACAAGGAAGTAACAATAATAAACGACTGAAACAGAAAATAATAATATATAGCAAGACTGCACCTAACTAGTGAGTTGAAATACTACTTTCGACATATAAACGGCTAAGGGATAAATTCGACACCCCGCACGTGTCGTGTGTGGCTGCTACCATTCACGATTAGACCAATAGGATGGAAAGGTATATTTACATGTCTACTAATGTATTTTCCTGCCCGACTATTACTCATAGATTCAAACAGGTCATAAATACGGTAATACATCAGTCACAAAAAATAACATAAAAAAATCCATAACTACTACATCGTGTAACCATCGTATCGAGAATCAACAAAAAATTAATGTAAAATAATACTAAATACACGAATCATAGAAGTTATCAAATATAAAAATTATCAAAAAATGCACTCGTAGGGTCCTTAGCTGGTGAAACCCATTACGTTCGGAATAGACCATTTGGCTAGGGTCGATGTATTGGAGTCCAAAGTTGGCAAAAGAAATAGGAGTATGATTAGCTATGATTAAGGATTTATCTAACTGAATTGGAAATTTAAAAAGAAAAATCCTAATATAAATATATATATTTATTTATTTAGAAAAATACTTACAAACTATTTTAGGAATTATTTATAATATTCAAAAACTATATTTTACTATAAAAATAATTAAGATAAATAATATTTTGACATATATGTATATATTTATTTCATAAATGCCAATAACCATAAAACTTATGATAATAATGAAAGTAATAATAATAAAAAAAGAAGTTAATACACACACACACATATGATGATACCAACATTTTTATATTGAATCTAAATAATTTATGTATACCTAAATAATTTAAAAGCCCATAGAACTTTTACATATGTAGAAATTTAAAATATTAAGGCCCAAATTAATATATATATTGAATCTAACATATTTAATCCAAAATTCGAGCCCAATAGGCCCCATAAGGACCCAATGGAACCCCAAAATATTAATCCAAAATAATAAAGCTTAAAAAAATCTAAATTTCATTCCCCAAGCCATGGCCCAGGGTTGAGCCTATAGACAGAGCCGATTATAAACACATAAATGCTCAAAACTATTAATAAACAAAATGAATAAAAACTTAATTTTCTCGTGGGCTCAGGCTATAAGACCAATAAATCTAATTCAACCCAATATCAAAACCAAAATCAAGTAAAAGTAATAAAGAAAGAGAAAAAGGAAAGAGAATGGAGAGAGTCTCCAGGGAGAGGGAGAGAGGAAGAAGAAAGAGAGGAAGAGGGAATGGAGGTCGAGAGGGAAGGAGAGTGAGATCTCACCGCGAGGTGTGCTCCAACACGGCATGGCAGGAGCGTCGGCTTCGGGGCTCACCACCGGGGGTGCACATGCTGGCACGGAGGTGGGCCGGTACTGCTCTGATGCTGCCACCGAGAAAGTATTGGCTATTGGTCATGGTCAAACATAATTTTAATAATTGATCAAACTTTATCTCGATATATGGGCTACTTAAAGGTGTTTTGGACTCTTGGACATTGCCAACGATCTGTTACCCATTCTGTTCAAGATCGAAGCTATGTTTGCCACTCGAGTCTGTATTTCTTTTTTATAATATAATTTTTACTTTTATTGAGTCTAGAAATATATTGTACCCCGAGCATACTGGCAAATAGGCTACCCTAAAAATGTTTTCAAAATATCCTATGTTTTGAAAAACAGACTCCTATTTACAAAAAGCTCATAACTGCTTAAAACAATTTTCAGAAAGCCCAAAAATCAAATTGCAAAAACCCTGACCAACCCTGACAGAACTCGGCCAGAGTTCGGCCCGAGTTTGGCCAGAGTTCGGTTAGTAAACGTTGCTTTTTGAACTTGGTCTCCCTGCGGTTACGGATCCTAACGAGATTTTCTCATAGTGTTCTGCCCGAATTCTGACAAAGTTCTGCCTTTGGAAAAACTATAAATAGAGAAGGATTTCGATCATTTCAATTCACTCATTCACTTTTATCTCTTCTCTCTAAAGCCTATTGTTATATTCCAAAGAGTTCTAAGCTTTATTTTTCAAATCCCAAGCCAGTTACAATCCTCTAGTCGATTTGCCAGTGCCGTACGGTCTAGAAGCTTCAGAGCGATTGTAATCAGAGGCTTGATTGAAGAAAGACTCTTCACAATTGAAGTTGGTCGAGTACTTCGAATCAAAGCTCGCGTTTGTAGAAGTTGCAAGGACTTTGTATAAAAACTTATGGTATTTTGCAATAGTGGATTCAACTAGAAGCTAGAGTTCTTCCGACTGGACTAGTCCTCACAAGAGTAAAACCAGTATACATCGTCGTCTTTGCGTTTACTTTCTGATCTCTACTTTTACAATTATGTACTTGTGATATATATTTATCTGTGATCTTGATGTTAACTTTTTAAATTAGCTATATTCTGTTGCCAACTCTATTCACCCCCCTCTAGAGTATTATGCTTTACAAATTCGTTCCTTCAATTGGTATCAAAGCGGGCTATACAGGTAAAGCAAGGTAACATTACAGTTATAATTTTACTATTCTTAACTGCTACATAGATAACAGCACAACACATGGCAACTGTGAAGTTCACAAATGAAGGCCAAGCCACAAACAGACCTCCTCTGTTTAATGGTACAAATTATACCTATTGGAAAACATGGATGAGTTTCTTCTTGAAATCGACTTTGACTTATGGTCTCTAGTTATTGATGGCTATAAAAAGCCTTCTCGTATTCTTGTTGAAGATGTTTTGGCTAAAAAATTGCATGATAAGTATACTGATGAGGAAAAGAAAAAGGCCAGTCTTGATGTACGTGCTATTAACGCTTTATTTTGTGCCTTAGATAGGACGAAATTTAACAGGGTATCTACTTGCATAACATTAAATAAAGTGTGGAAACTTCTTGAAGTAACCCATAAAGGTATGACGCAAGTCAAGGAGTCAAAGATCAGCAGACTTACTCAGGAGTATGAGGCGTTTAAGGTGAAGCCAAATGAATATGTCACCTAGATGTTTACGAGATTCCTGGATATTGTAAATCCTTTGTCATCATTAGGCAAGGATTACAATAACCATGAGAACATTCACAAACTTCTACAAGCTCTCACGAAGAATTTGATTCCAAAGGCTACAATAATTATTGAAGGGAACGACCTCTCAACAATGTCTCTTCAAATACTCATGGGTAAGCTACTCACTCACGAGCTGGAACCACAAGACTTTGAAGATGCTATACCAAAGGAGAAGTCAGAGAAGTCGATCGCTTTCAAGGCTCAACATAGAAAAACTGTAGAAGATGATTTCGACGACAGTGACTCTGACGCGGAGGATCAAGCTCTTATGGTAAGAAAATTTAAGAAGTTCATGAGATTCAACAGAAGAATAAAGGACAACAAAAGCAACAACAACGATGAAGATCCTATTTGCTATGGCTGTAAGAAGAAAGGACATATGAAGAAGGCCTGTCCAACAGCATCATCATCAACCAAAAAGAACAACAAATATGACAAGGGCTACTAGAAGAAGTCTACGTCCCGAAGATATGTTGGACCATTGGTCATGGTCAAACTTGATTTTAATAATTGATCAAACTCTGTCTCGATATACGGAGCTACTCAGATGTTTACTCAAGACGTTTTGGACACTTGGACACTGATCAAGATCAGATATCTACTCAGTTCAAGACCGAAGCTATGTTTACCACTCGAGTCTGTATTTCTTTATGCAATATAATTTTTACTTTTATTGAGTCTAGGAATAAATTTTACACCGAATCGTACTGACAAATAGGCTATCCAAAATTATTTTTAAAAAATGACCTATGTTTTTGAAAAACATCTCTTATTTACAAAAGCTTCAGAAGGATTTTAAAAAGCCCAAAAATCACTTTTGAAAAATCCTGACCATCCCTGACAGAACTCGGCCAGAGTTCAGCCAGAGTTTGGCCAGAGTTCGGTTAGTGATCGTTTGATTTTTGAACGTTTGAAAAACTTGGTCTCCCTTTAGTTGTGAATTTTTACATAGAGTTCTGTCCGAATTCTGCCCAAATTCTGCCAGAGTTCTGCCTTTGGAAAAACTATAAATAGAAAAGAATTCTGATCATTTAAAATCACTCATTCACTTTCATCTCTTCTTTTCTAAGCTTACGTATCTTTTCAAAGAATTCTAAAAAATCTTTCATTTTAAATCCCAAGCCAGTTACAATTCTCTAGTCAATTTGTCGGTACGGTGCGGTCTAGAAGATTTCAGAAAAATTATAATCAGAGGCTTGATTGAAGAAGACTCTTCAAAATTGAAGTTGGTCGAGTTCTTCGTATCAAAGGTCGCGTCTGTAGAAGTTGCAAGGACTTCGTATAAAAACTTACAAGATTTTCTAATAGTGGATTCAACTGGAAGATAGAGTTCTTTCGATTGGATTAGTCCTCACAAGAGGGAAACCAGTATACATCGCTGTGTTTGCGTTTACCTTCTGATCTGATTTCTTTTACAGTTATTATTTTTTGATTATTGATTTAATTCTATGATCTTACTGCTAACAAGTTTTAATTAGTAATATTCTGCTGCCTACTCTATTCACCCCCCTCTAGAGTATTCTGCTTTACGACTTCGTTCCTACGTACAATTAGTATCAGAGCGGGTTATACAGGTAAAGCAAGGTAAAATTGCAGTTTTATTCAATTATTATTAATTGCTATATAAATCACAGTATAACATATAGCAACTGTGAAATTCATAAGTGAAGGCCAAGCAACAAACAGACCTCCACTGTTTGACGGCACAAACTACACTTATTAGAAAACACGGATTAGTTTCTTCTTAAAATCTCTTGATTTTGACTTATGGTCTATAGTTATTCATGGCTACAAAAAGCCTCATCATATTACTGTTAAGGGAGTTTTAGTTGATAAATCCCATGATAAATATACTGAGGATGATAAGAAAAAGGCCAATCTTGACGTACATGCTATTAACGCTTTATTTTGTGCTTTAGACAAAACTAAATTTAACAGGGTATCGACTTGCACAACATCGAATGAAGTGTAGAAACTTCTCGAAGTAACCCACGAAGGAACAATACAAGTCAAGGAGTCAATGATCAGCAGACTTACTCAAGAGTACGAGGCGTTCAAGATGAAGCCAAATGAATCCGTCACTCAGATGTTTATGAGATTCCTGGATATTGTAAATCCTTTGTCTTTATTAGGCAAGGAATACAGTAACCATGAGAAGATTCACAAACTTCCACGAGCTCTCACGAAGAACTGGATTCCAAAGGCTAAAGCAATCATTAAAGGAAACAACCTCTCAATAATATTTCTGGAAACACTCATGGGTAAGCTACTCACTCACGAGTTAGAATTTCAAGACTTTGAAGATGCTATGCTAAAGGAGAAGTCAATCGCTTTCAAGGCTCAACATGGAAGAACTGTCGAAGATGATTCTGATGACAGCGACTCTGACTCTGAAGATCAAGCTCTTCTGGTAAGAAAATTCAAGAAGTTCATGAGATTCAACAGAAGAATAAAAGACAGCAACAGCAACAATAACGAGGAAGATCCTATTTGCTATGGATGTAAGAAGAAAGGACATATGAAGAAAGATTGTCCAACAACATCATCATTAACAAAAAAAGCAACAAATATGACAAAGGCTACTTGAAGAGATCTACATCAAGGAAGTATGCCAATACAAGCATATGGCATGAGAGTGAAGCCAGCAACTCAGAAGATGAACAATCGGATGACGCTACAAATGTATGCTTAATGTCTTGCGATCAGGTAACCACTAATCCTCTGTTTGATCCTTATGATGATTTCACCTTTGAGCAACCAGGAGAGGCTTTCAGTGACATGTTAAATGACTACAGAAAACTGTGTAGTAAATATGAAACCTCTAAGAAGGTACATAAAGAGTACAAAGGTGAGATAGGAAGACTTATCGACCAACTAGCTGATGTTAGAAATAATATTTCTTCTATTGAGTCTGGTGAGCTTTCTTCTATTAAGCTGTTGTTACACGAGACTACCAAGTTATCCGAAGAAAAAGACCAAACTATCATCCAGCTAAAGGAAGACCTATCGAAGGAGAGAAAGAGTCTCCAATGTGCACATGTCAGAATGGAAACACTTACATCTGACTATACTAGATTATATGACACCTCCAAAAATTTGGAAATTAGTTTAGGAAAATGGCCTGAAGTTGCTGCTTCCTATTCTAACACGTGTCAATTACCGAATCATTGGAACACACCCAAACCAAACACTGTCAGACCAAATCATACCAAATTACTGCCCAAGAAGACTAATAGGCATGCATTTTTCTATACTAAAAAACCAAAACCTACCAATCATGCACCTCACACAACTTTCAACACTCAACATGCAAAATATCATTATTGTGGCTTCATTAGTTATATATCCTCTGTATGTAGAATCAGAAAGTTTATAGATTTAAATGTTTATGCATAGATACCAAAGAATAAAACGTCAAGACCCTACAAGAAATGGGTACCAAGAGTTTTATCTGCAAACTATTTTGTAGTGGGACGCCCTTCACATGCTAGAAGCAAATGGATCCTCGATAGCGGTTGCTCATGGCACATGACCGGTGATGCATCATTATTCGCAATACTGTCGAAGAAGAATAAAGAATGATACGTCTCCTTCGATAATAATTTGAGAGGGTACATAATCGGTATCGGTGACATTGGTAAGGCTCCCTACCCTGTGATTAAAAATATTTGTCTAGTTACCGAGTTAAAACATAATCTGCTCAGCATAAGCCATTTAGCTGATCATGGTTATGGCATTAACTTCGTCAAAGATAAATGTACTATAATTGATAGCTCAACTGGCAGTACTATCTTTGAAGGTATCAGGGAAGACAACATATATGCTTTCTATCTGTTAGAAGATGCTAACAAAGAAGGTAGAAGCTTGATGGCCAAGAGTATTGAGAGTCAACTATGGCATATAAGACTCGGCCATACAAACATGGACACAATTTCAAAACTATCTATAAAGAAGTTGGTACGCGGCTTACCGGACATATCTTTCAAGAAGGATACGGTATGTAGCGAATGTGAAAAGAACAAAGCCACCCAATCCGTCTTTAAGTCCAAGAACATTGTAAGTACCACTAGACCTCTACAATTATTACATATGGATTTATTTGGACCTAGTAGAATCGCTAGTCTAGGTGGTAAGTTGTATGCATTTGTCATTATAGATGATTTCTTTAAATACACGTAGGTATATTTTTTTGCATAGAAGAATGATGCTTTGTCATAATTTATCACCTTTTGCAAGAAAGTACAGAATGAAAAAGGTTTCATGATTACTCGCATTCGCAGTGATCATGGTGACGAATTTAAGAATGCAGAGTTCAAGAAATTCTGTGACACACACGATTATCTGCGTGAGTTTTCCTGCCCTAGGACTCCAAAACAAAATAGAGTTGCGGAACGTAAGAACAGGACTCTATCTGAAATGGCTAGAGTAATATTGAAACAGTTTAGTCTACCTAGATACTTTTGGGCTGAGGCTGTCAATACAGCGTGCTATATTCTCAATAGGGTTCTAATTCGACCTATATCGAAGAAGACTCTCTATGAGTTATGGTTTGGTAGAACACCCACTGTTTCATATTTCAAGATATTTGGTTGTAAATGCTTTATTCTTAATACTAAAGACAACCTGAATAAATTTGATGAGAAGGCCGATTAAGGTATCTTTTTAGGTTATGCGGCAAAGAGCAAAGGGTACAGAGTCTTCAATAAGAGAATCATGATCATCGAAGAAACAATTAATATCAAGTTTGATGAACTAAATCAACATTCAGTTGATGACGATAATATAGACGTGGGTACACCAAGTACAGCTATTACAAAACCTTCACACAAAGGTGCAGAACCTTCACACCAAGCACCAGCTGAGTCTTCAAGAAAATTACATACAGAACCAGAAGCCGAAACCAACAAGCCTGAGGATATGCCAAAAGAGATGAGATTCTTGGCAGATCATCTAAAGGACTTGGTAATTGGTAAGATTACCAAGGGTGTAAGTACTCGTTCCTCTAATAAAGATAGCTTCATGTGTTGCTTTATCTTACAGCTTGAACCCAAAAGCATTGAAGAAGCATGTAATGATAATTTTTGGTTAGATGCTATGCAAGAGGAATTAAACCAATTTGAACGAAATCAAGTTTGGGAACTTGTTCCCAAGCCCATTGATCATCTGGTCATTGGCATCCGTTGGGTATTCCGAAACAAACTGAACGAGAATGGTTTAGTGACTTGTAATAAGGCTCGACTAGTAGCTCAAGGATACAATCAAGAAGAAGGTATCGACTACGATGAGGCTTATGCCCCAGTTGTGGGATTAGAATCTATTCGCATGTTATGTGCATTTGCATATTTTCATAATTTTAAATTATTTCAAATAGATGTTAAAAGTGCATTTTAAATGGTTTTATAAAAGAAAAAGTTTATATAGCTCAACCTCCAGGTTTTACTGATTTCAAAAATCTTGGTTATGTTTTCAATTTGAAGGAAGCCTTATACGGTTTAAAATAAGCCCCTCGTGCTTAGTACGATTGTCTAAGCTCTTTTCTACTTGACAACGGTTTTTCAAAGGGAAAGGTTGACACTACACTGTTTATAAAATCTTTGAATAGCAATATTCTTTTGATTCAAATCTATGTAGATGATATTATTTTTGGATCCACTGATGAATCTCTGTCAAGAATTTTCAAAGTGTATGCAGAATGAATTTGAAATGAACATGATGGGAGAGCTAAAATTCTTTCTCGGACTGCAAATCAAACAAACCAACAATAGGACGTTCATAAATCAAGCAAAGTACACAAAAGATACATTAAAGAAGTTCGACCTGGAAGCAGTCAAACCACTTAGCACTTCAATGGCGACTTTAACCAAGCTTGATATTGATGAACAAGGCAAACCTGTCGACATACGTAAGTATCGAGGTATGATCGGTAGCTTACTATACTTAACTGCTAGTCGACCTGATATTATGTTTAGTGTTTGCTTGTGTGCATGTTTTCAAGCCAATCCTAAAGAATCACATCTGTGCGCAGTTAAGCGTATCTTCTGATACCTTAGAGACACTTCTTTCGTCGGCTTATGGTATCCTAAAACTATGTCGTTTGACCTAATCGATTATTCTGATACTGATTTTGCTGGATGCAAATTAGATTAAAAAAAGTACCAGCGGCACATGTCATTTCCTAAAAAAAGCCCTAGTCTCTTGGTTTAGCAAGAAATAAAATTCTGTCGCATTATCAACAACTGAGGCTGAGTATATCGCCACAGGACGTTGTTGTGCCAAATTTTGTGGTTGAAGCAAACTTTAGAAGACTTTGGATTACATTTCACACACATACCCATTTTCTGTGATAACACTAGTTCTATTAATTTGACTAAGAATCCAGTATGTCATTCTCATACTAAGCATATCGAGATTCGACATCATTTTCTTAGAGATTATCGACAAAATGGAGATATAGACCTTGTATACATAGACACACAGAATCAATTAGCTGACATTTTCACAAAACCTCTAGTGGAAGATCGTTACAATTATTTACGTCGAGAATTAGGAATTTTAGATGTCAATAATATTAATTAATTTTGTTTTATTAATTAATTTTTTAATACTCAATAACTGTTTTTGAGACAAGCCTACAAAGAGTGTCTGTCACCACGACTACGGTCGAAGCGAAGCGGTACTTAATTATTCCCCGGTGAACTCCCGTTAGCTGGAACAGTACTCCTATAGCTAGTCTGAAACAGACGCTGAGTAACGAAAGTTAATTTATAAAATAATATTAATTATATTATTTGAAGTTTAAAATTACTAAACTTTGAATTAAATATTTAAAATGAGTTGATGAAAAGGATGTGGCCCACAAGTTTTTTTTTAAAACTCAGAAGAACCCTAGGCAAATTCGGCCCGAGTTCGGTCTAAATTTGGCCAGAGTTCTGTTGGTGTTATATACTTTTTAGTCAGAACCCGAGGCCCCCTCCTCTTCTTCTCTTCCAAACTTCATCATAACAGCAGCAACAACCGCCCGAAGTCCCCCAAAACCCAAGTTCTTCTCCACTTTGTTGCTACCAATCTACGTAGAAAAATCAATCCAAACATTGGATTTGTGCGGAGAATTCATCCCTCTACAACATACTAGAATTTCAGAAGGTATAACTCCTTCCCTCCACTTTCAATTTTGTAGGGTTATCTAGTTTTGGGAAAGAATGCCTAAGGGATTCAATTCTTCCAAGAGGAAGAACACTAATGCCAGTGAAGAGGCATCATCTTCAGATCCGAATACGGATTCCCTCTTTTCCCTGGTTCAATCGGATGACGGCATGTCGTATGAGTTTTTCTTCAAAACTCATGACCAAGCTTTGCTATGGTATGCCGACTTTGCCATACGTACAATATGCACAGGCACTCTGACCAAATGGTCTATATTTCCAGATCATCGTCCTTTGTTTGAGGCATTAGGGTTACACCGTCTCGTTACCCAACAATTCCTTATAACTAGTAATGCCCTTCGACTATTTTACTGTAACTTCGTGTTAGACACTTTTACCGCAAGAACTCGTATGATAGGATCCATATCGAGTTCGATGATATGTTGCTAGCGGACATCCTTGGTATTCTAAACAAAGGTGCCCCGCTCGATGACATCATCGACTTCGACTTTCCCGAGGGCACGACTCTTGTTAGTTTCAAGAAAGAGCTTTGTACGCCAGCAAGTGCTCGTCCTGGAAAGTTCAAGGCCAATAACTTGAACTTGTTTAACTACGAATTACATAACATCATCTATTCCATTATTCTTTCGAAATCCACTTCGAAAGATGATGTCACTGCACTTGAGCTATCTGCCCTCTATCACATTCTTAAGGGGATTCCTTTTTCTGCCCCTAAGACTATTATCCAGATGATGGAAAGTTGTCGCAGAAGAGACCGTAATCTCTCTTATGCGATGCTTATCCCTCGAATCTTTCAGCATTTTGATATCGATTTATCCACTTTCGCTCTAGATCCTGAGCCCAAGTATCTTCAGCTTTCTTGTCGCAGCACTGTTGCTGCTCCTGCACCTCCTGCTCCTGCTCCTACTGCCCATGTTCCTCCTCAGACCTACCCTATGACTTTTGAGGGTATCGATCAGCACCTTTCGAATATGCAAACTTTCTTTGTTGACACTTCCAGGAAACATGAGTTCCGTGACGTGACTTGGTTCCAGGTTATTGTCAACTCGTTTGCCGATCTCTGATTTGCAAAGACGGGTCATTCTGCCAGTTCTCTTCCTAGAGACCATGCTGTATCTGGTTACCATATTGAGGATGAGGCGGTCCATTCTCTGTTCCAGCCAGGAAATGCTTATGATTGGTACCGTGGTTCGGGTGTTACTCCACACACCTCTGGAGCTGGTCCTTCTGGACATGGTGGTCGTGCTAGGACTACTACTACCGATGATGATGAGGATGAGGATGAGACGTGATTTAGACATTTTTGTCTAGTTTGTCGGACTATTAGGACTATTTATTGTTTTTGTTTACTTAGAAATGCTCCGACATTCCAAGCTAGTATCCGTACTTTTATTTGTGCTAGTTTTAGAACTTTTTGTGACATTTTCTGTGATGTTTGTCTGTTAAACATCGTTTTCTATTCTCTACTTTAGAGATTTATATCAGTTTAATACTATTTAGCATATCGCGTTATAGCACCCTTTATCATGATTCGATATTTTTTTAATATACCATGCCTGTGAACACTATAAACATTTCTTTATTTTTTTTTGTTTCTTTACTGATTATTGCTTATGCATATATTAAGGGGGAGCTTTCTCTTTTGCAATTATTTTGCTAAGTGACAACGGGGGAGAAATAAGATCTAACATCTTAATCTTTTCTTTGTAAGATTACAAGAACAATTTTTTTATACCGAAATTCATTTTTTTTTTCTTATCAAAGATACCAAAGATATTATATCAGTCAATTTTGTCAATTATCAAAATAGAGGATATTGTTGGCCCCATTGGTCATGGTCAAACCTAATTTTAATAATTGATCAAACTCTGTCTCTATATACGAAGCTACTCAGATGTTTACTCAAGACGTTTTGGACACTTGGACACTGATCAAGATCGGATATCTACTCAGTTCAAGACCGAAGCTATGTTTTCCACTCGAGTTGTATTTTTTTATGCAATATAATTTTTACTTTTATTGAGTCTAGGAATACATTGTACACCGAGTCGTATTGGCAAATAGGCTATCCAAAATCGTTTTTAAAAATGACCTATGTTTTTGAAAAACATCCCTTATTTACAAAAGCTTCTGAAGGATTTTAAAAAGTCCAAAAATCACTTTTGACAAACCTTGACCAACCCTGACAGAACTCGGCTCGAGTTCGACCAGAGTTCGGTTAGTGACCGTTTGATTTTCGAACGTTTGAAAAACTTGGTCTCCCTTCAGTTGTACCAAAGATGTCCGAATTCTGCCAGAGTTTTGCCTTTGGAAAAACTATAAATAGAGAAGAATTCTGATCATTTAAAATCACTCATTCACTTTCATCTCTTCTCTTCTAAGCTTACGTTTCTTTCCAAAGAATTCTAAAAAGCTTTCATTTTCAAATCCCAAGCCAGTTACAATTCTCTAGTCAATTTGCCAGAACGGTACGGTCTAGAAGATTTTAGAGAAATTGTAATCAGAGGCTTGATTGAAGAAAGACTCTTCAAAAATTGAAGTTGGTCGAGTTCTTCTAATCAAAGCTCGCGTCTGTAGAAGTTGCAAGGACTTCGTATGAAAACTTACAAAAATTTTCAATAGTGGATTCAACTGGAAGCTAGAGTTCTTTCGACTGGACTAGTCCTCACTAGAGGGAAACCAGTAAACATCGTTGTGTTTGTGTTTGCCTTCTTATCTCATTTCTTTTACAGTTATTGTTTTGTGATTATTGATTTAATTCTGTGATCTTACTGCTAACAAGTTTTTAATTAGCAATATTCCACTGCCTACTCTATTCACCCTTAGAGTATTCTGCTTTACGACTTTGTTCCTACAAGATAAGCTAATACAAGTATATGGCATGAAATTGAATCTAGCGACTCAGAAGACGAGCAATCAGATGATGCTGCAAATGTATGCTTGATGGCGTGCGATCAGGTAACCACTAACCCCCTGTTTGATACTTATGATGATTTTACATTTGAGCAATTAGGAGAAGCCTTTACTAACCTCTTAGGGGATTACAGAAGACTGTGTAGTAAATATCAGACCTCTAAGAAGGTACTCAAAGAGTACAGATGTAAACCCCCATATTTTATCTTATTTATTTTAGTATTTTTGTTATATCTATTTTCAAATTAATTCATTAGTTTTTTTTGCTAATGTATGTATATATATATAGATGGTTATGCTTTTACAAATCATAAGTAGTCCACACTTTAATTAGGACTTATAGATATTTTATATTTTTTTAGAAAAAATTTTGACATTTTTTGATACTTTATGCATTTAATAAGATAGTGTGTGTGTGTGTGTGTGTGTGTATATATATATATATATATATATATATTCCAAATATATATATATATTTTATATATATATATATATTTATATATATATATATATATATATATATATATATATATATATATATATATATATATATATATATATATATATATATATATAAAGTTAAGTGAACAATATCAATAACAGCCCGACCCCCTCCTGTGTACGCAAATGAAGCCTTCAGGGAATCCTCGATCTGAATTTCCAAATAATTTAATTCTTTGCAAATACAACTCACCTTTAAATGAAGCCAAATCCTAGGAAGCCTATCAATCCAATCCAAATTTGGATTTGAACCACCGATATGGAATCAATATAGGAGTTAGGCGGATATGCATACAAATAGTCGAAAGAAGCAAAAAACTACAAACATTTTCTGGAGAACTGCCATCCCCAACCCCGAGCCTTCCTCTTCCCCCTGCGAGCCCCACGAACTGCCTGCCCTGTCGTTATCCACCGGACCGCTGCCGCACCAGCCTCCTTCTGGGGAGAAGACAGAGCACAACTCTGTTTACCCGAAAATAAGGTAATATTTAAGCCCTGATTTCTCTTTCGATTCCATATCAAATTGCTCTCTACGAAAGCATACGCATAGTTAAACTACCCAGGTTTATGTCCCAATAATTAGAATTGAGTATCATTGTAGCAGCTATCCAGTAAATCGAGATGAAGTTCATCGATAAAGCTGTTTTTAATCATGGCAAAAACAGGTCAAACCCCCCATGTTTGAAGTCAAATACTGATCAATTCTATAAGAATTTTTGGAAACATTTTAGACAAGAATTGTAGACCACATATAACACTTCAAAACCTTTCTTTTACTTTAAATTCTCATTCATTATGTGTAAAGTGTTTTGACTTCAAAGTTTAAGAGAAACAACGTTCGAAAAACCTAAAATCTTTTAAAAAATTCGATACGACGTGTGTCCCGACAAACCGAGCGATGTGGTCGCAAACTATATGCATCGAAAGACGCATATGGAGGTTGCAGACGTGTGGGAACTGATGGAACTCGATTTTGTTGTGCGTGCACGACGAAATCAGTGCGTATCCGTCGAGATAACCCCCGTATCGACGTTTTACAAACTTGGCCACAACTTCGTGTACGTTCGTCGTATCGAGACGAAACTTGTGCCAGCAGGACCGAATTAAAATTTTGGTCCTATCTACCAAGTTTGATCCGATTCTGAAAAAGTTGATCGGAATGCCAATTTAGCGGGCCCGCGGCCCGATCCAACGGGCAAAATTATGCACGTCTCATCGGAATCCAAAATTGGACATATCGTTGGGTTCGTATCCTCAAACCAGATTCGTAGACATGTAGTTTGATGACTTTAGGGACCATAGACGTTGGCACGTATTTCGGTACAAAACGGGTCCAACGGCAGACATCGTTTTGACCCAAAATTATAATTTTGTCCCTGTTCCAGAATTGGGCTTTTGGACAGGCATTTCCTAGGTATATCACTTATTTTGAGTACGTTCTTGATGTTTATTTCAGCATCCGGAGTTGTTTGGAGATTGTGACATTTTTTTTGCTGACATTGTGATTCTTGGACTTGCCACCTTCGCACCACCAGGCAAGAAACCTTGCCACCTTACTCTGTGAATTACATATTCTTATTTTCAGTTTTTATTTCATTATTTTCTATTTATTGTTATTATAAAACTGTACGTCCAAGTCACACTTGGGTACAGGCGACTCTATCGATCGTTTTTTGGCTTTTATTTATTTCTCTTGCATTGACTTAGTCTAGTGACCCTCCATTGTTGATGAGGTGTTGGTATATCTCTTACGGCCTTGATACTTGCTTTACTACGTGATGTGAGTCATATGTAGGATACGTGCCCACATAGTCGACTGACCATCGATACGTATGGAGCGTGCGACGGAGAGGAGTAACTGCCAATAGAATTGCATGCTAGAAGACTTGAAGGTTACTAGAGGTTCATATCAGTCATGGAGATGATAATACTAGGCATTAGGTGGGGAGAACAATACCTGACGTATGGGCTTAGATTATACTTCTCCTGTAACCCGGAAGCTCCGCTGGAGATACGGGTATGATTATCCTCTCAGGTTGGCCACTGACGTTTTTTTAAACGTTATGCGCTTGGTCACTGGTGCCCAAGAGAAGACTATACCGGATCCTATATTCAACCAGGGCTCATGCGTCGAAGGATTGTATCTTAATTGCATATTCACATTAGACTGGTCAGGAACCATATTGCATGCATCCTCTTTTCTTTTATATTATATATCACAGTTTACGTGGCATAGTGTTTTCTTGTATTTTGTTACGTCCCGCTGAGGACCTGGTTATCTCTCTAGGATTAGACAACTTTCTGCAGGAGTACGGAGCGGTTTGGATCCTTCATACATTGATGACGAGGCAGTTCCTACTGATTTCTAGTTTATTCATTATTTGAGACATTAGTGGATATTTTTACATCACCTTTCTTTATATCTTGCGGAGGTTGGACTACGATCTTATGAGACTATTTTTATAGCTGTTTGGAGTGAGTATGTTCACCCGGCTATCTTTTGATACACTCATTTATTATCTGAACTTTATTATCTTCTGTGTTGAGCTGTGATGAGATTAGATTATATTATTCTGGCCTGTGATGATTTATTATACAGCTTATGTACATATACGAGGGTTCCATATATTGGAGTATTCTTCGTATATGTGCAGCTGGCATGTTCACGTACTCGGTGCTATGTATTTTGGGACTGGAGCGTTACAACAAAGGTAAAATATGAAGACTTACCGACCTACTAGCTGATGTTAGAAGTAATAACTGTTCTAGTAAGGAATGTGAGCTTTCTTCTGTTAAGCTGTTATTACATGAGACCCAAAGACTATCCGAAGAGAAGGACAAGACTATTACCCAATTAGAGGAAGACTTATTCGAAGAGAAAAAAAAAAGTCTCCAGCAAGCTACTATTAGAAATGATGCACTCACTGCTAAATATAGTTTGTTATATGACACCTCCAAAAAGTTAGAAATTAGGATACAAAAACAGCCTAAAGTTGCTGCTTCCTACCCTAATATGTGTCACTTACAGAATCATCAGAACATGGTCAAACCCAACACTGTCAAACCTAACCAAACCAAACCATTGCCCAAGACGACAAATAGGCATGCATTCTTTTACACTAGAAAACCTAAACCTACCAATAATGCACAGCACTCTGCTTTCAACACTCAGCATGCTTGATGTCACTATTGTGGCACCATTAGTCATATTTCTTCTTCATGTAGAGTTAGAAAGCTTGTTGATTTGAAAATCTGTGCATGGATACCAAAAACTAACACTCTAGGACCCTACAGGAAATGGATACCAAAGTTTTTATCTACAAATTCTTTTGTAGGTGAAACACCCTTAACATGCTAGAAGCAAATGGATCCTCGACAGCGGTTGCTCACGGCATATGACCGGTGATGCTTTATTATTCGCAACACTGTCGAAGAAAAAAAAAGGATACGTCTCCTTTGGTAATAATTTGAAAGGGTACATAATTGGTATTGATAATATTGGTAAGGCTCCCTACCCTGTGATTAAAGATGTATGTCTAGTTACCGAGTTAAAACATAATCTTCTCAGCACAAGCCATTTAGCTGATCACGGTTATGGCATTAACTTTGTCAAAGACAAATGTATTATAGTTGATAGCTCAACTGGTAGTACTATCTATGAAGGTATCGGGGAAGACAATATATATATTTCTATCTGTTAGAAGATGCTAACAAAGCATGTAGATGCTTGATGGCCAAAAGTGATGAGAGTCAACTATGGCACATGAGACTCGGTCATGCAAATATGGACATAATTTCAAGACTATCCACAAAGAAGCTGGTACGAGGCTTACCGGACATTTTTTCAAGAAGGATACGGTATATAGCGAATGTGAAAAGAACAAAGTTACCCGATCCGCTTTTAAGTCCAAAAACGCAGTAAGTACCACTAGACCTCTACAATTGCTGTATATGTATTTATTTGGACCTAGTAGAATTGCTAGCCTAGGTGGTAAGTTATATGCATTTGTAATAGATGATTTCTTTAGATACACGTGGGTATATTTTTTTACACGGAAGAACGATGCATTATCAGAATTTGTCACCTTTTGCAAGATGGTTCAAAATGAAAAGGGTTTCATGATCACTCGTATTCGAAGCGATCATGGCGGCGAATTTGAGAATGTAGTATAACACCCAGTTTTCCAGATGAGGGTAATTTTGAAATTTTGTAATTATATTATTATTTATTGATATTTATTTCATATTATGATTTTTGGTGATTTTTAATCATTTTAAAACTATTTAAAATCATGACTTATGATTAGGGTGTTTCATTTACCATATTTCTAGTTTGAGGGTATTTTGTCATTGTTTTTATTTTAGAATATTTTTGAAATTATTTATTTATTTATAATATTATTTTGGGGTTATTTGAGTCGGGTTCGAATTTCAGCTCAATCCGACTTGTATCGGAGACCCAGGGTAGTGTTGACTCTAGTGGAGCCCACACACTAATTAGCCATGTCCCACATGCAAATTATTTTATTTAGTGACTAGGCTAATTTATTTGGATAGGATTAGTGTGATTAGTGTTTTAGGAATGACTAAACTAGCCCCCGACTTCAACCCTTTCCAATGTATTAATAAATAGATTAGTGTAGGGGCTTTTTAGACTTTTCACAAATGGACACCTAGCCCCCAATATGGCCGGCCACTTAGAGTGGATAGGCTTTGGTCATTCATCATTATCTCTTCTTCATTCTCTCTCTTGTTCTTCTCCAAATTAATTTAGAGAGCAATCCCTAATCATTTCTCCACCAAATCCTTCCATTTTTCTACCCAACCTCCTTCTTTCCTTCTCCATTCAAGCAAAGGAGGAAGCTACCCAAGTTTGGGAGGATTCGGAGCTTGTTCGTGTCCGTTTGGGATTCCTACGTGTCGGTGGCGCATCGGAAAGCTTTTCCTTCGATTCGATCTACCGGGAGGTATAAATCCCTTCCTTTTTCTCATTCTTCTCATGCATTAGGTTGATTTTGACCCATAGGAATGACCCCCATGGTTGTGTATCCATTTGTGTCCATTTTGTGTCTATTTGGACACTTGTAGAGGTGTCCAATGTGTAGGATCGTGTCCTAGTAGGGAAACCCCTATTTGGACACATGTAGATTTATTAGATATTGATTTAATGTTGTTTTAATATTTTAATTCCAGATTTATAGGTGTTTAGAGATGTGTTTTCCTAAGTATCATATTGTATCATATTATTTAATCTATATATGTATATATATATGGTGGTATATATATTATTCTCTCTATATATATATATATATATGTATATATATATTATGGCTTTTATATATATATATATGTATATATACTATGATATGTTTGGTGTGACATTTTGTGTTTGGATGGGGGCATGAGGATTTCGGCCAAGTGATGGGTTGTGTGTGTATGTGATTTGTGTTTGAATGTGATGTGGGTTCGGCCAAGGGAGGAGATTGGTATGGGTTGTTTGTGTTAATTTAGAATGGAGAGTGTGTGTAGGTGTGGTGTTTGAGAGATTGCTAGAGAAGGGAATGTGAAGTGGTGAGTGTTAGAAGGGGGAACTGTAATGCCCCACTCCGTACGGTGCATTACGATGAGTCGTTGACTCGAAGAGTTTGCGTTGACCCGATGAGGTATCGATGCGAATCGATACAAGTGTTATGTTGGCAAAAGGTAAGCTTTGAGTCGGTTGGAATCTATAAATCGAATCGATGCAAATGATAAGTCCCGCTTGAGTAAGTGCTAATTTTAGTTGATCTGGTGTGCAGGCTATGCCTTTATGCTAGATTTCGGATCGTGGCATGGGTGCGATAGGCCAAATCAACTGAGTAGTTCAAAGGAATGGCTAAGTCCGAGAGTTAGCTATGCGACCAAGTTATGGAAGCGAGCCGCTTCAACTCGGCGAAACGACAAAGCGTATCGGCTTAAGGTGGGCGGATTCTTGACTCTCTCTCCCTATTCCTTCACGTCTAATAAAAGATATAATTGTATGCGTAAGATGTTATCGAGTTAGCGAGCATGGCTCGGCGACGAAAGGTCCAAGTATGTGTCGAACACTAAGATAGAACATTGAACAATTGAAGCGACGTGCATCAAGTGTACGGGTCGCGGTAGGGCAATAATGGTAGAACATTGAAAGACGATATTGAGATGTGTATCACATGCACGCCTCCGAGAACATTGAACACTAGGCGTAGAACATTAATTACGGCGCTGAGCGTGCCCTCAGGCACTTATGCTACGAAAAGACTAAGTAACTACGAAACTATGCTATGAGAATAACTTATGAATGGTACGCGTTGAATACAAGTACGAGATGATTAAGCCGTTGGGCGTCGTGCATCAATATGGATGTATTGGGGCATAACGCCGACGGAGCTCCCCATAGGGATGGTGGATTATGTTTATGAGACGCGAATATATTTATGGCACGGGAAACCGTTTATGGAACGAGACTATATCTATGCAACGGAGGATTTGGTAGGAATATTATGTGTGTTTGCTATGGCGCGTATTGCATGGTCAATGGACTCGGATGGCCCGTGCACGGGTGCGGCTTCCCTCGGACGGTTATGACCGGGACACCGGGACCGTTCGGCCTAGGAGGGAATTATGTGTGGTATTTATGGTGCACAACATTCGGACGGATTACGACCGTCCAATGCTGTGATAAGCTATGATATCCGTAAGTTTGGGATCCCTCGGATACTGGGCTAGCAATCCGTATCGAAGTGATCGTAGGCTTACACATAAGAGATGCCAAGTCCATTACGGTGCGAAACACCGTGACCTTCATATAGTTAGGGCCGGTGGGCTGAGTTGAGAGTTGGGTACAGGCGCAGGGCCTGCGACCCTTATGCATTGTCTAAGTTTATGATTGGAATGTTACGTGAATTATATGGTTTCTTACGTAAGTTCTAACCAGTACATGCTAAGAAAAATGGGACGAAGACGTGCACGAACACTATGATTATATTCAGATTTTGTCTAACTGTATCTGCTGCAGGAACACGATCTTGGTCACATTTACATTAAGTGTTATGCATTAAATATTGCCATGAAACTAATCCTAAGGCTAAATAGAAAGATCACCAATTAAGATGCATGTTCAATAAATGATTTAGTGTTTGGTTTGGGGTGCGAGCGGGTTTTGATCAGTGCGAAGCGAGGACGAAAGCACTAATCCCCTACTAATTTATGTGCAGGTTCAGGTATGTTCGGCTCGGGGCGGAGCTTGGCTTGGACGTGCCGAGGCATGGAGTCCTTGGCGTTCAAGAGGAGCTACCGCATAGGCGTTCGGACTTGCGACATGGAGATGTTCGGCTGAAGACTACTTGGTGGCTATATAGAGGCATAATGTATGGAACAATGTAATCCTTTGTGAGCTAGAGAGATCATGAGCGTTGTAGCCAATTGGCATATATGTTGGGTTATTCAGAGCCTTTGTAATCTTCGGTTCTTATTGAATAAAAGAGATTCTCGTGTTATACTTTGTTTCCTTCCGCTGCTTATGTTACGAATTTCAGATAATCACTATGTGAACCGTTATCTTGCCTTGCACGAGCGCAACTCCAGGCTCGTGCGGCATCACGCCCCAGCGAGGACGATGATTCGGGTAAAATCTAGCGAGGACGAGCGATTTCCCGGATCGGGGCGTGACAAGTTGGTATCAGAGCCAGGTTCCATCCTTTGGACCGTGCATGAATCTCTTTGACCCTCAGTTGCTTCGCTATCGAATTCAGTTGACTCTAAGTTGTTTCCGCAACCGCATGGCTCATGGATCTGTTCGACGCTACACTGGATGTTCCATACAATAAGTCTATATTAAGTGCGTACGTCTGCCACAAGTATGTCGTGACTATCACGCTACCTCCGAGTATTATCGGAGAATGTTGGTTACATGAAGTGCAACGGGTTATGGAATATTGGTCGTACGAAGTACGAGGAGTTGTGTTGTTGGTCGCACGAAGTGCGAGGAAATAATGTGTTGTTGGTTGCACGAAGTGCAACGGGTCGATATGTGAGGCGATGCGTGTTATGTTGCTATACGAACGGTTATGTGTTGTTGGTTGCACGGAGTGCAGCAAGTCGTGAATCGTTCGTTGCATCGGTACAACGAGTCGATATGGTATGATGCGTGTTGTATGGCTATGCGGATGGATAGCGATATGTTGTACGGGATTGAGTAAAGACCTTGAGTATCGAGAATGAGTTGTTGCACGAGTTGTAACGAGTGAGATTGGAAGATAGCGGATGCGATAGTAACGAGTCGAGCTGGTCGCTAAGTCGAGTTTGAGTAGGCGAACGTTCATGTTGGCCGTATGTCACGTTGAGCTTCGAATAAGCGAATGTTGCGGGTGTGATCGATATGATCGCCATGATACGGTTAGAGTGAATGCGTGTCAAACTTGAGCGAATGCTAGAACTGGGATCGGAAGGATCGCCATACGGGATAGTTGATTGAGGAATAGATGTCGGACCTATGCGGAATGTGATGTCAAGTAATGACTCGATTTCGAGTGGTATATGCGATACCACTTGTACGAACAGTGTGGTGATGTATTGTATCGATAATGATAGGCTCGATTCCTGAGTGGTATATGGAATACCACTTAACGATAGCTATGTTAAGTCGTTTGGTGACTTGTGATAGATATCGTCGATACGAATGTGTTGTTACGATATGTTTGTCCTCAACGGACGAAGTAGTACCGAGATTCGTGCGTGAATGACTTGATAGGAGTCGATGCAATTATGCCTTGATAAATTGAGTTGAACGATTATGCGCGAGTCGTATGCATAGATAATACGTCGGATGAAGATTCGCTAAGCATAAGCCGAACGATAGACGGAACATATGCGAAGGAATGTTACGTTGAGGAAATAGTCGACCCGGTCGAAATTACGTTGAGTTGGTAAGAAGTCTTATTCAGGAACGTGTTGAGTAAGTACGAAGGAATCGTTCGAACGAATTTGAGTTAGTGCGATAAGTCGGTAGCACGATTTGGAAGTGCGAGTTAGAGATATGAGAATGGATATGTGAATTGGAAATTGTGTCGCGATTATGGTAGTTAGTTATCACGGGATGAATCTTGATGTGTGCAAGACTTGATTCGTATTCGAGTTCAGATGATAACAGTGATTGCAACGAATTGGAGCTTATAAGAAAGGAAGATGTTCAAGTTATGCATATCGACGATGGTATTGAGGTGTATCAAAGACGATATGCAATAACTCGGGGATACTCTGATCGAATGAACAAAAATTGTGTTGAGCATTGTTGTTGGAAGAATAAGATACAAGTTAAGTTATGGCAGTTAGTATGATGACGGTAGGAATGCTTCGAGAATTTGAGAGTGGGTGGATGTTACTCGGAAGAAATTGAAAGTGTCTGGATTGATTCATGGATAACCACTAAGTTGATATTCTTGTCTTATGCGAGTACACTCCAGCATCGCACATACGTCACGTCAAATTAGGACGATCATTCCGCGTGAGCGCTGGTATGGTGATTCATCCAGCGGGGATGATCGAACTTGCAAGGCGTGGCAAAATCGAATTTGACTTGTGGTTTGATACGAAAATTGTTCGAGGATGGTTTGATGAGTATGGAATGGGTCGGACTATGATCACGAATAAGTAAACTTGGATTTGAGGCGAGTAGATGTTATACGACTAGCAAAGATAGTCGACGAAAATGTATGAGTGATCCGAATAGTAACGGCACGCAAGCGCATGAGTCATTCGAGTAGTTATCGGTGCATCAGTTGCATGGGGGATAGATAAATTTTCGATTGGTAAAGTATGTCGGATTGGGTAAAGTCCCATAGGAAGCGTCGAGAATTGGTTTGGCTCCGTGATAGGATATAGCATGGTTTGTTGTAACTGTCCCTCGTTGATGATCTTCATTTATCGAGCGTAGTTTCGGGGCAGATGACCCTAGAAGACTTGACCGCCAAATCAAAGTGAATATTGAAGACCCATAGGATGACTCAATGAAGTCGCGTAAGAAATTTTATCGAGGAGGATGAGGATGATGTAGTGCATGTTGAGGATAAGTCTAAGCGAGCGAGTATCGTGTTTCGAAAGTTAACGAGTAGCCTTCGACTTGATCGATATGGTCAGATAATTACGGGCCAATCGAATAAGTATTCGAGTTGTTGCTAGTCGACGATCGAATAAATATTGAGGAACGTAATTAGCGTAGTGATGCGGTAAGGCGATTGCAAGAATTTTGTAATGCGCGAGAGCGACGGATAGTAGAACGACCCTAAGAGTTGTGTCGTAGATCGGTTGGAGTGACGGTTAGGCTATGTGTGTTGAGCGCGCTACCTATGTTACGAAACGAACTAGTTGAGATTGATTTGACAATTGAGTAAGGAGTTCGTATGCGGTCGAGAATCAGAGACGAGCGTATCGTAGGAGACTTTGGGTCGGAAAGATTGTTGCCTTTGAGCATCGTAGACTCAAGTTGACCTCTTGTGTCGGGAGAGATTAAGCACGATGTCTGGATAAGTTACCTAGCGGGGGTAGCCCCAGACGCGATGCGTAGGCAGTTCGAGAACGTGGATCGTATTAGGATAGTTATGTGCGAGACTTAGTACGGATTGTAGGCAAAGAAATGTGTGACATGTAGACGTAGTCCATGTCGTTAAGGCCAAACGTTATGAATGATTGGATGAAAGATTTGAGATATGTGAGAGACAGAAAACGATTGGACGAGTAGGTATTGCGGAGGATTGTTGTGATCGGATGCACAATGACTCGATGCAATGCGAGTGTTAGGTGGCCGGCGAGGAACTTATGAGATCAAAGTTATGGTTTAGATCAAGTTATATGCGAAAATGTTTGCGAGCAGGACTCTAGGAATATGTGTTAAGATATGACTAAGTCGAGTACAGACTGATTGGTACTTGAGGATTTAAGTTGAGCTTGTTAGTTGTCCCGATATCCTACAACTAAGCTTGGCTGAAATGCATATATTGGTGGGACGCCTAAAATATGTGTATGATCCAAACTAAGTTGTATGATTCCAACGATAGTAGCACGAGATCGTAAAACGATCTAGCGAGACACTTGGAATTAAGTGTTAGTTTTGGTTCAAGGACGAACCTTGTTTTGAGTGGTATATTATGTGATGTCCCGCTCCGCACGGTGCATTACGATGAGTCGTTGACTCGAAGAGTTTACGTTGATCCGATGAGGTATCGATGCAAGTGTTACGTTGGCCAAAGGTAAGCTTTGAGTCGGTTAGAATCTATGAATCAAATCGATGCAAATGATAAGTCCTGCTTGAGCAAGTGCTAATTTTAGTTGATCTGGTGTGCAGGCTATGCCTTTATGCTGGATTTCGGATCGTGGCATGGGCGCGATAGGCCAAATCAACCGAGTAGTTCAAAGGAATGGCTAAGTCCGAGAGTTAGCTATACGACCAAGTTATGGAAGCGAGCTGCTTCAACTCGGCGAAACGACAAAGCGTATCGACTTAAGGTGGACGGGTTCTTGACTCTCTCTCCCTATTCCTTCACGTCTAATAAAAGATATAATTGTATGCGTAAGATGTTATCGAGTTAGCGAGCATGGCTCGGCGACGAAAGGTCCAAGTATGTGTCGAACACTAAGATAGAACATTGAACAATTGAAGCAACGTGCATCAAGTGTACAGGTCGTGGTAGGGCAATAATGGTAGAACATTGAAAGACGATATTGAAATGTGCATCACGTACACGCCTCCGAGAATATGCATAGAACATTGATTACGGCGCTGAGCGTGCCCTCGGGCACTTATGCTACGAAAAGACTAAGTAACTATGGAACTATGCTATGAGAATAACTTATGAATGGTACGCGTTGAATACAAGTACGAGATGATTAAGCCGTTGGGCGTCGTGCATCAATATGGATGTGTTGGGGCATAACGCCGACGAAGCTCCCCATAGCGATGGTGGATTATGTTTATGAGACGCGAATATATTTATGGCACGGGAAACCGTTTATGAAACGAAACTATGTTTATGCAACGGAGGATTTGGTTGGAATGTTATGTGTGTTTGCTATGGCGCGTATTGCATGGTCAATGGAGTCGGATGGCCCGTGCACGGGTGCGGCTTCCCTCGGACGGTTACGACCGGGGCACCGGGACCGTTCGGCCTAGAAGGGAATTATGTGTGGTATTTATGGTGCACAACATTCGGACGGATTGCGACCGTCCAGTGATGTGATAAGCTATGATATCCGTAAGTTTGGGATCCCTCGGATACTGGGCTAGCAACCCGTATCGAAGTGATCGTAGGCTTACACATAAGAGATGCCAAGTCCATTACGGTGCAAAACACCGTGACCTTCATATAGTTATGGCCGGTGGGCTGAGTTGAGAGTTGGGTACAGGCGCAGGGTCTGCAACCCTTATGCATTGTCTAAGTTTATGATTGGAATGTTGCGTGAATTATATGGTTTCTTACGTAAGTTCTAACCAGTGCAGGCTAAGGAAAATGGGACGGAGACGAGCACGAACACTATGATTATGTTCAGATTATGTTTAACTGTATCTGCTGCAGGAACACGATCTTGGTCACATTTACATTAAGTGTTATGCATTGAATATTGCCATAAAACTGATCCTAAGGCTAAATAGAAAGATCACCAATTAAGATGCATGTTCAATAAATGATTTAGTGTTTGGTTTGGGGTGCGAGCGGGTTTTGATCAGTGCGAAGCGAGGACGAAAGCATTAATCCCCCACTAGTTTATGTACAGGTTCAGGTATATTCAGCTCGGGGTGGAGCTTGGCTTGGACGTGCCGAGGCATGGAGTACTTGGCGTTCAAGAGAAGCTACCGCATAGGCGTTCGGACTTGCGACATGGAGATGTTCGGTCGAAGACTACTTGGTGGCTATATAGAGGCATAATGTATGGAACAATGTAATCCTTTGTGAGCTAGAGAGATCATGAGCGTTGTAGCCAATTGGCATATATGTTGGGTTATTCAGAGCCTTTGTAATCTTCGGTTCATATTGATTAAAAGAGATTCTCGTGTTATACTTTGTTTCCTTCCGCTGTTTATGTTACGAATTTGAGAAAATCACTATATGAACCATTATCTTGCCTTGCACGAGTGCAACTCCAGGCTCGTGCGGCATCACGCCCCAGCGAGGACGATAATTCGGGTAAAATCTAGCGAGGACCAGCAATTTCCCGGATCGGGGCGTGACAGGAACACCCATGCACAGCAACTGCTAACAACAGCTATATGCTGTCATAAACCTGTCCCATTGCATCCACATCAGCCCTTGAACACCCCTTAACAGTCCATGTAACCACCTTGATGGCTGTCATATAACACAGTCCCTATAGCCCCCTTTGCTGCCCCCTTTTGATGCCCAAAACCTGTCATTAGTTAGTCCAAAACCATCACATATTACACCCCAAACAGTCCAACAAATGGCTGTCCCACTGTCACATATGCACCCCCTTAAACACCACATATTGCTATCCATATTAGCACCCATATGCTGTCCCTTACTGCCTTAAGATCAGTCCATAAACAAGCCTATATATGGCTGTTCTTCAACTGTCCATAATAGCCTACATGCTGTCCCAAAACCTGCCATATAACACTCAATTTCAGTCCCTAAACAACCTATTAGCTGTCCTAATTCAGCCTTGGTATGCCCCATAACCACCATACATTTCAGTCCTATATGCTGTCACCAAGTGCTCCCTAAACCTGTCACTAGTTAGCACCTATATGCTGTCTTAACATGCCTAACATTCAGCCTTAACACCACTCCATTTCAATCCAATATTTGCTCCTCTTAACAGCCCTTC
This sequence comes from Iris pallida, assembly GCA_029216955.1. NCBI lineage: Eukaryota > Viridiplantae > Streptophyta > Magnoliopsida > Asparagales > Iridaceae > Iris > Iris pallida. The sequence goes on from JANAVB010027995.1 coordinate 4,508,950, forward strand.
AACTGTCCATATTCAGTCTATATTTCCCCTCCAACATAGCCTAGTGACTACCCCCATGGCTACCCCAAATCAGTCCCTATAGCCTTCCATTTCAGTCCCTAACCAGCTCAAACCAGTCCCCTGAAACCCAGCCTTAACCAGCCCAAACTAGGCCCCAAAGCAGCCATTAAGCTGTCCCAAACACAGCCTACAAACCAGCCTTGACTGTCTCCATTTCCATCCCATATTCAGTCCTATATTAGCCTTTTGTTCAGTCCCAAAACAGCCCTTGAATCTAGTCCATTCCAGTCCCCAAACCATGCCATATCAGTCCATAAATGGACAGCCATTAGGCAATCACAAAACAGTCTTAAACCTGTCATAAAACCCCCACAATTCAGTCCTAGTAGCTGTCCCTAAATACTCTACAAATTCAGTCATTAGCCCACATGATGGCTGTCCTGAACAAGCCTGTTGGCTGTCCATTTTGGCCACATGTGGCTGTCCCATATTCAGTCCATTTAACCCCTGTTAACAGCCCTAAACCACCATCAAGCACAACCATCAAACACCCCTAAATTTTATTCCATATTTTACACTAGCACAGCCCCATAACATGCCTATTCAGCCCCTTAGCAAGCCCATATTGTTGTCCCCTTTGGCCATCCCAAAACTATACATGGCTGTCCATGTTAGACCCTATTGGACAGTCCTAAACAAGCCATAGTTGTCCCCAACTATCTAAAAATCAGTCCATATACATCATCAAACCACCATACATTCCTGTCCTAACATGCCCCATGTCAGTCCCTTAACACCATCCATATATCAGTCCACTTTATAAGCTTGTGTGTGAGTGTGTGTGTGAGCCTATGTGAGATTGGCATAACCTATAGGAAAGCATATATGAGTGTGGTATCATGAGTAAGTGTGTGAGTGAGTTGTGTGGGTGAGTGTTAGGATAATGTGAGAATGATATATGATATTGGTAGGGGTAATGAGGGTAAAACCAACACATGTTCTAAAATAGGTTGGATACCTAGGATACCCATATTTCTTGGTAGGTAAACCTTAGATAGGTTAGTATCTAGCTACCCTAAGGAGCCTAGGCTAGTATCGTGGGTATTAGCGAGATTTTCTTTGTATTGGGCAAGGTATCGGGATTTACCTTGGTAAGACTAAGAAATGGTTAGAACTTGGTTCCCTTGGTTGGTAATGATCAAATATAGTGCTCCTAGACTAGTTTTGACTTCGGTTGACCATTTTGACCAAAAGTTAACAAAAGTCAACCGAGAGTCAAACTTAGCCTTTAAGCGACTAGATTTGACCGAAACCAAACCAGAGTTGACCAGTTGACTAAAAGTCAAAAGTTGGTCAACATTAGACTAGTTTGACCTAGGATTGACTTAGAGTTGACCAGAGTTGACCAGGGTTGACCAGTTGACCAAAAGTCAACTGTAAGTCAACCTTTGACCTCGTTTGACCTAGTTTGACTTGGATTGACTCCCAGTGACTTGGTATGACCTAGTATGAACCAATATAACCTAGTATGACTCAGTTTGACCTAGATTGACCTATTTTTTTACTTAGACTTGCATTCATGACTTAAATTAGTTTCCTTTTTCAGTATAAAATCCTGTTTGACTCATAGTATCTATTTTAGGTCTGTGATTACTCTGAGCGTCTGTTCACCTTATCATCTCAGGACCACAGGCAAGTATATTCTTTGATCGTTTCATACTTATCACGACTTATATTCTTGCTCTAGATTACTTTACTTGATGCTGTCACGTTATCATCACGGATTGGTACTATATGGATCTCTTCTTGGGATGTTATCCTCTTAGCGGGTGCATCAGATACTTTATGTCATGTGTTTCATGTACATCATGTATTCCTTGCTCTTGTGTTATTCATGTACACTCATGTTCTCTCATGTTCTTTTATGTACGCTCATATACTTTCATGTGCTCTCATATACGCTCATGTTTCCTCATGTGTTTCGTGTGTAACCAAAACATCATGTCCCTAACGTAACTTGACTGGATCCTTGTGTATTGATTGTGGGTAGGGGTGAATATAAATGGTCATGTGATTTACCCATCATGTACACTCTGTTACTTCCATGTTTTATCATGTACAACCTAAGCCAATTATATGCCATCTCGTACTCTAAATCACTTGTCACTTACAGTTCTTACTTATCATGTATATATTTCCAGTTATCAAATATCTCTCATGTTTTTATGTACATTTTTTACAGCATTTCATGTATTTTACTCTATTGTTTGCTTTATATTTCCTGACATGATATGAACTGCATGAGATGTACTGTGCTCGCTCCCGTCCTGACTGGACCTGTTGAAAATATTACAGATAATACCGAGGACTTCTGCCCGACCTACTATGGAGCCCATCTAGACGATACTTGTGAGTTGGACCCACAGGAGGATCCAGCTCTAGTTGAGGACGTCGTCCATACTGCTTAGACTAGTTTAGTTAGGCTCTATTATGTCATTTAAGATCTGGATTGTATATATTCTTTCATATTCTGTAGTTGAGACTTTGTATTTCTGGATGTTTGCTGAGTTATTATCCTAGACACTTAGACTCTTCTGATCATCTGTATTTCATTTTGAGTTATATATCATATCGTACTTCTTCTTCCTTAGATGTGATTGAGTTTACATTCTGCTATGTCACCCCCATTCGGGGAGTATAAATTGCTTAGCCTTATACTGTTAGATGCATGAGACCTAGGACAACATTCTACCGCCGACGCTGCGGCGTAGGCTGGACGTACTCACTTCTCGTGCTCTTACTCTAGGGTACGGGTCGTGACATATTTTTAGTGGTGGCCCATGCAGGTCGAGTTTATGTAGTGGTATTCGAACTAGAGTATCACTACAGCCTGCAGTAGAAATTAGAATATTTTTGAAGGTACTCAATCACACTAGAAAAAACTCTTAATCAGACTCCTTTTATCTAAATTGTTGCTTATTGACTTCCCTTGAATATAAACTGTTCCCTTTTGAATTTTCGCTTTATTCTCAAAAATTGCTTCTTGTTTTGATCTATCTTCATGATGGTTATGAAGACACGATCTCATCGCTCCGGTTCGAGGAATACTATCGAGAGGCTGGCCACCTCTCGTCCTGTTCATCAGGGCCTCGAGACTGCAGCTCATGTTGTGCCAACTCAGGTTAGCGTTTCTACTACATTAGAGGTGCACCTTCGTCTGTACAGAGACCTTTTCTCGTCATTTTCGATTTCTCTCAGCAGCAGCGGTTCATGCAGCATCAGCAGCAGACTAGGGAAAACCAGCAGGGCGAGCTATCGTCAGGACAGTCGATGATGCACAGATCATTAAAGATCTTGCTGCAAGTTTCGTTCTTCTCTATTCTATTTCCGAAATTATCTCTTATAACTATCTTGAAATTCGATTCCATTTGTTCCTTGTTGACTGATCAATTTGTTCTGTTGTTCCTGTGTTATGTTTTTTTTTCTTCTGAGAAAAATTATATGGGCTAGGTCACCTAAATCATGGGATCTATAATCTTCGATAGTCGTGTTAGTTGGCATAGTGAGGACATATAGTCGGATTTTGGGACGTATTTATCGGGTGTGGGAATTTAAGGTTTTCACCGTCGCATGCGGCAATGCAAAAATTTTAAATGCCATGAACTTAGAGGTATGTACCTTAGTCAATGACTCTGTGATTATCGTAGCCTTGCTCACTAGCATGACGAAGACTCCGAGTAACATGATTTTGGACAGACGCATATGATTATCAGATTGTATCTTAAAGTTTTTTTGAACATCACACCCTTATGTTGTTGTAAATAACTTAGGAGTAGGGATATTTAGTTTTGTAGAGCTTATTCATATATGGTTCTTTCATAGTATAATGATATGATGACTTGTAGAGTGCCTGTACCCTGGGGGTGATAGTTAGCATTGGTATTAGAATAGTAACCTAGTGTAGGTGATTCCCATGTTATTTATAATATCAACCAGTTACGTATAGGATGTTAGTATGCCTTGCAGCCTTTATGATTATTATTTTTTTTTCTTACCATTTTCCAATGAGGCACCTATGACCAGAGCCTGCCCTTGAGTATAGTTGTAGTTTCACCTAAGACCGAGAGGTCTATTTATATAGATAGGTTGCAGATGATATTGGCATATGGGATATGGGTTGGTTGGTACCTATAGGTCATTGTTGTATAGGATTATTGACAAGTTATTTAGCCTATATTTGGCTCAGTTTTCTATTTTAGTTAATTTCTCTTTGTGTGGAGTTCAGTCATGTTGATCAACCTTTATAGGCAGTGTGCAAACCCTTCACTAGATACCCTGTCCCCTTGGTTCAGACTTGTACAAGTTGTTCACTGCACTCAAAATTCATTACCCACCATGTTGCATCATAGGTTTCACTGGACCATAGTTCAGACCCCAATTATTGACTCACCAATATAACCATCAACCCCTTACCATATTCTGCATATCTGGAGAGTTAGTATCATGCATACTAGAGGTCTGCACTCACCCCTTGGGACAGTTTACTGTTCTGTCCCAATACACCTTACAGTATCTGACCCCTTCATTGGAGTGATAGGCATGTGGTAGGGAGTATGTGTTATTAGACCTTGAGTAGAGTTGAGGTGATGAGGGTTAATATATATAGTTTGTATATATATAATATATTTTGATTGGTACGTAGCCTGCACTCATTTGTAGTATACTGCCTATTGTATTCCCTGTATACCAGTTTGGTTCACTTCTTCAGACCACTATCCTGCATGTAGTTAGTTCAGCCAGATATAGAGGAGAGGCCAGGTTGATCTAGAGGCATGTTTCAGTCGCCATGTAGGTTTCCTTTCACTTTGACTATACAAGTGGACCCAAATGTCTTGTCCTTTAGCTCAAATTTTAGTCTCCTTAGCATCATTCCCTTCTGCCTACACTAATGATGCAGACCATTCATCCTTAGCCTAAATTCTAAGCATCTGTTCAGTCACTTATAAGTTTAGTCTACTTTAACCCTCGGTTGATCAGTCATATATATATATATATATATATATAGGATATATGTGATGGGTTGTTGTTCTTGAGCATATATATATGTGGTATTTGGGATTGGTGTGCTCAGCTTGCAGGTACTTAGTTATGGGTGACTTGATAGGATTGGGAAGTTAAGAGCTAGCCTAATATAGAGTTTCTCTTTTAGCTAAATTCTAGTTGCCAACACTTAGGTAGCTAGTATAGGTAAAATCCTAAGAAGTTGACCAGTTGATGACCAAGTACTAGGATGTTGAAAAAATTAACTAGTGATTGACCCTTGACTATGTTTGACCTAGAAGGGGTACGATCATCTTAATTTCGAGGACAAAATTTTTATAAGGTGGGTAGGATTGTAACACCCAGTTTTTCAGATGAGGATAATTTTGAAATTTTGTAATTATATTATTATTTATTGATATTTATTTCATATTATGATTTTTGGTGATTTTTAATCATTTTTAAACTATTTAAAATCATGACTTGTGATTAGGGTGTTTTATCTACCACATTTCTAGTTTGAGGGTATTTTGTCATTTTTTTATTTTAGAATATTTTTGAAATTATTTTTTTATTTATAATATTATTTCGGGATTATTTGAGTCGGGTTCGAATTTCAGCTCAATCTGACTTGTATCGGGGACCCGGGGTAGTGTTGACTCTAGTGGGGCCCACACACTAATTAGCCATGGCCCACATGCAAATTATTTTAGTTAGTGACTAGGCTAATTTATTTGGATAGGATTAGTGTGATTAGTGTTTTAGGAATGACTAAACTAGCCCCCGACTTCAAACCTTTCCAATGTATTAATAAATAGATTAGTGTAGGGGTTTTTAGACTTTTCATAAATGGACACCTAGCCCCCAATATGGCCGGCCACTTAGAGTGGATAGGCTTTGGTCATTCATCATTATCTCTTCTTTATTCTCTCTCTTGTTCTTCCCCAAATTAATTTAGAGAGCAATTCCTAATCATTTCTCCACCAAATTCTTTCATTTTTCCACCCAACCTCCTTCTTTCCTTCTCCGTTCAAGCCAAGGAGGAAGCTACCCAAGTTTGGAAGGATTCGGAGCTTGTTCGTGCCCGTTTGGGATTCCTACATGTCGGTGGCGCATCGGAAAGCTTTTCCTTCGATTCGATCTACCGGGAGGTATAAATCCCTTCCTCTTTCTCATTCTTCTCATACATTAGGTTGATTTTGACCCATAGGAATGACCCCCATGGTTGTGTCTCTATTTGTGTCCATTTTGTGTCCATTTGGACACTTGTAGAGGTGTCCAATGTGTAGGATCGTGTCCTAGTGGGAAAACCCCTATTTGGACACATGTAGATTTATTATATATTGATTTAATGTTGTTTTAATATTTTAATTCTAGATTTATAGGTGTTTAGAGATGTGTTTTCCTAAGTATCATATTGTATCATATTATTTAATCTATATATGTATATATATATTGTGGTATATATATTATTCTCTCTCTCTCTCTCTCTCTCTCTATATATATATATATATATATATATATATATATTATGGCTTATATAGATATACGTATATATAATATGATATGTTTGGTGTGATATTTTGTGTTTGGATGGGGGCATGAGGATTTCGACCAAGTGATGGGTTGTGTGTGTATGTGATTTGTGTTTGAATGGGATGTGGGTTCGGCCAAGGGAGGAGATTGGTATGGGTTTTTTGTGTTAATTTAGAATGGAGAGTGTGTGTAGGTGTGGTGTTTGAGAGATTGTTAGAGAAGGGAATGTGAAGTGGTGAGTGTTAGAAGGGGAGAACACCCATGCACAGCAGCTGCGAACAGTAGTTATATGCTGTCATAAACCTGTCCCATTGCACCCACATCAGCCCTTGAACACCCCTTAACAGTCCATGTAACCACCTTGATGGCTGTCCTACAACACAGTCCCTATAGCCCCCTTTGCTGCCCTCTTTTGATGCCCAAAACCTGTCATTAGTTAGTCCAAAACCATCACATATTATACCCCAAACAGTCCAACAAATGGTTGTCCCACTATCACATATGCACCCCCTTAAACACCATATATTGCTATCCATATTAGCATCCATATGCTGTCCCTTACTTCCTCAAGATCAGCCCCTAAACAAGCCTATATATGGCTGTTCTTCAACTGTCCATAATAGCCTACATGCTGTCCCAAAACCTGCCATATAACACTCAATTTCAGTCCCTAAACAACCTATTAGCTGTCCTAATTCAGCCTTGGTATGCCCCATAACCACCATACATTTCAGTCCTATATGCTGTCACCAAGTGCTACCTAAACCTGTCACTAGTTAGCACCTATATGCTATCTTAACATGCCTAACATTCAGCCTTAACACCACTCCATTTCAGTCCAATATTTGCTCCCCTTAACAGCCCTTCAACTGTCCATATTCCGTCTATACTTCCCCTCCAACACAACCTAGTGACTACCTCCATGGCTGCCCCAAATCAGTCCCCATAGCCTCCCATTTCAGTCCCTAACCAGCTCAAACCAGTCCCCTGAAACCCAGCCTTAACCAGCCAAAACCAGGCCCCAAAGCAGCCATTAAGTTGTCCCAAACACAGCCTACAAACCAGCCTTGAATATCTCCATTTCCATCCCATATTCAGTCCCATATTAGCCCTTTGTTCAGTCCCAAAACAGCCCTTGAATCCAGTCCATTTCAGTCCCCAAACCATGCCATATCAGTCCATAAATGGACAACCATTAGGCAATTACAAATAAGTCCTAAACCTATCATAAAACCCCCATAATTCAGTCCTAGTAGCTGTCCCTAAACACTCTACAAATTTAGTCATTAGCCCACATGATGGCTGTCCTGAACAAGCCTGTTGGCTGTCCATTTTGGCCACATGTGGCTGTCCCACATTCAGTCCATTTAACCCCTGTTAACAGCCCTAAACCATCATCAAGCACAGCCATCAAACACCCCTAAAGTTCAGTCCATATTTTACACTAGCACAGCCCCATAACATGCCTATTCAGCCCCTTAGCAAGCCCATATTGCTGTCCCCTTTGGCCCTCCCAAAACTATACATGGCTGTCCATGTTAGACCCTATTGGACAATCCTAAACAAGCCTATACATGGCTGTCCCCAACTGTCTAAAAATCAGTCCATATACATCATCAAACCACCATACATTCCTGTCCTAATATGCCCCATGTCAGCCCCTTAACACCATCCATATATCAGTCCACTTTATAAGCTTATGTGTGAGTGTGTGTGTGAGCCTATGTGAGATTGGCATAACCTATAGGAAAGCCTATATGAGTGTGGTATCATGAGTAAGTGTGTGAGTGAGTTGTGTGGGTGAGTGTTAGGATAATGTGAGAATGATATATGATATTGGTAGGGGTAATGAGGGTAAAACCAACACATGTTCTAAAATAGGTTAGATACCTAGGATACCCATATTTCTTGGTAGGTAAACCTTAGATATGATAGTATCTAGCTACCCTAAGGAGCCTAGGCTAGTTTCTTGGGTATTAGCGGGGTTTCCTTTGTATTGGGCAAGGTATCGGAATTTACCTTGGTAAGGTAATGTAGGTTTTACCTAGAGCTGAGGTATTTGAGTTTAGAGTCTAAGACATGGTTAGAACTTGGTTCCCTTGGTTGGTAATGATCAAATATAGTGCTCCTAGACTAGTTTAGACTTCGGTTGACCATTTTGACCAAAAGTCAACAAAAGTCAACCGAGAGTCAAACTTAGCCTTTAAGCGACTAGATTTGACCGAAACCAAACCAGAGTTGACCAGTTGACTGAAAGTCAACAGTTGGTCAACATTAGACTAGTTTGACCTAGGGTTGACCTAGAGTTGACCAGAGTTGACCAGAGTTGACCAGTTGACCAAAAGTCAACTGTAAGTCAACCTTTGACCCCGTTTGACCTAGTTTGACTTGGATTGACTCCCAGTGACTTGGTATGACCTAGTATGAACTAGTATGACCTAGTATGACTCAGTTTGACCTAGATTGACCTAGTTTTGACTTAGACTTGCATTTATGACTTAAATTAGTTTCCTTTTTGAGTATAAAACCCTGTTTGACTCATAGTATCTATTTTAGGTCTGTGATTACTCTGAGCGTCTGTTCACCTTATCAGCTCAGGACCACAGGCGAGTATATTCTCTAATCATTTCATACTTGTCATGACTTATATTCTTGCTCTAGATTACTTTACTTGATGCTGTCACGTTATCATCACGGATTGGTACTATATGGATCTCTTCTTGGGATATTATCTCCCTTAGCGGGTGCATCGGATACTTTATGTCATATGTTTCATGTACATCATGTATTCCTTGCTCTTGCATTATTCATGTACACTCATGTTCTCTTATGTTCTTTCATATACGCTCATGTACTTTTATGTGCTCTCATGTACGCTCATGTTTCCTCATGTGTTTTGTGTATAACCAAAACATTATGTCCGTAACGTAACTTGACTGGATCCTTGTGTATTGATTGTGGGTAGGTGTGAGTATAAATAGTCATGTGATTTACCCATCATGTACACTCTGCTACTTCTATGTTTTATCATGTACAACCTAAGCCAATTACATGCCATCTCGTACTCTAAATCACTAGTCACTTACAGTTCTTACTTATCATGTATTTGTTTCTAGTTATCAAATATCTCTCATGTTTTCATGTATATCTTCTTACAGTATTTTATGTATCTTACTCTATTGCTTGCTTTATATTTTCTGACATGATATGAACTGCATGAGATGTACTGTGCTCGCTCCCGTCCTGACTGGACCTATTGAAAATATTACAGATGATACCGAGGACTTCTGTCCGACCTACTATGGAGCCCATCTAGGCGATACTTGTGAGTTGGACACATAGGAAGATCCAGTTCTAGCTGAGGACGTCGTCCATACTGCTTAGACTAGTTTAATTAGGCTCTATCTGTCATTTGAGATCTGGATTATATATATTCTTTCATATTCTGTAGTTGAGACTTTGTATTTCTGTATGTTTGCTGAGTTATTATCCTAGATACTTAGACTCTTCTGATCATCTGTATTTTATTTTGAGTTCTATACATATCGTACTTCTTCCTCCTTAGATGTGATTGAGTTTACATTATGCTATGTTACCCCCATTCGGGGAGTATAAACTGCTTAGCCTTATACTGTTAGATACATGAGACCTAGGACAGCGTTCTACCGCCGATACTGCGGCGTAGGCTGGACGTACCCACTTTTCGTGCCCTTACTCTAGGGTGCGGGTCGTGACATATAGAATTCAAGCAATTTTGTGACACATACGATTATTTGCATGAGTTCTCTTGCCCTAGGACTCTACAACAAAATAGAGTTATGTAACGTAAGAACAGGACTCTATCCGAAATGGTTAGAGTAATGTTAAATCAGTTTAGTCTACCTAAATTCCTATGGGCTGAAGCTGTAAATATAGCGTGCTATGTTCTCAATAGGGTTCTAATTCGACCTATATCGAAGAAGCCTCCCTATGAATTATGGTTTGATAGAACTCCCTCTGTTTCTTATTTCAAAGTATTTGGTTGTAAATGCTTTATTCTTAATACTAAAAATAATTTGGAAAAATTTGACGAAAAGGCCGATGAAGGTATATTTTTAGGTTATGCGGCGAAAAGCAAAGGGTACAGAGTCTTCAACAAGAGAACCTTGATCATCGAAGAACCAATAAATGTTAAATTTGACGAACTCAATAAACATTCTATCGATGATGATGATGAAGACATAAGTACACCTAGTACTACTCCTGCAGAACCCTCACACAAAGCACCAGCTGAGTCTCCAAGCAAATCACATACAGAACCAGAAGTCGAAACCAGCAATCCAGAGGATATGCCAAAAGAGATAAAAATTTTGTCAGACCATCCAAAGGACTTGGTAATTGGTGAGATTACCAAGGGTGTAAGTACTCATTCCTCTAGTAAAGATATAGCTTCATATTTTGCTTTTATTTTATAGCTTGAACCAAAAATATTGAAGAAGCATACAGTAATAATTTTTGGTTAGATGCTATGCAAGAGAAATTGAACCAATTTGAATGGAAGCAAGTTTGGGGACTTGTTTTCAAGCCCATTGATCATCCGGTCATTGGCACCCATTGGGTATTTCGAAATAAACTAAATGAGAATTGCTTAGTGACTCGTAACAAGGCTCGACACGTAGCTAAAGTATATAATCAGGAAGAAGGTAACTACGATGAGACTTATGCCCCAGTTGCGAGTTTAGAATCCACTCACATGTTAAGTGTATTTGCATGTTTTCATAATTTTAAGTTATTTCAAATGGATGTTAAAAGTGTATTTTTTGAATGGTTTTATAAAAGAAGAAGTTTATGTAGCTCAACCTCCAGGTTTTACTGATTTCAAAAATCCTTATTATATTTTCAAGTTGAAGAAGGCATTATACGGTTTGAAACAAGCCCCTCGTGCTTGGTACGATCGTCTAAGCTCTTTTCTACTTGACAACGACTTTTCAAAAGGGAAGGTTGATACTACACTGTTTATAAAATCTTTTAATGGCAATCTTTTTTTGATTCAAATTTATGTAGATGATATCATTTTTGGATCTACTGATGAATCTCTTTGTCAAGAATTTTCAAAGTGTATATAGAATGAGTTTGAGATGAGCATGATGGGAGAGCTGAAATTCTTTTTCGGACTGCAAATCAAATAAACCAACAATGGGACGTTCATAAATCAAGCCAAGTACACAAAAAATTTATTAAAGAAGTTCGATCTGGAAGCATTCTAACCACTTGGCACTCCGATGGCAACTTTGACTAAGATTGATATTGATGAATAAGGCAAACCGGTCGACATACGTAAGTATCGAGGTATGATTGGTAGTTTACTTTACTTAACTGCTAGTCGTCCTGATATAATGTTTAGTGTTTGCTTGTGTGCACGTTTTCAAGCCAATCCTAAGGAATCACATTTGTGTGCGGTTAAGCTTATCTTTCGATACCTTAAAAGTACTTCTTCTGTCGGCTTATGGTATCTCAAAACCACGTCGTTTGACCTAACCGGTTATTCGGATGCTGATTTTGCTGAATGCAAAATAGATAGAAAATGTACCAGTGGCACATATCATTTCCTAGGTAAAGCTTTAGTCTCTTGGTTTAGTAAGAAACAAAATTCTATCGTATTATCAACAACTGAGGCTGAGTATATCGCCGTAGGACGTTGTTGTGCACAAATTTTGTGGATGAAGGAAACCTTAGAAGACTTTGGCTTACTATACACACACATACCTATTTTCTGTGACAACACTAGCACTATCAATTTGACTAACACTCTCACACTAAACATATCGAGATTCGACATCATTTTCTTAGAGATCATCAACAAAATGGAGATATAAATATTGTATACATAGACACAGATAATCAATTAGCTGACATATTCACAAAACCTCTAGCGGAAGATCGTTTCAATTATTTACCCCGGGAATTAGAAATTTTAGATGTCAATAATATTAATTAATTTTGTTTTATACAGTTATTTTTTAATACTCAAAAACTATTTTTGAGACAAGCCTACAAAGGGTCTGTCTGCCACCACAACTACGGTTGAAGCGAAGCGGTATTTAATTGTTCTCCGGTGAACTCCCGTTAGCTGAGACAGTACCCCTACAACTAATCTAAAACAGTCGTTGTGTAACAAAATTTAATATATAAAATAATATTAATTATATTAATTGAAATTTAAAATTACTAAACTTAGAAGTAAATAATTGAAAGCGGATGATAAAAATGATGTGGCCCACAATTTTTTTTTCAAAAATTCATCAAAAGAATCCTAGGCGAATTTGGCCCGCGTTCGGTCCGAGTTCGGCCCGAGTTCTGTTGGTGGTATATGTTTTTAAGTCAGAACCCGAGGCCCTCTCATCTTCATCTCTTCCAAACTTCTCTGACAACAGCAGCAGCCGCCCGAAAGCTTTTCAAAACCATAGAAAATCTCTAACCCATTGCTCTTAATCCACTTGGAGATCTCTATCCAAATTTTGGATTTGTGCAAAAAATTTATGTCTCTACAACATACTCATTTTCTGGAAGGTATAACTCTCTCCTTCCATCTCCTTTAATTTTATTAGTTTCTATTCAAATTTTGGGAGAAATGCCTAAGGGATTCACTCCTTCCAAGAGGAAGAAGACCAATGCCTGTGAAGAGGCATCGTCTTCGAATCCACCAGAGGATTCCCTCTTTTCCTCGGTCCAATCGGCCGACGGTGCATATAATGAATTTTATTTTAAAACTCAGGACCAATCATTACTATGGTATGGTGATTTTATCATGCGCAACATATGCACTGGCGCCTCGATTAAGTGGACTACGTTTTCTGACCACCGTCCTTATTTTGAGGCATTAGGGTTACACCGACTTGTCACCAAAAAATTCCCTATAGCTACTAATGCCATTAGATTGTTTTACTGCAACTTTGTGTTAGACACTTTTGATGTTAAGACTCGTGTCGGAGGTATTAACATCGAGTTCAATGATTTCTTGTTGGAGGAAATCCTTGGTGTTTCCAACGAAGGTGCCCCGCTCGATGATATCACTTATTTCGATTTTCCTGATGGCACGACTCTTCTCAGCTTTAAGAACGATCTTTGTGCACCTGCACGTGTTCGTTCTGGAAAGTTCAAGGCTGCAAACTTGAACTTGTTTAACTATGAGTTACATTGCATCATCTATTCTACTATTCTTCCAAAATCTACTTCAAAAGATGATGTTACCAATATTGAACTATCTGCCCTCTACCACATCATCAAGGGAATTCTATTTTTGTTTCCCAAGACTATTATCCAGATGATGGGATGATGTCACGTAAGAGATCAAAATCTCTCTTATGCGATGTTCATTCCACGCATCTTTCAGCATTTTGACATCAATATGTTTACTTGTGCTCTGGACCCTGAGCCAAAGTATCTCCAGCTGTCCTGTCGCAGCACAGCCGTTCCTCCTTCTCCTCCTTCTGTACCTGCTCCACCTCATCAGGCATACCTTTTGTCTTTTGAGGGTATTCATCAGCACCTCTCTGATCTGCGAACATTCATCACTGACGCATCCAGGGAACGCGAGTTCTGCGATGTGAGTCAATTTCAGGCACTTGCCAACTCCTTTGCTGATCTCTGTTTTGCCCAGACTAGACACTCTGCCAATTCTCTTCCCAGAGATCCTGCTGTCTTCGGATACCGCTATGAGGATGATGCGATACACTCTCTCTTTCGTCCGGTAATGCTTATGATTGGTACCGTGGTTCTGGTGCTACTCCACACCATTCTGGAGCTGGTCCATCCGGATATGGTGGACGTGCTAGTACTACTGATGATGATGATAAGGATTTATGATCTAGACGTATTACATTTTGTCTAGATGTCACACTTTTTGAGACTTTATTATGTCTTTGTTTACTTGAAAATGCTCCGACATTCCAAAATATCAGTACTTTATCTTTTAGTTTACTTTTGCATTTGAGATTATGACATTCTGAGCTGACGTATTGTGATCATCTTTTTATGCTCTGCTTAGCATTTTATATCATTTCAGTTTAGCTTCATATTCTGATGACTATCTCTTTATGCTTCAATATAAACTGCCTATGAAATGTTTATTTTTCTATATATATATTTTATTTGTATTTCTTCACTGATTGTTTCTTATGCATATATTGTGGGGGAGCTCTCTCTCTTTGCAATTATTTTGCTAAGTGACAATGGGGGAGAAATAGGATCTAACATCTTTTGCAGGAGGAACATTTTTTTAGGATACAGTATAATGATTAATTTTGATTCTCTTTCAAATTTTATTGATTGAAGATGTTATGTCGGTCAAAGTTTGTTAATTATCAAATGGGGGAGATTGTTGGTCCATTGGTCATGGTCAAACCTGATTTTAATAATTGATCAAACTCTGTCTCGATATACGGCCTACTTAAAGATGTTTTGGACTCTTGGACAATGCCAAAGATCTGCTACCCATTCTGTTCAAGATCGAAGCTGTGTTTGCCACTCGAGTCTGTATTTTCTTTATGCAACGTAATTTTTACTTTTACTGAGTCTAGGAATATATTGTACACCGAGTCGTACTGGAAAATAAGCTACCCTAAAAATGTTTTCAAAATATTCTATGTTTTGAAAAACATCCCCCTATTTACAGAAAGCTCCTAACTGCTTAAAACAATTTTGAAAAAGCCCAAAAATCAAATTGTAAAAACCCTGACCAACCCTGACAGAATCGGCCAGAGTTCAGTTAGTGAACGTTGCTTTTTGAACTTGGTCTCCCTGTAGTTACAGATCCTAACGAGATTTTCTCATAGAATTCTGCCAGAATTCTGCCCGAATTCTGACAGAGTTCTGCCTTTGGAAAAACTATAAATAGAGAAGTATTTCAATTCACTCATTCAATTTCATCTCTTCTCTCTAAAGCCTACTGTTCTATTCCAAAGAGTTCTAAGCTTTATTTTTCAAATCCTAAGCCAGTTACAATCCTCTATTCGATTTGCCAGTACGGTACAGTCTAGAAGCTTCAGAGCGATTGTAATTAGAGGCTTGATTGAAGAAAGACTCTTCACAATTGAAGTTGGTCGAGTACTTCGAATCAAAGCACGCGTTTGTAGAAGTTGCAAGGACTTTGTATGAAAACTTGCAGTATTTTCCAATAGTGGATTCAACTAGAAGCTAGAGTTCTTCCGACTGGACTAGTCCTCACAAGAGGGAAACCAGTATACATCGTCATCTTTGCGTTTGCTTTCTGATCTCTGCTTTTGAAGTTTTTTTACTTGTGATATATATATTTCTCTGTGATCTTGCTGTTAACTTTTTAAATTATCTATATTCCGCTGCCTACTCTTTTCACCCCCCTCTAGAGTATTGTGGTTTACAAATTCGTTCCTACAGAAAGCGGCGCTCGGTGGTGGTTGACGCTAACGACCAAGTACGTGGTGGTGGTGGTTATTTGATAGTGGTTGTGGAAATGATGATGGTGGATTATTACCAGTGGTTGGATAATGTGGCGGGGGAGATGAGTTGGACGTGTCCGGTGTGTCGGACACAGGGGTCTGTAATTATAATGTATTATAATAGAATGAGATAGAAGGGACATGGACACACGGGTCCGGACACGATTGTGATGGTGGTGGCAGTGATAGATAGTTGTTTGGTGGCGGCTAGGTGATGATGGAAACGACGGTGAACAAAGGAGGGGACGAGGCTTGCGTGGGGCGGCCTGTGGTTGTAAGGGTTTGGGTCGACAGTGTCGGTGTTGTTGGGTCGAGGGATGGCGGTTCCGATGATGATGGTGCTGAAACAGGGGATGGTTTGGGTGTTGTAGGGGAGACAGGTCTGTCGAGGACTGAGCGACGGAGTTGGAGGCCAAGGCTGGCGATTTATGTATGTAGAGAGAAAGGGATGGAGAGGGAGATTTAAACGTAGGATGTATGTGAACATAAGAATTTATGTGGGAATGGATTTCCTAAGTCTGATTAATAGGAAGGAGTTATATATATATATATATATATATATATATATATATATATATATATATATATATATATATATATATATATATATATATATATATATATAAGTATGATAGCTTTAGGATTAAATATAGAAGATTGAAAGAATCTTATATAGAGAAAAATCAATTGTTTGGATATATTTTATTTTCTCTCTCTAAATATACATAGGTATATTTATTAGGATATGGATTACTTATGTGTTTATTTGTATTTCTGTATGTATATATCCTATACACATAGGTCTTTATTTAATCAAATCCTAGAACTGATCATACTAATAACAACAATTAATTTAAAATAATAACTAATGTCTCTAATAATATTTTAATTAGATTTTATAAAATCAAGTCTTTAAAATAATGGATAGCAATAAACCAAAATAATTTTATAAGTATATTATCATAATATTAATTTCTGTCAAAATAATTTAAAGCACATTAGTATAATTCAAATCCTAGTTCAAATGAGTAGTCATCCTAATAGTTTAAAAATAGAGATACCATCAAAATAACTTTAAGGTATATTTTTATTAATCAAACTTAAATTAAAATACATCAATAAATCTTTTGATTTTTTCCAATAATACTTCTGATTTTCAAAAACCATTTTTTTGAAACCAATCTTTTGAAATATCAAAATTGATAACCGAATATCTTTTGAAATTCATAATGATATTCAAGAATAATATTTTTATTAAAACTAAAGAGTATTTTTAAACCATTAATTTAAACTAGTTGTAAAAATAAAAATAGTAGCAAAATAACACTTATATGCTTCAAGGTTAATTTATTTTCTAAACGTGATAAAATAAAATAAAATTTTGAAAATCCGGGAAGAGGGGTTACACAAATGTCATTGCATTTTGATTCATCCGATTCAACTAAGTGGGACGGGGCATTACACTCAGGGCCATCACCAGCTTCATTAATAGCACCATCACCTCATGTCTCCCCCTCCGGGGACTACTACCACCTCCGAAGACCTCGTGTCATTGTCCTACGTTGCTGGGATCCTCACTGGTTAGCCCAACTCCAAGGCCGTCAGCCAGATGGTAGCACGGTCGACACGTTCGAGACCTTCAAGCTCGCACGAGATCTCCAGCGAGTTCTTTGAGTTACAACCAAAGGAAGGCCTAACGCTCGTCGAGGGCACCATGGTCGGCTCTGGACCGATTGGTTATGGAGGACGTTCCTATCGTAAGGTGCAGACAGGGAACACGAGGCCACGAATGTTTTCAGAGCGACAGACGAGACAGAGTTGGAGGAAGGGTTTTCGGTGATGATGGTGGTGATGGACGGGTAGGACATATTGAGGACTGGAAGAGAAGTATGCCAATGGGGTTGCGGAGGAGTATCCAACGAGATCTCAGAGAGGAGAGGGGGATAGGATTTTTTTGGTAGATCAGGACAGATCAGGATTTGGGTCGTTTGGATAATTTGTATAATGGTAATTTCGTTTGTTAAAAGTTTGAGTATGTAATGTAATTGGCTTTGTCACGACCCGCACCCAGTGTAAGGGCAAGAGAAGTGGGTACGTCCAGCCTACGCCGCAGTGTCGGTGGTTGAACGGTGTCCTAGGTCACATTCATCTAACACAATATATAAGGTACCTGTACAGTATATACACTCTAATCGGAGGACAATACAAAGTACAGCTCAATCACAAGTCTAAGGTAGAAAGTATGATATGATAGATAAGAAATCTCAAAGGAAATACAAACAGAAAGGAAAATAAGTCTAAGTGTCTATACGACACAACAACAAAACATAATACATATCAAAGTCTCAAATGACAACAACAAAGTAAGATAAAACCTAACTAAACAAGTCTAGGCAGCAGGGGTGATATCATCAGCTAGAGTTGGGTCCTCCTGAGAGTCCAGCTCGCAAGTGTCATCTAGGGATGCTCCATAGTACGTAGGAAAGAACTCCACGGTATCATCTGTAATTTTTTTAAAAGGTCCAGTCAGAACAGAAACGAGCACAATACATCTCACGCAGTTCGTAACATGGCAGGAAATATAAAGCATGCAAAAGAGTAAGATACATGAACTGTAAAAAGATGTACATGAAAATAAGAGAGATATTTGTAAACTGAAAATATATACATGATAAGTAAGAACTGTAAGTGACTAGTGATTCAGAGCACAAGATGGTTATGTAAACGACACGATGTTATACACGAGTAATCTACAGAGATTATACATGAGTAAACTACAAGAATGGTCACATAACCACTTCTACTCTCCCGTCCCCAATCAATACACAAGGATCCAGTCAAGTTATGTTATTGTACACGAAGTTTAGTTGTACATGAAGATCATATAAGCACATGAGAGTACACGATTTCATACGATTTGTACACGAATAACACGAACACAAGGAGTACACGATGCCCATGATAAAGTACACGAACACGAAATATCCAATGTGTTCCATGAGGGGATAACATCGCATGAAAGATCCATATAATACTAATCCATGATAACAAGAGTCAGCATCAAGTAAAGTAATCTAGAACATGATTATAAGTCCTAGCAAGTATGAAATGATCAGAGAATGTACTCGCCGAAAATCTGAATGTCCATGAGAGTATAAAGTCCGAAGCGAGGTAACTGAGTCCTATTTAGAGAAACACAAGTCATGATGTATACAAAGGGATTATAATTTGAAGAGTACAATGCATCTACATGTTTCTAGGTCAACCTGGGCCAAAGTCAACTCATGGTCAACTCTGGTCAACTATAAAAGTCAAACTAGGTCAACTAGTTAGGGTTAGGTCAAACATGGTCAAACTAGTCTAGGTTAGTCTATTCTGGGTCTAACAAGAAAGTCTAAGTCTAAACCAACTATAACACATAACCTATAGGTCACATGTTAAACCAACACATAGCTAAACCATAGGGCTAACACATAGCCTAATGCTATAGTCTAATCTAGCACACAAACATATCAAATTATATATACAGTATCTCATATATTAAGTCACTTTCACAATTATACAAACTACATACATATAGGGTACACATATATATAGGTACTAGCACATATATATATATATATATATATATATATATATATATATATATATATATATATATATATATATATATATATATATATATATACATACATAGAGAGCTAATGAAGGCAATATATAGGTTGTGTGTGTGTGGCAGTATACATAGGTAAAGAGGGTCTGAAATATACATAGAGGGGCTGGACAGGGGTTGTGTGTAGTGAGGAATGAGTGTTTCTCAGGTTTTTGTATATATCTTAGGATTTATCATAACAGTGAACCTATATTTCAGTTTACATTATGTGAAATCATATATCTAAGTGAACTCAGGTATTTCATCTATTCTCAGTCATCTACATTCAATGTAACTTAACCAATTCTCAGCTGACTTATTAAACCTAAATTTGAAATCTCAGTTTAAAGGATGAAACCTAATTTCATATTCAAATTTGTCTAATCAGGGAACATTCAGTTCACAGGTTATGCAACATATATTAATATTTCAGTTTTCAAGACTCAACCCAGGTTTCAAGTAACCAAACATTCCCAGGTTTACATATATTTTAACAGTGAATTAAACTCAGATTTTTTCTTTTGAATTCGAACTCAGGTTTAGTACAGTAACAAAACAACCCAACCTAATCTCAGTTCATTCAACTAATTTCGAAACCCATTTCAAATCGACTTAGATATCAGAAACTTATAGGAAATATCAAACCCAATATTCTCAGTATACCATACATCATACAGTATATAATTTAACATGTAATCGTGTTTTTAAACAAATTAAAATGATTTAAACATGTTAAAACCCTATTTCGAATACTGAGTATCAGAAAACACTAAACCTGACATGTAAACAACCCAAATCGAAATAAAAACCAAACAAAACCTAAATTAAACTGTGTACAGAGGTGAGTCAACATCATACGTGTCAGGGGGGATTTGTTTTCGTGTCTACATAGATGGACACGAGATGTCAAATACCAAAATCGACTCAATATCAGAGAATGTAGAGAACACCGTATCGTACAATAGGGTCGGGTCGAATTGGATATACTGTGTCGACTCTTAGGTCTCGTGGTCACACATATAGATATCCTAGGTCTAGGTGAATGTGTCTAGGTGTTTGTATCATGTCTAACATGCGTCGAGCCGCGTGGGTGTGTGCATATCAGGAAGTAAAACCCACATTGTGCGGTTCAGTGTAAAATTAGTACACGAATGAATTCGTGTCCGACACGACACGAGGTCGAAAGTGGCTTGGGGGTGACATGTCAGTCACTGCCCTGACCCTCTGACCAAGTGGCAAGCTGCCACGTGGCGTGTCATGTCCTTTGGGACACTAATGCAGCAGGGCACACTGTGTACTGTTTCGTGCAGTGTGTTCAGCCCTATTTTGGACATGGACACAAGTGTCCTCGTGTTCAGAATTATAAAATTGTAATCCCTACATGTAGGGCTAGAAAACTGTTCAATTAGAATTTAAAATAACAGCAATTAAATTCATTCACACATTTCATCAAACACCTAGTTAAAAACACTGATACGTGTCCGATACGCATACTAAATGGACACGAGATCCTACCAAACTTGGTCTACAGGGGTATGACACCTAGATGTATGCATCTATAAAGAGAAAACATGATCTTAGAGTTTCTATAGTGGTTTACCTATTGAGAGTTCAATCTCAATGTAAAAACCCTAGGAATGAGCTCCTCTACCAATTTGCTATGGTTCAATAGTCCTCAAACCTTGCTAGCAAGCCTCTACTAGCCTCCTCTACTGTTGGGGATGATGATGCAATTAATTTTACTCAATTTGGGATTAATTTGGATTAAAAGGAAGAAATTAGGGAAGAACTAATTAGGGTTCCTTTGTAGGTACTAAAAGAGGCAAGAACTAACATATGATGATACTTATATGGGGTTTCTATGTTGTGGCCGGCCATGTAGAAGAAATTAGGATTACACAATAGTTGTATATGTGTAGCTAAGCTTCTCTCTAGGTAAATCAAGTCCAATCTAAGGCTCATATCAAAACTAGGTTTACCTTTAATAATATCTAACCAAAATATCCTACTAACATAATATCTAGATATTCCTACCCTTGGCACTTAGCTTAGAAGGTTCTTAAGTAATATCTAGTCTCATGGTCATATCTAGATTAGGTTAACTTCTAGGTTAAGGCTTAAATAAATAATTAGCACATATTTAATTAATAAAATTTCAAATTCACCAAAAAGTCAAAATGACCGAAATACCCTCAAGTCAAAATATGGTAGTGACAAGTATACCCTCCTTAAAAGAATTTTGTCCTCGAAATTGAAAGGCAAAACTAAACTGATGAGAAGGATAGAAAATCATACCTCACGGTCCAAAAAGATAAGGGTATATATCGCTCGAGCATCTCATCCTCCCGCTCCAAGGTAGACTCGCCTGGAGAATGATGCCTACAGGCGACGCGAACCAAGGGTATCGTCTGGTTCCTCAGTAACTTCTCTCGTCGATCTAGAATCTCTACAGGCTATTCTGGATAGCTAAGAGTAGGTCCTACATGATCTCTGAATGATCGAGTACATGGCTAGGGTCCACCACGTACCATCTCAACTACGACAGGTGAAATATGTTGTAGACTACCACTAATGCAAGTAGCAAGTCTAGCCTGTAAGCCACGTCACCGACTCTCCCGCTGATAAAGAAAGGTCCGATGAAGTGCGGGCTAAGATTTCCACCTCCACAAAAACGATAGTACCACGTGTCGAAGATATCCTCAGAAAAACCAGATCTCCAACCTAATCACAAATAAGGTCTCAAATTAACTATAATAATCAGACATGATCAACAAAATCACAAAACAAACAATCCTACTTCTAATCCTATCTCTAAGCTGTACCTCGAACTCCAACGGTCTGCGATGGCTATCGGCCCAAGGCTGATGTCTGTCCTGCGTCATACGAAGTCGATCTCTGATGAGCTTCACCTTCTCGACTGCATCCACAACCATCTCTGGTCCGAATAAAACTTGGTCTCCAACGTCATCCCAAAATAAGGGTATACGACATCTACGCCCGTACATTGCCTTGAACGGTGACATCTCGATGCTGGCCTGAAAACTGTTGTTGTATGTAAACTCTACTATGTGCAGGTTATCCTCCCAGGAACCTCCAAAATCTAAGACACAAGTCCGCAGCATGTCCTCAAGTGTCTGAATAGTCCTCTCTGACTGTCCGTCCATCTGAGGGTGGTATACAGTACTAAACTTGAGCTGAGTACCCAAACTAGTCTGCATACTCCGCCAGAAATAGAAAGTAAAGCGACTATCCTGATCCGACACAATGCTGACCGTAACTCCATGAATCCTGACAATCTGCTGTATATACATCTCTGCTAGCTTCTCGGTAGAAAAATCTACTTTAAATGGCAAAAAGTGAGCTGATTTGGTCAACTTATCTACGATGACCCAAATTGCGTCTTTTCCTCTTGGCGTACGCGGCAGTCCCGAAACAAAGTCCATCGTGATGTGCTTCCACTTCCATTCCGAAATGGGCAACGGCTGTAACAAACCTCCTGGCCTCTGTCTCTCTGCCTTCACCTGTTGGCAGACCAAATATCTAGCAACGAAGCGTGCTACCTCCCGCTTTATCCCATACCACCATACATGCTCCCTCAGATCCCTATACATCTGGTTAGCACCTGGAAGCAAAGAGTACTGAGATCGGTATATCTCCTGCATAACCTGCTCTTGAAGCTCTTTGCTGGGCACATACAGTCTGGAACCGTGCCTCAATGCGCCATCCTCTACAATGGTAAACTCCTCATCCACCAATCCTGCTCGAGCCTGCTCTCGGATGCACCGCAGAGCAACATCGTCGAACTGAGTCGACTTGATCCTCTCTATCAAGTCCGACTGAATCTACAGATCCTACATTTGCATCTTCACTCCTGGCACTAGCACCTCGATCCTCAGGCTCTCCAGATCAGCTAGCAAGTGACAATCTACAGTCAAACACATGGCTGTCGGATATCTGCTCAAAGCATCGGCAACCACATTAGCCTTCCTGGATGATTCTGCAGTACAATGTCGAAGTCCTTCATCAACTCTAACCATCTACACTGCCTCATGTTGAGCTCCTTCTATGTAAACACATACTTCAAGCTCTTGTAGTCTGTGAAGATCTTCACACGCTCTCCGTATAGATAGTGTTTTCACAACTTCAGAGCAAAGATAACTGCCGCCAACTCCAAGTCGTGGGTAGGGTAGTTCTTCTCATGCGGACGTAACAGCCTAGAAGCATATGCAATTACCTTCCCATGCTGCTGTAAGACACAACCCAAACCCTTTCCCGAGGCGTCACTGTAGATAGTGAACCCGCCTGATCCTGATGGCAATGTCAGAATCGGAGCTGTCGTCAACCGCTTTTTTAACTCATCAAAAGCAACCTGACACTCCTCCGACCAGATAAACTCTACGTCCTTCTGGGTTAGCCTAGTCAATGGCTCTACAACCCAGGAGAAATCTTGAACGAACCTCCTATAGTAGCCTGCCAATCCCAGGAAGCTCCTGATCTCCGTAACTGAACTCGGTGTTATCCATGCCTCAACTGCTGTGATCTTCCTCAGGTCAACTGAGATCCCATCTCCAGTCACAACATAATCCAGGAAGTCAACTCGATCCAGGAAGAACTCACACTTCGAGAGCTTGCCATAAAGCTCCTCCTTTCTGAGAGTCTCCAGAACTACTCTCAAATGCTCCTCATGCTCCTATGCGATCTTTTTGTACACCAAGATATCATCAATGAACACCACCATGAACTTGTCTAAATACTGGTGGAACACCTTGTTCATCAGGTTCATGAATACCGTCGGGACGTTAGTCAACCCAAATGGCATCACCATAAACTCGAACTGGCCATACCGCATCATGAATACTGTCTTCAAGATATTCTCCCTTTTTACCTTCACCTGATGGTAACCTAACCTCAGAACAATCTTCGAGAATACCCTAGCTCTGCTAAACTGATCAAAAAGATCATCGATCTGCGGCAGTGGGTACCTGTTCTTGATCGTAAGGTTGTTGAGTGCCCTGTAGTCGATACACATCCGTACCGTCCCATCCTTCTTCGGTACAAAAGATCCGGTGCATCCCATGGTGAAGAACTAGATCGGATAAAGCCCTTGTCCTGCAACTCATCCACATGTTTCTTCAACTCCACCAACTCGTTGTTGTTTACCTTATAGACGTACGGAGATATCGACTCTGTGTCGAGCACTAAGTCTATAGAGAACTCAACGTCTCTGTCCGATGGTAGTCCTGGCAAGTACTTCGGAAAGACATCCATAAACTCTGCTATGAATGGATGTGGCACTGTCTTCTCCTCAACTGAGAATCCGTAGAAGACTCCGCTGCTCTGCTCTGTCTCCCGTCTGGCGAACTCGAACTCTGGCTCTCCCGGCGGACAAAAAAGAACTCTGCTGCCGCGACAATCTATACTGGCATGGTGCCTGCTCAAGCAATCCATACCGAGTACTATATCATAGTTCGGTAGTGGCATTACGAGCAGACTCACATCCAGTTCTCGGCCTCCCAAAACTACTCTCCGATCCTTGCAAATATCACTAACGATGATGATGCCACCATCGGTCGTGATCTTGCAAGTCCTAGGCAATGATTCAGAAGCAAGATGGTGTCTAATAGCAAAAGATACTGACATAAAGCTATAGGACGCCCCATAATCAAATAATACGAAAGAGGGAAAGGAGTCGATAAGAATAGAACCTGCAATCAGCTCTCCAATAGCCTCTGCATCCATCGCTACCATAGCGAATGCTCAC
The DNA here is from genome assembly GCA_029216955.1 of Iris pallida. Taxonomy (NCBI): domain Eukaryota; kingdom Viridiplantae; phylum Streptophyta; class Magnoliopsida; order Asparagales; family Iridaceae; genus Iris; species Iris pallida. The sequence continues at coordinate 4,534,394 of JANAVB010027995.1, forward strand.
ACCTGGTGGCCTCCCCTGGCCTTCTGCTGGTGCTGAAAAAACCTCTGCTGCTACGTCTGTAGGGCTGGTCCCTTTTGCTGGCCTACTGGAGCGTTGGCTCCTCCTCCTCCTGGTACCGGACGAATTGCCGCTATGGAACAGTCTCACATCTGGTGGTCCGGCGAACCACACACCAGGCACCTCCCCAGCCTCTTCCTACAGTCATTCCACCCATGTCCCGACTTCTTGCAGAAAGGACAACTGGTGGTCTGCTGCTGCCTGGAGGCCTGTTACTGTTGTACCTGCTAAAAAGGTGCCCGACCATGTCCCTGAGGCTGCTGCTGGAACTGCCTCTGCTGGTGCTGGTGCTGCTACTGGAAGTGGGGCCTCTTGGCCGGACCTCCGCTGCCACTAGCTCCGTAAAATTCTCGACCGCTCTTCAGTTTCAGCCCTAGGTCATCCTCTGCTGCCATGGCTCCTGCTAGGATCTTCGCAAAAGTAGCATCCCGGTCACTCTTGGTCAAGGATCGGACCTCCCTGATCAAACCTCTACGGAACTTCCTCGCCTTCGTCGTCTCGCTTAGATCCTCTATAAATCTGCTTAGCTTGCAGAACTCTCCTGCATACTCCTCAACTGTCTGGTTCCCCTGAACCAGACTCTCGAACTGCTTCTCTATGCCTCCCAGTACTACGTCCGAGAAGAACTGCTCCTTGAACAGCTTCTTGAAGGCTACCCAAGTCTGTCCCTCGGCATCCACTCTAGGGTCTGTCTGATACCAAGTTCGGGCCAGGTCCTACATCTGGCTGCCTGCCGCCTCAATCTGAAGTCGAGCTGGTATCTCCGCCAACCAAAATATCTCTTCGATATGCTCGATCCAATCATCGGCATATAGGATCCCCTCCGTGCCTTGAAAGTCCCTAGGACGCATCTTCTGGAAATCCTGAATGCCTGGCGTCCGCTGCTGATATTGTTGGATCTGGCCTCCCTATGGCTGGGCAGCTACCATCTCCACTGTCGTCCTGACCAGCTGGTGGGCATCGTCTATACCCTGACGAAAGTCAGCAGTCTGGCGCTGCTGCTGCTGCTGAAGCGACTCCAAGATCCTCACCACGAAGGAAAAGAGGTGTGCAACGTCAACCAATCCCGCGGGTGGCTGCTGCTGCGGCTGAAGCACCTCAGGAATAACTGGGGTCGGCCTCCGAGCAGATGGAGGTGCTCCCCAAAAGCTGCAGTGGCTCCAACATGAGTAGGTACTGGGGGAGCTGCCGTCTCAGGTCCTGGCTGAACTAGACGAGAAGAGGTAAACCTCTATGACGTACCTCCCATGATGGAGAACTGCGATCGTGTCTCAATCACCATCCTAGAGATAGATCAAACAAGGAATCAATACTGAGAAAGAAGCGACAAAATCAAAGGAGGACGGTTATTTCAAAGGAAAGCAATTATCGACAAGAGTTTAAATGGCAGGAATTTAGATAAGAGTTTTTTCTAAATGTGATTGAGTACCTCAAAACTATATTCTATATCCTACTGCAGGATGTAGTGATACTCTAGTTCGAATACCACTACAAAAACTAGACTAGACATGTATGGGCCACCACTAAAAATGTGTCACGACCCGCACCCAGTGTAAGGGCACGAGAAGTGGGTACGTCCAGCCTACGCCACAGTGTCGGTGGTAGAACGCTGTCCTAGATCACATTTATCTAACACAATATATAAGGTACCTGTACAGTATATACACTCTAATCGGAGGATAATACAAAGTACAGCTCAATCACAAGTCTAAGGTAGAAAGTACGATATGATAGATAAGAAATCTCAAAGGAAATACAAACAGAAAGGGAAATAAGTATAAGTGTCTATACGACACAACAACAACAAAACATAATACATATCAAAGTCTCAAATGACAACAACAAAGTAAGATAAAGCCTAACTAAACTAGTCTAGACAGTAGGGGTGATATCATCAGCTAGAGCCGGGTCCTCCTGAGAGTCCAGCTTTCAACTGTCATCTAGGGCTGCTCCATAGTACATAGGATAGAACTCCTTGGTGTCATCTGTAATATTTTCAACAGGTTCAGTCAGGACAGGAACGAGCACAATACATCTCACGCAGTTTATAACATTACAGAAAATGTAAGCACGCAAAAGAGTAAGATACATGAACTGTAAGAAGATGTACATGAAAACAAGAGAGATATTTATAAACTGGAAATATAGACATGATAAGTAAGAACAGTAAGTGACTAGTAATTCAGAGCACAAGATGGTTATGTAAACGGCATGATGTTATACACGAGTAATCTACAGAGGTTATACACGAGTAAACTACAAGAATGATCACATAACCACTTCTACTCCCTCGTCCCCAATCAATACATAAGGATCCAGTCAAGTTATGTTATTGTACACGAAGTTTAGTTTGTACACGAAGATCATGTGAGCATATGAGAGTACACAATTTGTACACGAATAACACGAACATAAGGAGTACTCGATGCCCATAATAAAGTACACAAATACGAAATACCCGATGTATCCTATAAGGGGATAACATCGCATGAAAGATCCATATAGTACTAATCCGTGATAAAAAGTGTCAGCATCAAGTAAAGTAATCTCTAACATGATTATAAGTCCTAGCAAGTATGAAATGATCAGAGAATGTACTCGCCTGAAATCTGAATGTCCGTAAGAATATAAAGCCTGAAGCGAGGTAACTGAGTCCTATTTAGAGCAACACAAGTCATGATGTATACAAAGGGATTATAATTTGAAGAGAAAAATACATCTACATATTTTTAGGTCAATCTAGGCCAAGTCACCCGTGGTCAACTCTGGTAAACTCTAAAAGTCAAACTAGGTCAAACTAGGTCAATCTAGTCAAACTAGGTCAACTAGTTAGGGTTAGGTCAAATATGATCAAACTAGTTTAGGTGAGTCTATTCTGGCTCTAACAAGCAAGTCTAAGTCTAAACCAACTACAAGACATAGCCTAAAGGTCACATGTTAAACCAACACATAGCTAAACCATAGGGCTAACACATAGCCTAATGCTATAGTCTAAACTAGCACACAAACATATCAAATTATATATATAGTATCTCATATATTAAGTCACTTTCACAATTATACAAAGTACATACATATAGGGTACACATATATACATATATAGGTACTAGCATATATATATATATATATATATATATATATATATATATATATATATATATATATATTTTTTTTTTTTTTTTTTTTTTTATATATATATATTAGGTACTAGCACATATATATATATTTCATCCCGTGGAAAAAGTTGTATCGATACATCCCAAATCTGAACCATTGGATGTTGATCCAATGGTTCGGATTGAGATCAAAAGTCAAAATCAGCATTAATGCTGATTCAGATTAATAGAGTAGGGAACATCATTTAATGTTGATTTTGACTTTTGACCTCAATCTGAACCATTGGATCAACATCCAATGGTTCAGAATTCGGATGTATCGATACAAATTTTTTCATAGGATGTATTGTAGAAGGACCCTATATATATATATATATATATATATATATATATATATATATATATATATATATAGAGAGAGAGAGAGAGAGAGAGAGATAGAGAGCAAATGAAGGTAATATATAGGTTGTGTGTGTGGCAGTATACATAGGTAAAGAGGGTCTGAAATGTACATAGAGGGGCTGGACAGGGGTTGTATGCAGTGAGGAATGAGTGTTTCTCAGGTTTTTGTATATATCTTAGGATTTATCATAACAGTGAACCTATACTTCAGCTTACATTATATGAAATCATATATCTAAGTGAACTCAGGTATTTCCTCTATTCTCAGTCATCTACATTCAATGTAACTTAACCAATTCTTAGCTGACTTATTAAACCTAAATTTAAAATCTCAGTTTAAAGGATGAAACCCAATTTCATATTCAGATTTGTCTAATCAGGGAACATTTAGTTCACAGGTTTTGCAACATATATTAATATTTCAGTTTTCAAGACTCAACCCAGATTTCAAGTAACCAAACATTCCCAGGTTTAAATATATTTTAACAGTGAATTAAACTTAGATTTTTCCTTTTGAATTCAAACTCAGGTTTAGTACAGTAACAAAATAACCCAACCTAATCTTAGTTCATTCAACTAATTTCGAAACCCATTTCAAATTGACTTAGATATCATAAACTTATAGGAATTATCAAACCCAAAATTCTCAGTATACCATACAATATACAGTATGTAATTTAGCATGTAATCGTGTTTTTAAACAATTTAAAATGATTTAAACATGTTAAAACCCATTTCGAATACTGAGTATCATAAAACAATATACCCGACATGAAAACAAACCAAATCGAAATGAAAACCAAACAAAACCTAAATCAAAGTATGTACAGAGGTGAGTCAACATAATACGTGTCATGGGGGTTTGTTCTCGTGTCCACATAGCTAGACACGAGGTGTCAAATACCAAAATCGACTCAATATCAGAGAATGTGTAGAACATTGTGTCGTGCAGTAGGGTCGGGTTGAATTGGATAAACTGTGTCGACTCTTAGGTCTCGTGGTCACACATATAGATAGTCTAGGTGAACGTGTCTAGGTGTTTGTATCGTGTCCAATGTGCGTTGAGTCGCGTGGGTGTGTGCGTATCAGGGAGTGAAACCCAGACTGTGCGGTTCAGTGCAAAATCAGTGCATGAATGAATTCGTGTCTGACATGACACGAGGTCGAGAGTGGCTTGGGGGTGACATGTCAGTCACTACCCCGACCCTCTGACCAAGTGGCATGCCGCCATGTGGCGTGGCGTATCCTCTGGGACACTCAGGCAGCAGGGCACACTATGTACTATTTTTTGCAGTGTGTCCAGCCCTGTTTTGGCCACGAACATAAGTGTCCTCGTGTTTCTAGTTATAAAATTGTAATCCCTACATGTAGGGCTAGAAAACTCTTCAATTAGAATTTGAAATAATAGCAATTAAATTCATTCACACATTTTATCAAACACCTAGTTAAAAACACTGATACGTGCCCGATACGCATACTAAATGGACATGAGATCCTACCAAACTTGGTCTGCAGGGGTATAACACAAAGATGTATGCATCTATAAAGAAAAATCATGATCTTAGAGTGTTTAGAGTGGTTTACCTATTGAGAGTTCAATCTCAATGTAAAAACCCTAGGAATGAGCTCCTCTACCAATTTGCTTTGGTTCAATAGTCCTCGAACCTTGCTAGCAAGCCTCAACTAGCCTCCTCTACTGTTGGGGATGATGATGCAATTAATTTTACTCAATTTGGGATTCATTCGGATTAAAAGGGAGAAATTAGGGAAGAACTAATTAGGGTTCCTTTGTAGGTATTAAAAGAGGCAAGAACTAACATATGATGATACTTATAGGGGGTTTCTATGTTGTGGCCGGCCATGTAGAAGAAATTAGGGCTAGGCAATAATTGTAGATGTGTGGCTAAGCTTCTCTCTAGGTAAATCAAGTCTAATCTAAGGCTCATATCAAAACTAGGTTTACCTTTAATAATATCTAACCAAAATATCCTACTAACATAATATCTAGATATTCCTACCCTTGGCACTTAGCTTAGAAGGTTCTTAAGTAATATCTAGTCTCATGGTCATATCTATATTAGGTTAACTTCTAGGTTAAGGCTTAAATAAATAATTAGCACATATTTAATTAATAAAATTTCAAATTCACCGAAAAGTCAAAATAACCAAAATACCCTCAAGTCAAAAATGTGGTAGTGACAGGCTTACCTGGATTTTATGATGTAATTGGTTTGAATAGAAAGTGATGTAAATTAATCAAGTTTGTAATCATGTTTAAATTACATCGAAAGAAATTAATCCAACCAAACATCCGAATTATAATTACAATATAGTGCCAATTACATTACGTTGTCTAATCTTGTAAACCAAATGGGCCACTAGTTTTTTTAGATTCTTAGATTTCATGTGTAGACCATGTTTTGTTATTGTTTCATAACAGATAGTCCACTAAGACACTATTTTGAAACTTTCAAACTTCATTAATGGAGTTCTGAAACCTCAAGAGGACTTTCTTGAAGACCCAAAATAAAACGTTACTGTCAAACTTTTAGCAGTCTTGAAGGTGGACTTTTGTATTCATGACATCCAAGATTTTAGTTGTCCTACAATAAAATAGGACTACCAAACTTTGGCAGTCCTGAATGGTCTTGTTGGGGTTGGCGTTAAGGTTAGGGTTACAATCCTGCTTCACTAAAGAATTTCTAAAATTCTGGCAATCCTTGTGTGGTTATTTTTATTCATTTCTTTATATTTCTACAAATTAATCATGCCTTCTTTGTTGTAGTTGCCAAGGTGATGGAGGGAAAGGCCCCTCGAAAGAACAAGTCGGGAAGAAAAATGAAACCACTAACTATATTAGGCGGAGAGCGCAATAACATGAGAAGAAATGGGATGTACTTGCTACCATATATAAGAGATTAGTGGGGACCTCTTCGGACAACATTCAAAGAAGATAACTCATCTATCTCCCTCCTCTCCCACTTCTTCTGATGATTATGAAAAAGAAGCCTACATCCAAAAAAAAAGGCAAGTATATATGGAAGACAGGATAATGAGGACGTAGAATGGGTCATCACGTCTAAGAAGCAAAGAAAAATGGGCAAAAGCATAGCTAGTACCGAGGCTGGAACGTTTACCTAGACTAGTCCCAATGATTGTTTTGTCCTAAAATATTTCAAGGACCATATTGGGTATTAGATATGGAACGACAATGCAAGTACATAGTAAATTATGTTTTGCTTTTGCTTTTGCTTATGCTTTTGCCTTTGCCTTTGCTTTGTAAATTTCTTCCATTCCCTAAATTATAATTAGTTGCTTTTAATTTCATTTCACCTATCCATTTTTTATGTCATAGAAGGGTTACTGAGTATCATTAACCATAGAAAGAAGTGTTAGGCATGGGGCTTGGACGATAATATCACGTCGACTATGTTAAGGACAATGTTGGAGCCCCCTTCTGCAATTTTTAGCTAAGTACTCCTTTATAGGATGGTTGATGATGAAATTATATCCACATTCATCGAGAGGTGACATTCGAAGAATACTACCTTCCATCTCCCATAAAGTATTAGGACTCAAAGTAGATGAAAAAATTATGATGCACATTAACGAGAACCTAGAAGGATGGCACAATGAGCGACTGAGATATGCCTCTGGATTCTTGGGAGTTTACGAAGATCAATTGATGTCAGTTTCCAACCTAAAAAAGTCCTATGATGTTCCATTAAGTTTTTGGTTGAAGAGCTAAAGGGTACGCAACCAAACCAAATAACGATATACATGACTTAAATAAAGGATGATGATGTTCGTAGATATGTGTTGTTCGCCTTGGGGTGGTTGGTGTTCCAGGCAAGGTAGGAATGGCTATATATGAAAAGTATGTTTGGGATGTCAATGACGTCAACCACTTGAATTAGATCTCTTGGGGTAGCATTATAATAGCATACCTTTACTACGAGCTTGGGTCTACATCCGTGAAGGCTCCTAGACAATAGTAGGTTACATGACCTTTTGCATGTATTGTAACTTTGCCCTTACTCTAACCTTTATTGTTCGTTTTTAGTTATTAACATGATTTAATGTGATATTTATTATCTATGTACACACATGGATATACGAACACTTTTCTAGTCTCAAAGGGGGTACACACATAAAATACTACAAGGAGTCTCTCCCTAGGATGTGATGGAGGCCAAGTGAGCAAGATGCCTAACTCAAGCAGATAATACCCACAATAAGGATGGAACTTAATGATATTACAAAAAAAGGTGAATGACACCTCTAATTAAATTTACTTGTAGCCTTGTACTTAATCTCATATGAACTTTCATTACATTAATTTTTAGATAGTTTGGGATCCATATGCAGATCTAAAGATGCCACCCGCCTTATTCAGACCGTGTGTCTCTTCCATGGTTTGTCAACTGTCACGAGATTGAAGAGTTCTATATTCCAGAGCGAGTGATCTACATGTTCGATTTTATACAGACGATACTAATAGGCTCATTAGGATGGTTTCGGCTCCAAGATGAAGGAAGCCCTCAAATTTTGTGCCAATGATTTTGAATAAAAATGTCCAAAAATAGATCCATGACCATTTTTGACTTTGACCATATATTTTATTGGATTTCCATATGTAGATTTCTAATATATGGTAAGTCTACATAAGATTGGATTTCCATATATGATTTTTCATATATGGTAAGCCTACATAAATTGGGTTTTAAGCCTACATAAGATTGGATTTCCATATATGGACACATGACATGCTATATAAAGGGGTCTAAAGGTACTCCTTGATATATCTCATCGTGCTCAATTTAAGTTGTTGAATAAGTTCAATACAAGAGTATCCCATTGTGCTCAAAGAAAGTTGTCGAATAAGTTCAACACACGAGTTTGAGATCTCATTGTGCTCAATGAAAGATGTTGAATAAGTTCAATACAAAAGTTCGAGAGAGTTTTGTCGTCTTCTTCTTCTTCTTCTTATTCTTCTTCTTCTTCTTCTTCTTCTTCTTCTTCTTCTTATTCTTCTTCTTCTTCTTCTTCTTCTTATTCTTATTCTTCTTTATCTTTGTGGTAGAGAGTTCTTGACAGTAAGAAGGAAGTATTGAGAGAGCTATTATAATTCTTTTTCTTTTTCATAGTGGAACTGGATCATCCTCGTCTATGGAAGTAGGCATCTTGGTCGAACCACGCAAATTCTTGTCTTTGCAGTTGTCAATTTTCTCTGAGGTGTTCCCTGATTTCTTAGATTTATTTCTGCGGTGTCACGACAAATTGGTATCAGTGCTTTGGGATTATAGCATGGTATCAGACAAAGTTATCAGAAGGTCCTTGAGATGGCTCCTTCAAGCAAGGTTAAAACGTATGAAATTGAGAAGTTCAATGGAAAGAATGATTTTGGCTTTTAGAAAAATAGATGATTAACGTTATCATATCTCAAAAGTTTCAGAAGACTTTACGAAGAAAATCCAAGAAGCATGCTGACATGACCGATGATGATTGGGATGACATGGATCTCGAAGCATGCGTTGCTATTAGCTTGTATTTGGAAAGGGATGTTGTATACACTGTGAATGACGAAACCACTGTCGCTGGACTTTGGTTGAAGTTGGAATCACTCTACATGATGAAAACTCTTACCAACGGACTTTTAATGATAAAGTCGCTCTACAAACTAGTGATGGAGGAAGGTACGTCAATTCGAGATCATATCTCAAAATTTAATTAAATTATTTCTGACTTGAAGGAAATTGACATATATAAAAGGGATGATCGTTTGGCATTGATTCTATTATTTTCTTTGCCCGGTTCTTATGAGAATCTTATTCAAAAATTACTATACGAGGAGGACTAAATTTCTATATAATAGGCTATACGAGTGCCTTATTATCTAATGAGGTGTGGAGGTTGGCTTCTAATGATGAAAATGGTGGAGAGCAAGCCCAAGGATTTATTACAAGAAGGAGGACAAACAATACATCTTCATTGTTGGCTTCAAGTAAGAAGAGTGAGTTCGATCAGGATGGTGGTATATCTAGCAAATCATAAACTGTCGAGATTGAGTTGTCTGAGGATGCATCAAACGAGGTGGAGGTTTATGAAGATATCTATCGTCCCACATAAACAACCGAAGAGCAGCAACAGCAACAAGATTCCTTGGCCACCACTAGGCCAAGGAGACCGGTCAAGCTAGTACACATGTATAGATTTGATGAACCGATGAAGCACTATGGACAATTATATTTGGTATCATATATACTACCAGTGAAGGATGACAAGCCTATCACCTTCAGACATGCTGTCAAAGATACTAGTAGCAACAGTTGAATGGTAGCTGTATAGGAAAGATTGAGTCTCTCCACAAGAACTATACATGGAATTTGGTTCCGTTGCCAAAAGACAAGCGAGCTATAGGCTGCAAGTGGGATGTACAAGAATAATAAAGCTACTTATAGTCAGGTGGAGAAGTGTGGCTTGAGAGCCCTTAGGGGTGGGATTGACGGGCAGTTGATTTGGTGAAGCTGTGCGGTGTAGGGGTGCAAGTCGGGCGGGTTGGGTCGGGCTTGAGGTCAACTCGAGCCCAACCAGATGAATTATAAGCCCAGCCTGAGCCCAAGTCTGACCCGACTCGGCTTTAACATATGAAGCCCAAGCCAAGCCTGGAGGATCGGGTTGGGCTCGGATTGGTCAGGTTCATAGAATTTACCGACTCTAACATAAAATTTGAAATAATTTTAAACAAAAGTAATATTAAATACATAATCAAATAGCAATCAAGCTTAACCATTACAAAATACAAACTAAAATAAGATTTAGGATAAGGAGTTGAAGAGTTTGGGTAAAGAAATTTAGGATTTAAACTTTTTATTTAAGAAGTATGAAATAATATATTTTTTATTTTATTTTTTGTATGAAATAATATATATATATATATATATATATATATATATATATATATATATATATATATATATATAATATATATGTGTGTGTGTGTGTGTGTGTGTGTTGGGATTCAGGTTCTTCTGGTAACCCGACATATGAACCTGAATCTAACCCAATTTTTTGATCGGGTTCAAATATATTAACCCAAGCCCGAGCTGGAACCCGAGTATCTTCAACCCTAACTCAACCCATTAAAGGGTTTACCCAATCGAGCTTGGGTTTAGCCCACCCGAGTTGCATCCTAGTGTGGTGGAGAAGTGTGTCGGCTCAGTTTTATGGCAAAACCTTTTCGAGGTGGAGGTATGGAAAAAAATGTCCAAAAATAGACCCATGACCATTTTTGACTTTGGCCATATATTTTATTGGATTTCCATATATTGATTTCTAATATATGGTAAGTCTACATAATATTGGATTTCCATATATGGATTGCGATATATGGCAAGCATACATAAGATTGGATTTTAAGTCGATATAATATTGGATTTTAATATATGGCACATGGAATGCTATATAAAGGGGTCTAAAGGTTCTCTTTGATATATCTCATCATTGAAGCATGAAAAATCTCAGCTGAAGACATCCCTTTGCCAAAGCGCAGAAGATGCAAAACACTCATGATCAGTGCTAAAAAGACAAAATAGAAGATATGAATAGTAGTCTCTTTATTGTCATATCTACCAAAGCCTAGTACAGACACATCAAGACCATACATAAGGGACTAATTTTGTTCTTCCACAAAGGATCTAGTACAGATTCGACAGAAGCCTATAGGGATCTACAAGGGATGCAGTCTTCATTGAAGTGCAGCCTTCCTTCTTCTCGATACACACGCTAGAGGATTAACCTCCACCTAAATATGCTCTGATATTCTTGTGGGCGTAGCCTCCCAGAAGCATATCAGTAACTCGGCACTTTAAAGAAGTCAGAGCCTTCGAGCCAGAGGTGCAGCCACCTGCCTGCGCCAACCTCAGAAACAAGATGGTGGTAGGCCCCCCTCCCCTTCTTTTATTCCAGAAGCCAGTATCTTCACTCCAAAGGCGCAGCTATCTGCATGCTCCAATCTAAGACGCGCAAGGGTGTCATATCCTTTCCTTCGCAGCCAACGCCTTCATAGTTCAGAGGCGCAGCTACTTACCTGCATCCGTATGAGGTGCAGGATGGTGATATGCTCACACCATCTCCATTCCCACGACATAATCATCTGCTCTGGATCAGAATCTTAAGTCACTTCTCTACAAGAGACTTGGGGACTCCCATCGCAACCAATGCAAGTCAATCTGTCGCTCCAAAAGCACAGTAACCTTATCAACCTGAAGCACAAGCCTACTTTTAGTCTACAGCACAGTGACTCTGGTAGCCCGAAACATAGCTTCATAAGTTGCTCTATACGCACAGAAGTCTCATCGTCATTCGAAGCCAGTCCACTCGTCGCCTGAAATCACAGAGGTTCTGTCATCTCCAGAAGCACGGTCTACTCGTCGCCCCAGAAGCACAACAATACTTAGTCCTCACCAGAGGCACAGGAAGCATGGGTCCATCCCAGTTGGTTTGTTTAAACTGCCTCTTGCAGAGAAGATTGTGATTAAATCATGATTGATATCATATCAGATTGATTTAGATATTAGACGAGGATCAATTATACTTCAAATTTAGGATAAAATCCCAACATTTACTCGGTTGTATCCGAGCAAGCAAATCGGCATGCGCCATGTGTCACCTCCTTCGGTTATGTTTATAACCACCAGAGATCTCGTTTGAGGGGAATCTCGATGTTCGCCACGTGTCAGCGTCGCAGAAGCTCGTACCGTACAATGATGGCAGATTCTTTCATATCTCAGGAACTCTAATGCACATCGCATATGTGCTCGGTTCTCTATAAATATAAGGAGTTGTTCTTCTACTGGAAAAGGGGAGGAAGAAAAGAGATAAAGAAAGAGGGAACATTGACAATCGACAATCTTCAAAGGAGCAGCGATCTCCATCCACGAAGAGTCGACCACCCTCATCCACCTATCAACCAAAGAACCAACCAACCAACCATCTTCCAGGGATCTCCTCATCCAGACAGCCTCTTGATAGGTGACCCCAGAGTCCCGTCAAAGGCGCCAGAGAGCCATAGCAAGGTTGATTCGTCGTCAGATCGTCAACGGAGCAAAGGAGCCACTGTAGTGCTTGATCTCCACCATCATACTTTCCAGAAACCTCTTCTCCCTGTACTTAGAATATCATGTTTAGGACTTCCTTCTTTGTATACAGATACCTTATACGCTCAATAAAGCAAAAAGTTTGTTTAACCTTTTGTTATGTCGAATAAAATGGCGACTCTGCTGGAGACTACCTTCTCCTACAACGAGAAGGCGGTGACGCAATCTGATGACAACTTGCTGGAAGTTTCTCAAGACATGCTGGTCATACGCTTCGACCAGCAGGCTTTTAAAGATCTCCTCTCTGATAAAAAGTCGAAGACTTCGAAGCGGTTCGTACAACTGAAGAAGACTCGACGTATTTGGAGGCCTAAGGCAGCTGCAGCCAGCAGCACAATGGCGGGAAGTGCATCTCAGGACCCCCTCAACGTCAAGGCCACAGAGAAGATCTCGGCTACTACAGCCTTATCCCCTCGCCCGATTCCTATGCTGGGAAAGCATGTCGAAGAAGATGGTGGTTCCATGGTTGATCTTACAAAGGAACGATGCCGGAGGAAGCGCACACCGGCCCAACCCCTCACGACGGGAGTATTACCGACAAGGAGATCAGTCTTCGACAGAATCGATTTCCCTTCAGGTAAACCTTCGACAGACTCTAAATACTACTCACCCGCTGGGGATAGTAGGAAGAGATCCCAGGTGGCTCGTATTTCATACAACAAGCGTGCAGCACCAGCGGCGAACCACAGGCCCATGTTGACAGTAACACACGCAGCCGATGAAAAGCTATACAAGGTCGGCTCTCGTGCTCCGACGCCTCAACCAGTCAAATCTCCCTTCCACTGGGGTACTCCTGTATGTAAGCCAAGCTGGGGGTACGTCCCACGGAGAGAGAGCCACGCGAGTGGCGTTTCCACATGAGCGACATGAGGCTTCCTCGCAAGACCCGCTTTGATCGTGCTTACATGCAGCTTCCCTGCATGTACAATGGGAGTGCTACGACAGAAGCTCCAACCCTCTCCCAAGCGGAAGAAGAATCTGTGACCCAAGACATGCCTAAATCAAGGCACTCTTGTACCCAGATTACCATTAACTGTCGTTGTCAGCAGATGGCTACGCCATTGCCAAATCTGTATTAGGTACCTTGTCAAAAAATGAGGATAGCCAGCCTCCTAACATGTACAACAACCCTCTATTCTAATCTGACAAGGTGCTATATGACACGGATATCTCCATTGGCACAGCCAGTCACCAGACCGGGGGTAGCAATCATACTGAGTCCAAAGAAGATCACAATCTTTCGGTATATCCTCAGGGTAGCGAGACTCAGGCGTTTGAGCCAGAAAGTGAAGGATCCACGGCTCTCTCGAGTCACCCTCACACTCGGTCTGTGTTTATGGCCAATGGCAATAAGGAGACAACAACGAAGCCCTCAGGCGTATCGAAGTCCTCAAGACGAAGTTGGATACGCTGACGGACACCATGAAGACCCTGTCCTCGGTTATAATCGACCTCAAGTGTAGCATGGCCCCTGCTGCCTCTATACATGCGCGTGATCCACCAACCAACGACGAATCCAGCAAGTTGCCTACTGCCAATCAGGCAGGACCATCCTCGTCTACTCCATCGGCTACAGGCTTCGTAATGTCGGTCGAGATACAGCAGGACATCAAGGAGCTGTATGTTCATGATGATGCCAAGGAGAAGCAAGCAACGCTACAAAAGACGGGAATCCGGCAGCCATACCCTGTCGAGTGGGACAACGTCGTCTATCCTTCCAAATACAATCCGTAGATGCTTACATCTTATGAAGGGAAGGGGTCTCTCCGACAATACTTGAGTTACTTTACCTCAGTAACGGGGCACCTGCCAGAGGATGACGCCCTCCTGTCCAACATATTTATAGGAGCCCTGCAGGGGGTATCCTATGAGTGGTTCTGCAGTCTTTCGGACGACTGCATCTCGTCATTTGAAGACCTGAAGACTCGCTTCGTAGACCGATTCTACGAAGGAGGCATAAATATGACCATGTCGACCCTCATAAAAATTATCCAGAGGCAGAAAGAGCCTGTCCGTGCATACATCGAGTGCTTCCGCCAGACAGCCCTCAGGTTACCACCCGGCATGCCCGAGCCCATTCTTATGGACTCCTGCCGCAAGAACATGCAGCCCGCTATAAAATTGTGGCACAGTTCTCCCTACACGGAGTGGACGCCTTTCATTACAGAGAAGGATGCCGCACAAAAGAAAGCCCAGGATACATAGCTCCTGGGGCTACACTTTTCTACGCCCGAAGACAAGGGAAGACGCTTGTACAGCAACAACCCTAAAGACGAAAAAGGCAAGCAAGCCATGACCGTCAACATCTCCAAAGGTTCAGCAGCTGCGAACCCCAAGTCTGTAGAAATGCAGAGGCCGAAGGAGACTTACTCCTTCAATGACGAGGATACGCTGGAGCTCTTTGAGATGCTTACGAAGAGTAGCAAACTGTCCAACCCGGCACCCAGGCATCCTGATGAAGTGGGAAAGGTGGACCATCCCAAGTACTGCCATTATCACCAGTACGTCCATCACTCAACGCCTCATTAATGCCAACGTCATATGGTTGGATTACGAGGAGAAAACCATCACGACCAACATGGTTACTCTCCAGTCTGAGAGTATTCCAGCCGTAGAGGCGTAGCGTGACATTATTTCTTTCCCTGATGTGGCAGTAAAAGTGGTCAATCTTCTAACAGCATCGGGTTATGAGCAAGAGGACACACTGTACTTCGACGACAGAGCCGTTCGGGGCTTCGGGAAAATACTATCCGCCAACGTGGTCTCTCTAAACCCTCCAGTCGAGGACAAAGACCAAGCGTTCGAGTACTTCGAAGATGAACCCTGGGCACAGCGCTTAGGATCCCAATGGGAGTGGCGTTTCGAGCAGCATGAACCCCGACGGAAAATAAAGTTGTCCAGGTCGAATTAGGAGATGAGGCCTCACCTGAGCCCATCTTCATCAGCAAAAGTCTAACGAAAGATGACAAGCAGTCCCAGATACAGCTCATCCATGAGTATATCGACGTCTTCGCCTGGACTTACGAAGATATGCCAGGGCTAAACACGCAAGTGGCCATGCATCGCCTCAATATCCTACCCCATGTTAAATCGGTCAAGCAGCAACATCGTCAGTTTTGCCCCAACATTATGGATGCTATTGAGGAGGAGGTCGACAAAATCATCGAGAGCGGCTTCATCCGCGAAGAGAAACACCCAGATTGGATCACAAATGTCGTCCCTATCACTAAGAAGAACGGGAAGAACGAATTTGCATAGACTTCAGAGACCTCAATTCGGCCTGTCCTAAAGATGAGTTCCCTCTCCCGATCAATGAGGTGATGATCAACAACACTTGTGGCTTCGAGCGTATGTCCTTTATGGATGGATTCTTCGTCTAAAACTAGATCAAGATGCTTCCTGAAGACAAAAAGCATACGGCGTTTCGGACTCCGAAGGGGGTGTATTGCTACACAGTAATGCCTTTCGGATTAAAGAAAGCGGGAGCTACCTATCAAATGGCTTTCAGTACCATATTCCACAAGCATCTTCGAAAGACGGTAGAGTGTTATGTTGACATCGCCATCAAAAGCAAGTACAAATCCAACCACTTGGATGATCTACGGACGGTGTTCGATCTAATGAGGACACATCAGCTAAAAATGAATCCAACTACGTCCTTTTGGGTGTTTCTAGCGGCAAGTTCTTAGGCTTCATCATCACAACAAAAGGGATTCATATCGATCCGAAGAAGTCCAAAGCAATTCTTGACATGGTACCTCCAAAGAACCTCCAAGAGCTTCAAGGTTTACAGGGGCGACTGGCGTATATAAGGAGGTTCATAGCAAATCTCTCTGGTAAATGTTAGACCTTCACCAGATTAATGAAAAAAAGGGCCACTTTTGAATGGACTGAAGAGTGCCAGCGCATATTCAACGATATCAAGAAGTACCTCACCAGCCCTTATGTGCTGGTAGCCCCAGTCGTAGGGAAGCCTTTTTTACTGTACATTCGAGCCATGAATCATTCTTTTGGTGCCTTATTAGCTCAAAAGAACAAAGAAGGCCACGAACAAGCAATATATTATCTCAGCAGGACCATGGTTGGAGCCGAGCACCGGTATAATCCTGTTGAGAATGAATGTCTCACCCTTCTCTTCGTCACCCAGAAGATACGGCATTATGTGACCGGACAGACGATCCATGTGGTATTTGTTAGGGTTGTATACTAAAAGTATCACTTTTGTAGTAACCTTATTTCCTTAAATTTTGAATGAGAATCATATAGGCAAATGTTTGCATATTGTATTTGTTGCAAGTGTTAATGCAAATGTCTGATATTCTATATTGTAGATAATATGGCGTGTGGTGTCACACAGAAGATCATATTATCAGTTTTCTATGGAGTATATAAATAGTTCACAACCTAGATGGACTTGGACAATCTATTGGAAAGGTTGTAGTGTGATATGGTATTAGTCTATCTTGACTATAGGTTTACACTAGTACACATTATGTGTATTGAACAGGACCACTTGAGGTTGTTCTCTTTGTACTGACTACATAAGAGAACAAATACCTCTGTTATTATGGATGCTTGTGCTCTTAATCCGGATATAATAACGGACATGTATATGCAGTGTGCATTACTTTGACTCATAAAAGAGTGAGATTCATTATGGATCAACAACCTCTATGAATTGGGTAATAATATTGTATGTATGATGGGCTGTTGATTATAAATGGAATCTATGTCCCGATACATCGGGTTGATGATGTCCTCTTAAGGAGCTCATAAGATCGTCATGTAAATCCTACAGGTGGAATATATCCGACATGACAGATAAAGTTGAGCGGTACTACTTAAGGATAAAAGATATCGAATCAATATAGTTGTCAGTAACTTGATTTGATCAACGGACATACGTCTTAGCATGGGGAGCCAAACGAGCATATAATAAAAGGAGCCCACAAACATAATTTGGGATTAGGGAGGTAGTGCAATAATAGCTCATTAGTGGACCGAGCTATTGTTAACGGGCCTGGATTATGTGTTCGGGTTGAACACGGGATATCCAGATCCGTTAGGAGGCCTAACCCTAATTTCTCCTCATGGTCCCTGCCGTAGCCTATATATATCCTCTATTCTCTGGCTGCCAGATTACATATCAGAAATCTGAAATTTTCTCTAAATTCGTTATTCACGTAAGGAGAGAAAGAGAGGGCTGCTAAGGAGAAGAAAAGGTTAGGAGATCGTCACCCACACGACGTCCAACTCGAGGAAGGAATACGTGCAGAAGATCTTGGGATTGTCCGCTCGAGATTGCCAGAAATTACTTGTCTCCTTTCTGCCGCAGGTATAATTCGTGAACCCTAGTTTCTTCCTATGAAGGGTTAGAACACGTATTAGATCTGTTTAACTTTCTATCGATCAATACGCACACCAAAGAAAGGGTCCTGGGAATCCCCAGTTCCATCAGTATCCAGGATCAACCCTCTCAGAGTCATTATGACCAAGCCAGGGGCACTGAATTTATGACTAGCCATATGGGCAATCCTCTTGACTCTTTATGACATGGTGTTCGTCCCACAGAAGGCAGTCAAAGGCCAAGCGTTGTCAGATTTCCTGGCGGCTCATCCGGTGCCAGAAAATTTAAAACTCTACGAAGAAATCTCGATAAAGTACTGGAGTCCAATGCAGTTTCGGACAACTCAGTATGGCACATGTTCTTCGATGGAGCCTCAAGAGCGGGGCCAAAGGGTGAAATCATAGCAGGGGTCGGGATCGTCCTTATTACTCTGAACAGCCTAGTTATCAATCATGTATATTCTCTCATGGGGTCATGCACCAACAATGCTACAGAGTATATCGGACTCTAACTCGCCAAATAGCTGGGGGTTGACTACATCGAGGCCTATGGAGACTCAAAATTGATCAACAGTCAGGTTCGAGGTCAGTACGAGGTTCGACATGAGGACTTGATCCCTTACCACCGGGCGACAATCGATATTATCTTCACCTTCACAGGATTCTTTATAGAACATGTGCCACGGTTGCAAAACCTGGAGGCTGACGCACTAGCCGGTCTCGCCGCCTCTTTGGCCACCCTTGTTGGATCTCATCGTACCATTTTAGTAACGGGCTGAGAGTTAGTCTGTCCAAAGGATGCCCTCCATGCATGTCAGAACTATTTGTTACAAGTAGGAACGAATGAATGCACCAGGGATTGGCGGTTCCCATTTATAGACTATACAGTCTATGGGATTCTGTCTGAATACCCAAGAGAAGCAGCTTCTGTCAAGATTTGTCCACCAAAATGCTATATTGTCGCTCATACGACGGACTTCTCTTATGTTGTTTGTCTCGTACAGAGGCACAAGAAGCACTTAGAGAAGCACATGATGGAATATACGGAGCCACCAACCGGGCCACAAGCTACAAGACCGGCTGTGCCGTATGGGCTATTACTGGCCCACTATAATGGCAGATGTTGTTGAATATGCAAAGAAATATCGGGCGTGCCAATTCCATACAGATTTCATCCATCAACCTTCGAAATATTTACACCTATGGTGGTCTCGTAGCCATTCGAAGCCTGGGGAATGGATATCGTAGGGCCAGTCAGTCCACCATCCTCCAAAGGATACCGGTTCATCCTCACCATTACAGATTATTTCTCCAAATGGGCGAAAGCAGTACTATTGGTATAGGTGAAGACTTCCAACGTGATCAGTTTTATCAAACATCACGTCATTTACCGCTTTGGAGTTCCCAGAAGGATCATTCACGATAACGGTCCTCAGTTCGTAAGCCATGCATTCTACCGGTTCTGTGATAAAAGCCGCATTCAGAATATGGCGTCAACAGCTTACAACCCGGCAGCTAATGGATTGGCTGAGGCATTCAACAAAACCATTGTCAAACTCTTTAAAGGTCGTCTCCTCCAACAAACGCGACTGGAATGAGAAGTTAGGCGAATGTCTATGGGCCTATCGTATGAATGTTCGTACATATACAGGCAGTACACCATTCTCCTTGGTCTATGGGAGCGAAGCTGTCCTCCCCTTGGAGATTCAAATCCCATCCTTACGGGTAGCCATCACTAATCAGTTAACCATCGAAGACAATCAACGCATGCGGTTACAAGAGCTAGAAGCGTTGGATGAAAAGCGCTTGCTCGTGCAGCAAAGGATTGAGCTTTACCAAGCTCGCATCTCTGGGGCCTTCAACAAAAAGGTCCACGAAAGATCCTACCAGGTAGGAGACCTCATCTTGGCAGTACGGAGACCGATAGTGATGACCCACAAGACAACTCGGAAGTTAGAGCCCAAGTGGGAAGGTCTATTCGTCATAGAAATGGTGTACTCCAACGGTATTTATCGGATAGCTAAGCCTAATAGGGACATGCTAATATTGCCCATCAATCGCAAGTTCCTAAAGATGTATTATGTCTGAAGACAGAACCAGCATAGGCACCCACATCCCCTGAAAATGGTGCCCATGAGTTCTGGTAAGGGGATCTCTCGCTCTCCCTCCTATATATTCTCTCAAGTAGATGAAGCACTTCACGTCCACATTACCTCTGGATTGCTCCTCTACGCCTGGAAGATGCGACTACCATGTCCACATTACCTCTGAGTAGTTGTTCTTCTCGCATCAGTTCTATGACTATCCCGGCGGTCTAGAAAACAGTTCACGTCCATATTACCTCTGGATTGTTGTTCTATACCCCAGCAAAGATCAAGCCTACCACGTCCATGTTACCCCTGGTCAGGCAAATCCATTATGAAGATTCCCGCTTTATTCTGGAGGCAAATGCAAAGGGAACAAGAAAGCTTCTGCATATAAAAACATATGGCTATAAAGACCTAGTACAGACTCTTCGTAGTTACATACACAGAAGCAAAAAAACTAAAATTGCGGTACAAGCTCTCAATAGCGCGGGTAAGGCGGTGACAGAGCCAATCGCTTCCTAGTCAAAAGAAAGCCATCACCCAAAGATGCTACTGGCCCGAGCTGGGGATGAAGACCAGCACAGGACTCCCCTGTCTCCCCAGCTGGCCGGCGAGAGCAACCACAACAGCAGGCCTTGCTATTCCTTGATCAAAATGGCAAGCAATCCTAACCCAGGAAGCAGAGGTCCGAGATGCCATTGACGCCCACGACATCCAGAACACGGCACGTCTCGAGATCTAATGGTAGTTCTACTACAGCTTCTTTGGATAAAAAGATTCACCACTGACGGCTGCCTCAAGCAAACTCCAGGGTCGTCAGGAGCCGAACATCAGGCAAGCAAGGCCATTGTTGAAGCAGCTGAGTCTTCTCTTGAAGGAGGATAGTCCTTTATGTAGGTTGTTCGTGTGGTCCAAGCACGAGCCAGACATCGGTCAGAAGGAAGCTTACAAGTTAAGCTAAAGCTCCACTCAATTACAGATGGCAGTACTGCGAGTGACCAAAGGAACATGACTCTGAACATCCTCTGCTAAAGAGATTTGCGATCCCTGCAAAGACGTAAGAGGCTCCAATATCAAGAAGCCATCAGGAGCCCATGCTATAAAATGGTGACTCAGGACAATTAATGCTAAGAGCTAGGTGTGACACCGGCCATCACCCAGCTCGTACAGTCCTGACGCGTGTTCATGCTTCTGTTCAAAGTATCTCGAGCTTGACTCAAGTTCATGACACTTTGAAAGGGGTCTTGCAGAAGCTGAAAAATCTCAGCTGAAGACATCCCTTTGCAAAAGCACAGAAGATGCAAAAGACTCAGGCTCAGTGCTAAAAAGACAAAACAAAAAATATGGAGAGAAGTCCCTTTATTGTCATGTCTACCAAATTCTAGTACAGACACATCAAGACCATGCATAAGGGACTAATTCTGTTCTTCCATAAAGAATCTAGTACAGATTCGACAGAAGCCTAGAGGGATCTACAAGGGATGCAGTCTTCATTGAAGCGTAGCCTTCCTTCTTCTCAATACACACGCTGGAGGATTGACCTCCACCGAAGCATGCTCTGATATTTTTGTCGGTGTAGCCTCTCAGAAGCATATCAGTAACTCGGCTCTTTGAAGAAGTCAGAGCCTTCGAGCCAGAGATGCAGCCACCTGCCTACGCCAACCTCAGAAATAAGATGGTGGTAGGCCCCCCTCCCCTTCTTTTATTCCAGAAGCCAGTATCTTCACTCCATAGGTGCAGCTATCTGCCTGCACCAATCTAAGATGCACAAGGGTGTCATACCCTTCCCTTCGTAGCCAATGCCTTCACTGTTCAGAGGCGCAGGATGGTGATATGCTCACACCATCTCTATTCCTATGGCGCAGTCATCTGCTCTGGATCAGAAGCTTAAGTCACTTCTCTATAAGAGACTTGGGAACTCCCATCGCAACCAATACAAGTCAAAACAGAAGCTCCAAAAGCATAGTAACCTCGTCAATATGAAGCACAAGCCTACTTGTCACCTACAACACAGTGACTCTAGTAGCCCAAAATACAGCTTCATAAGTTGCTCTATATGCACAGAAGTCTCGTCGTCATTCGAAGCCAAGTCCACTCGTCGCCTGAAAGCACAGAGGTTTCGTCGTCTCCAGAAGCACAGTCTACTCGTCGCCCCAGAAGCACAACAGCACTTAGTCCTCACCAGAGACGCAAGAAGCATGGGTCCACCCTAATTGGATTGTTTAAAATGCCTCTTGCAAAGAAGATTGGGATTAAATCATGATTGATATCATATCAGATTAATTTAAAGATTAGACGAGGATCAATTAGACTCCAAATCTAGGATGAAATTCTAAGATTTACTCGATTGTATCCGAGTAAGCAAATCAGTACGTGCCACGTGTTACCTCTTTCGGTTATGTTTATAACCACCAGAGATCTCGTTTGAGGGGAATCTCGATTTTTGCCACGTGTCAGCGCCGCAGAAGCCTGTACCGTACAATGACGGCAGATTCTTTCATATTTCAGGAACCCTAATGCACATTGCATATGTGCTCGGTTCTCTCTAAATAGAAGCAGTTCTTCTTCTACCAGAAAAGGGAAGGAAGAAAAAAGAAAAAAAAAGAGGGAATATTGACAATCGATAATCTTCAAAGGAGCAGCGATCTCCATCCACGAAGAGTCGACCACCCTCATCCACCTATCAACCAAAGAACCAACCAACCAACCATCTTCAAGGAATATTCTCATCCAGAAAGCCTCTTGATCGGTGACCCCAGAGTCTCATCAAAGGTGCCA
Organism: Iris pallida; assembly: GCA_029216955.1. NCBI lineage: Eukaryota > Viridiplantae > Streptophyta > Magnoliopsida > Asparagales > Iridaceae > Iris > Iris pallida. The sequence goes on from JANAVB010027995.1 coordinate 4,557,338, forward strand.
GAGAGCCATTGCAAGGTTGATTCATCGTCAGATCGTCAACGGAGTAAAGGAGCCGCTACAGTGCTCGATCTCCACCGTCATACTTTCCTGGAAACCTTTTCTCCCTGTACTTAGAATATACTGTTTAGGACTTCCTTCTTTGTACACAGATACCTTATACATTCAATAAAGCAAAAACCTCATTCAATATTTTGTTACGTCGAACAATCGTGTTCAATGTAAGTTGTTGAATAAGTTCAACATAAGAGTATCTCATTCTGCTTAATAAAAGTTGTTAAATATGTTCAACACAAGATAGCAAAAGTTGTTGAATAAGTTCAACACAAAAGTTTAAGAGAGTTTTGTTTTCTTATTTATCTTTGTGGTAGAGAGTTCTTGAGAGTAAGAAGAGAAGTGTTGAGAAAGCTATTGTAATTCATTTTCTTATTCATAGTGAAACTGAATCATCCTCATCCGTGGAAGCATGCATCTTGGTTGAACCACATAAATTTTTGTCTTTGTAGTTGTAAATTTTCTCTGAGGTGTTCTCTGTTTTCTTGAATTTATTTTCGTTGTGCCCCAACAGATTATAACAATATGTCGACGACTTGGGACCATTAGCGCTAGCACATACTTCGTGTGGAGGAAGGGAACGTATAATCATCTCGTGGGATTATAGTGATGACTAAATGGCCTAGTATAATAAAATTAAGCATTCAATACACTACCAAAATACACTCATTTAGCGACGGATTATTAGCGACGGACTTATTCCGTCGGTATTAGCGACGGTTTAGTGGCCGCGACGGCAAATCCGTCGACATGGTTCTGGAAATGCATGACATTTTCAGAACCATGGCGACGGATAATCAGTCAGCAATCCGTCGCTGTGGCGTCTCCGTACCGTCGTCTTAGCGACTACTATTCCGTCGCCATGGTGTCGGATATGCTAAGCTTTTCTAGAACCTGCTCGACGGATAGTCCGTCAGAACTCCGTCGCAAAGCGGTCGTTAATTACCGACGACTTGCGACGCATTAGCGACGGAATGATACAATCTGATACGCTGTTACGACGGGTTACCGACGGAAATGTACGTCGCTATAGCCTACACAGTTCAGTACTTAAAAGCTAAAGTGGACGACAGTCCGTCGGAAATCCGTCGCTAAGGCTTCTTATTGTAACGTCGAATATCCATCGCTAGTCCGTCATGTGACGACAACTTAGCGACAGAAGGTTATTAGCGACGAGCTTATTGCCGACGGATGTTTTTGGCCAGTATCCGTCGGTAATCGGTCGCTAATTGTAATTACCGTCGTCTTAGCGACGGATGTGGCCGTCGCTAAAACGATAAATTTTGGTAGTGATAATAAAAAACCTTCAAAGACGGAGAGAGCATGACACGGGGTTGCAACCCCACCAAGTGTTGAAATCGGCCATGGTTGTATTATAAATATAATGGTAAGTAATAATTCCTTGTATTTAACAATTATGCTTTGCAATTTTTGTCCTTAACATATTTTTGGTTCTTATCCTATATATGCTCGGGAAGTTAAGAGGCTCGGTCAAACATATTTTTGTCCTTAACATATTTTCTGTCCTTAACATATTTTTTGTCCTTAACATATTTTTGTTTTTTTTGTCCTCAAAGTATGGAGAGACGCTCTATGTCGCGCCAGGATGGTAGATAGGTTTGTTGTATGGTTGTATGACTTTATTAGGTGACTCTATTATTTATTGTGGTAGTTGTATGGTTGTATGAATTTATTATGTGACTAGTACGTATGGTTGTATGATTTTATTGTTAGCCCGATGATTACTTTGACTATTTTGTTATAGTTAACCAATTAGGTTTCTTGTAATAAAATCAATAATCATCATTCTGTCACTATAGTATTAATACTTAACTTACGCAATAGTATAAGTATCTCACTATTATTATCAGCCACACTTGTATCTCACGAAACTTTTTAGTGTAATATACTCAATACATTCCTATCATCCAAACTTGGCCATTTTACGAATTTAACATTAGTAGTGGATATGAAACAAATACTAGCTTGTTATTATGTGTATTTCTTTGTTCATCTGATTTTTTTGTAGAGAAGCATGTCGAATATTTTAAAGCTATATTTGTCACGAACTTATGCTAATGAATAAACCATATTAGGCCAAAGATACAAGAGGTAAGCCAAGTGCATACAAATCAATACGGAGAGTGTTCGCAGACTTTTTTTCGTATAATTCATTATCTTGTGTATCTTCGTTGAGGATAGCGATGTAACACATAGAGAATGAGGTGCACTTGAAAGATCAACCATCCAATCCTTATATAAGATATAAAATATATTATTCTTGCATGCATTATATTTAGATAGTTCACAAGCTAGGAGCTAAAGTAAATTTTCAAATATCAAACAACTAGATTTGCATTTGCATTCATCATGTTTCAATCATGTTTGGAGGTGTAGACATTATTTTTATTTACAACTTAATATTTTGGAAAAATAAATTTTCATACCTAAAAGTCATATGTTCCCAATTTTTCCTAAATATGTCTCTAACCTTGTCAAAATTAAGACATGGGACTATGCATGTCTGCAAAATACTCTATGTAGTCTAGTCCGACACACCATCACCCTTTGAGTCATATATTTAGCTATGGACAATATTTTGACTTGCAATATAGCTTTTTGAAACTATATTTCAAGACATTTCTATCATGTAAGATACTTTGGGCTAATTCCATCTTGAACATGTTCAAAATTATGCATTTATATCATATAATTTTGTTGTTTCAGTAAAATAACATACTATTGGTATACTGGTATACCACCCAAAAACATTTTATTCCAGCATGTTTTTTACTGCCCTCATAATATATTAGTAGTATACTTCTAGCCTTATGTTTGTCTGGTAATAAGTTACAACAACTATAATATAGTCATTACATGTTACCACTAGTATATTATTCGTATACTGGTAACGATAATATTTGTGTTGTGGGCTATATATGTGGTCTTATTTTCATTCTTTCAATCCATATCTTGAGCTAAAAATTTGAATACAATTTCAAGCACCAAACACTTGCATATCATCAAGATACAACTCTCCTAATACCTAAGAGCTTCCATTTGACTGAAATGTTATCAAGTGAGAGTGATATTATAAGCTTCATTGGATCCTCATCTTGGGACCAAGAATATCAACCTTTCTCTTTTGTAAGAGGTTGAAGTCAAAGAGCCTTCGTATTAAATCTCGTGTTTGAAGTCAGCAAGCCTTTGAATCAAAGATCGCTTTGTAATTATTTCAAAGTCGGAGAGTTCCGGGACTTGAGTACCTCGCAGAGCATAGTAGGATACATTGGATGTTTGATTCTTTCCTTATTTATAGCACTTATTTTAAATTGTCTATTAGCATATTTAATTGTGCTTAATTTTTATTAAACCATATTCATCCCCACCCCGCCCCTTTAGGGTGCTTTCATTTATTACGTGACTCTATTATGTAAGTTTGTGTGACTTTCTTATGTGACTCTATTTATATTGTTATATGACTTTATTTTGGTGTTATGGTTAATTGGATATTATGATGGAACTATAAGATACTTTCAGTGAATGTGTTAGCATCAATCAATAACTCCATACCATTAACTTTTTAAAACATCTCCAAAATTTGAAACTTTCCAAAATTTGGATTACATTAATCAATAATTCTATTTCTTGACTTTCAATAGCATCTCCAAAATTTGGATTACATCAATCAAAACTATATTTCATAAATTTTATATCCAACATTTGGGTAACATTAATCAATAACAACATTACAATAGTCCTGAGGCCTTACTCAGGGGGTCCACCATATTCGTCTTCTTCTTTTATGCACATATTACATCCATGTACAGAGTCATTGATGCGGTCACTCGGGCAGCTTATGTCGATACCAAGTAGTAGAAAGTGGAGGAATAGGAGAATGACCAATCAACCTCGGGATGAAAAAGTTCTTCTAAGCATATCATACGACATATAGAGTAGTTTGACTGTAGTCAACCAACACTAGGAAAGAATGTATGGTTTTTTGTCTTTGAAAGTAATATAATTAGTATCATTTACCTATTGGCGAATAGAAAAGAAATAGATGGCACGTACATATAGTGGACTTCAACGGTAATAGGCTCCGTGCATAGAATGCTAGTCAACAAGCCTCATATAATTTCTTGAAAGAGTAACTCGGTGTAGAAAGGGAGATGGTCACTAACTCCTGATACAACTCTCCTCTAACTTGTCTCCACCCATCATCATGGAATCCTAAATGTATTGCAAGTGCATAAAATCCATAGTGACCATCTATTAGAGTATCCGACCATACGAATCCATGTATCTCTTTTAGAAAATTATTAATGTTTGTTGCTCGACGACATAGAAATTTGTCATTCCCCTTGAAGGTGTCCTCAAACCTTGTTCTTTTGAATTAGAAGCATCCTCTTCATCTTTGTCCACCCCATCAATCATAATACCTCGATCTACCTGCTCTAAACTTCGTTCAATGACAATTGCTCCTTTAGTATTTTATTTATTTTTGTTGTGGTCGTCCGCTAGGACGCCAACGACAGATAACTCATGCAATCGAGAAGTTGTCGGAGTAGCAAGTTTTGTATTTTAAACTCAATAGACTTCCTCTCCGGTTCTAAGCAACGAGCCATATTGGATGAAGTGGTTTTAGTTGTTGCAATGACAAGAACCGATCATCATGTTCTTCATCAATAATTTCGATAATTGTCTCCGTCTTTGATCAACCATGTCTAATGGAATAGGACGACTGTAAACCCGATGTTCCAAAATTTTTAATTTTCACAAAAAAAATTATTTTAAAAATAGAAATAGTGCTATGTGAATAAGAAATAAATTAGCTAAAAGTTCTAACTACTAGATTGATAAACAATAATAAATATTATAGGTAGTTAATAATATAAATAAATGGATATTAATAAAATTTACAGATTATATAAATGAATTAATCTTTTAATGCAATAAAACACTTAGTTAAATAAAATATGTATATATATATATATATATATATATATATATATATATATATATATATATATATATATATATATATATATATATATATTTAATATATATATATATTTATATTTATATTTATATATATATATATATATATATATATATATGTTTATAGTTGCATTGAATAAATAAATAAACTATAAAATAGATATGAATTATAATAGATATAACTAAACCCAATTAAATTAATCCTTGGGAAGCTAGATAAGTTTTTAAAACTTAAAATTTTAAATTATCAACAAACTGAAACTATACATAATATAAGGGTTATTTAGTTTTAGGGTCTCATATATATATATATATATATATATATATATATATATATATATATATATATATATATATATACACATTGATATTAGGATTTGGGTCTCGAAATTGACCGGTGTTAGAGTTTGGGTCTCAAAATCACTGTTCATTAGCCTACGTGAACAGTGACTTCGAGACCCAAACTCTAACAACGGTCAATTTCGAGACCCAAATCCTAATATCAATGTATATGTGAGACACTAAAACTAAATATACCTAATATATAAATATAAAAAATTTAAATAAATAAGTCTATAATACTTAATATATAAATATACATATCTACATAAGAAATTTTGAACTAATTTAAATCCAACTAAATCTAGAACTATTTAGAATCACCTAAACCCTATAATAATATAGAATAATAATTGACAAAACTGAAACTCGTTGGACCAAACCTAAAGACGTCAGCCCCACCCCAATGTAGACTACAAAATTCGGGCCAATTAGGCCCGTACACGTGTCCTACGATTTCAGCCGCGATCTGTAAGACACCACTGTAATACAAATCCTTAACTCTATTCTCATGCTTATCTAATTATCCACGCAAGTCCTAAGCATATTCATAGAAAAGAAAACAAATCTAACTTAATATATCAAATCTTAAGAGAATCTTTAACCTATCCAAGTAACTGACCTCACCCTTGTCTTTATATATCTACAAAGTATATACGGCGAGGAGGACGGACACAGCACGAGGGGGGAGGGCTGGGCCACCGTGCACAGGTATACCTCCCAAAATATATACAAAGAATATATATTAGATGTCATGACCCGCACCCTGTTTAGGGGCACGAGCACGTGGGTACGTCCAGCCTACGCCGCAGCATCGACGGTAGAATGTTGTAAGGGTCATCTAGAACATATAGTATCTAAGACACAACAATATAACCTGTCATCTCTGCACGGAGGAATATAATCACAACTCAATCACTTAATTCTAAGGAAGATAAGCACGATGATAAAGATAAAGATGAAATAAATAGTCTAAAATAGTATTGAATCACAATCACAAGTTCAGAATTTAAAGACATAACACAAGATCCCAAATAAATACTAAAAGTCTCACAGTATCAAGCTAGAATATAATTTAGACAAAATCTAGCTAAACTAAGTCACTACAGGCGGTACGTCCTCTACGAGCACCAGATCCACAGGCAGGTCCTGGTCGTAGACTCCATCTATGCCAAACCCATATTAGGTCGGGTAGTCTGCATCTAAATCCTCTGAAAAATAACGGAGGTTATCCTGTCAGGATATGAGCAAGTACAAATGCGTTATCCTGTCAGGATATGAGCAAGTACATATGTCAACAACAGTTCCATATGAATTGACAAATACTATAAGAGACAATTATAATGAAATACAAGATAAAATTTCAAACTGGAAGTAAAAACAGTAAAGTGGACTGGATATCATGTCAGGGTGAGATATAAGGTAAAATTGGAATATAAACAGTGAAAAGTAATCTGAGGTATGATGTAAATATAAAAGAAAGTGCCATGAGATATTAGAGCGTTATGTGATCGGCTTGGGTCAGGATCAGGCAGTTTCATTTGACCGGCTATCACAGAAAATGCATATACAGGGTCAAACTGGCCAACCTGGAAAGCGAGCACAAAAAATATATGATCTGGCTACACCCTACGTGCAGTGAGGGTGGAGCCAGCACAGGAATAAGTGACATGATGGGTATTGATCATATAACCTCTAATAACTCCCCAAATCCCCCGAATAGTATAATGGATCCAACCATGACATGTCATGACACAGGATTTAAAAGCAGGGTGCCAGCCCACTTCTAAATCGGTATCTATACAAGTACAGAAAATAAGATCGAACAATGTACTCATATACCAGGTAAATCAGGAATAACATCTCATGACGAGATCCAATGGATACTAGTCCGTGTAACCTCGTGTCGAGAATCAAGTAAAATACTACAACTGAATCGGATATAGTAGATATCAAGAAAATAAAAACTATCAGAGAATGTACTCGCCTGAGAGCCTGAGTTGAGAAATATAAACTACAAACCACGTAATGAGCCACGAACGGTCAACTCGCACAACAGTCTCCTAATACTGAAACAGACATTACCAACGTTCTCAGAATAGTCAAATTAGCTAGAATAGCCTATCCTTAAGTCCAATTCTGGATACAAGAGCAAAACGGTAATTTTGGGCCAAAACGATATCCGTCGTTGGTCCCGTTTTGTACCAAAAAGTGTGCCAGTACCTAAGGTCTCTAAAGTTATCAAACTATATTTTATGGGTCCGGTTTGACGAGACAAATCCAACCGTATGTCCAAAGTTGAAATCCGGTGGGCTGTGCACAATTTTGCCCGTTGGATCGGGTCGCGGGCCTGCCAAAATAGCGTTCTGGTCGACCTTCTCTGAATCGGACCAAACTTGGCATACAGGACCAAAAAAATGACACGGTCCTATTGGCATAAGTTTTTTCTCCAGATGACGAACATGCACAAAGTAATTGACAAATTTGCAAAAAGGTCGATACGGTAAATTTTGACGGATACGCATCAAATTCGTCGTGCACACGCAACCCATTTGAATTTCGTCAAAGTCCACACGTCCACGAAATCAATACGCACCTTTCGATGCCTTCGTTCACGACCACGTCGCCCAGTTTGTCAGAGCGCACGTCGTATCGGAACAAGTTTTCTAAAAATTCAGTATTTTAAAAACTATTTTCTTGATTTTGGAAATCGGTTTTCACGGCGCATGGTTGATGAAATCAGGATCTACAAAAAGGGTTTTAATCTTGTATATGTTGTCTATATGGTTCTTTAATTAGATTTTTAAGTTGATCTCTGGTTTGACAGAAATTGGGGCTCAAAGTAGGGAGTTTGGGACAGTTTCTATACTCACAAATTCGAGATTTTTCTCCATTTTGGAACTCGTTTTTCATCGTTTACAAAGCAAAATAAAATGAACTAATTGATGGGAGAAGAAGGTGTATAGGTTGTCAACGTACCGGAGAAATTCGTTCGCAAAACGGATAAACGTAGAGGAAAAACCGTGAGCGTGAAGTCAGCCCCGATGGCTGCTACTGCTGTGTGCTTCCGTACACGCGCACGTGTGTCCGACGACGTTGGCCGGCCTCCGAGGGTGTCTAGGCTGCCGTAGCGTCGACACAAAGGCGGGGAGGTGTACGGCTAGGGTTGGGGTTTTGCTAAAATCTCTCTCTCTTTCCCTCTCTCTATCGTATATATATGGGCTGTTGTAGCTTAAATACGAGTCTCGGGTTTAATATGAAAGGGGAGCTCGGTCCTTAGCTGTATAGGTGCTGTGTGCGTGAATTTGTGTGGTTGCTGTTGTGGGTTTTATTCTTTTTTTTTTCTTTTTTCTTCTTTCTTAATAGTTTTATATATATATATATATATATATATATATATATATATATATATATATATATATATATATATATATATCTATATATAGATATATATAGGAAAATGTACCTAAGGTCGACCTTAGTAAGTTACCTAAGGTCGACCTCATTTTCCTCACTTTACAACAACATTTTTTCTTGAATTTTTTTTATGGGATTCATCTACACCTTATGATTGGCAACATAACCAAATTTCAAGAAAAAATAATATTGTTTAGCCCCCTATCTATCCCTTGCAAAATCGACGTCCAAACTTTGCTGCTACACCGTCGATTTGCACCTTATTGATAGGGGCTAACAATATTATTTTTTCTTAAAATTTGGTATTTGCCAATCAATAAAGTGTAGATGATCCCATAAAAAAAATCAAGAAAAATGTTGTAAAGTGAGGAAAATGAGGTCGACCTTAGGTACATTTTCCTCATATATATATATATTATATATATCTATCTATATATATATATATATATATATCTATATATATAAAATAATATATCTATATATATATATATATATATATA